>JXCR01148243.1:63611-133481 GCA_002079205.1 Phalaenopsis hybrid cultivar
TATATATATATATATATTCACAATAATCTCCTTTTCTCGTAGAGAAAATTTTACTACTTTTAGCTACAATTAGTCACTAAGTTGTTGTATGACAAAACCTATCATTTAATACTCATATTCCGAGTAGGATTCAAAGTACATGGATGACAGAAAAGAATTTGTTTATAGAAAATAAACAAGTAAGAATAAGTGCCATAGGATATTTATATCTCGTTTTAAGTTTCTTAATGAATTTCTCTGTATATGACATAATTGATGTATTGGTTGATTGTGAACAAATAATTTTTTGCTTAGTGACACTTTAAAATTTCAAAAATATTTTGTTTTGACTAATTGTTGATAGAAAAATATGCATCTACCGACTGATCATTTGTTCCTACCTAATATTCCAAGCTCTCAGGATAGATTGTGACATTTTTAAATGCAAATTCTAGTGCCATCATGTCTACATGGCATGGTAGGCATCGCAGGCCATAAATTCATCACTTAAGCAAACCTAATACTCTACCATTGGGGCAGAATACAAAAATACAAAATTAAATGAATTGAAGTACATGCAAATCATGGATCCAATCCTCCACAAGCAAGCAAACAAAATTGGTAAGATACCAAATAACCAAATAAAATCCTTCAAATTCTCTAATGATGGGATAAAACTATCTCAACCAAAACAGGCTTCTTTCAAAATATCTCAAATTATAAAACACCATTTTGGGCTTGAATTCCGCCAAAAAAAAAAACAAAAAAAATTTAAATCTAAAAATATTCAAGTGAAATCTACCGCTTTAAGCTTAAAGCAACAATCCATCTGCTCTGAGCTGACGACTGTAAATTTCCCTTATCCTAAAATCAAATCGCTACTACTATATGCCATGTATCTAGTGACAACTGAATAGCCTTAGTCAAAAGCTCTCTCTCTCTCTCTCTCTCTCTCTCTCTCTCTCTCTCTCATAATTGGGAGAGGCAATTAAACATGGGAGCTTACACTAATGACAAACTTGAAAACAAGATCATTAAATCCTTGCAAAATGGAGGTTGAATCTCCGAGCACAATCTTTTTAAAAATTTATTCCACCTTTTGAAATTTTGACCATGAACCACAACTTCTATAGAAGAGCCAAGCACGAATTTTTGGAGCCCATAAATGGAACCTGCTCAGCTAACCCAATAAACTCCTAAAGTTATGATTTCATACATTATCTTATTGAATTTACCGCACATCCATCTTAACATCCAATACATCATGTAATGACATTTTTCAAAGTTACTAACGATGGTAATATTGTTTGAAAGACAATTTCGTATGTTTTTTGAATTAATTTGAACTTTTCTTAAGATTTTTCAAGCTGAGTATGAATACTAACCTCCTGGTTGAAAAACCTATGCAGACAATTTCAACTTGTGTCCCAGCTCAGTTCAAGTCAACCCAATTCTTTACTGCAAGTAAATTTTCTTCTTGATTATGCTCTTACTATTTATTGGCATAATGGTTAAAACCGGACTTTCAGGTTCATGCTTACATTTTTCTTTTCGCAATTATTATTCACATGATAATTACAAGTTCTATCTTAATTAGTAAATTTATGATTCAACGATGGCCAATTTACTATGGTGTGTGATGGAGATTTTTAGCCAACTAGAAATGAATTTAAGCTGGTCAGTAACATGTACTTTCAGTTTGAACCAACTGAACTATCAGAGGATTTACAGAGTCCAGACAGGCTCGCTCGACTTTGGACACTCTTAAATGGCCACTCATTTCCATGAACATTTCATTATTTATACCTATTTTTCTCGTGATAATCTTCAGTCTAGAGCAAAAATATTAAAAAAAACTGCTTCAACCCATCTACAACAATACAAATGGATATAAAATTAGCTAATGAAGAAGCAAATAATGCAATGTGAACATGGTATGAAAAGCATGTAAATTACAAAATATTACAGCATAAAAAGATTCTAAAGAAAGAAAAGGAACACGAACCTAAAGTCCCTTGTAGCTTTAAATAACCAATACGTACTTTCTATCAGCTCTGGGCGCAGCGGGTAGCTTCTCTGACCAGACTGAAATGAACCATGGTTAACTGAAGTGGCAATACATAATAAAGAGGATCTGGTTTACAAAACCATACAAGGTTACTTATTTAAAAACTTAAATTTATAAGAAATTATATAAATTGAAAGAATAAAAGTTCATTAACGAACTTGCGATGCCCACCCAAGTCATCAGTTACCTAAATTTGCAAGAAGATATCAGCCCATGCTCACTCATTAACAGAGAACAGCAGTTGACAGTTAATGATTTAGCAAAACAGTGCATTCAATGTTTGAAGAAATTTATTTATTCTGTTTTGGAGAAAATGTTTTCATAGTTATGGAAAGAGAAACATAAACAGTAAACTTCTGGAAGTGACTTCGAAGTTAACTGCAAAGTTCTTTTCTAAACAATATAATCAAAATTTCCCAAACATGAAAACACTTCAAAAAACGTGTCCATCAAACAGCTGAACAGTGTTTTTCTAGTGTATTTTATTAATTGAAAATATACATGTTGACCTCATTTTGAGGTCATTACTCTTTTCGTTAGGATCCTAGGATCTAGCTCTAGGGGTTCCTATTGACTATCATAGAAAACTAATATTGGAATCCATCCCCTTAGAAATTTCAGTCACTTCTTATTTCTCTTGTGATGTCTTGCATTGATGATCTCAAAATCATTGTCGTATGGTCTAGTGGTTAAGGATTATCATGTGGAAAGGAGAATTTCCCAATAAGATCTCAAGCCGTAGGAAAACCTCTTCAGGACTTTATCATCACACACACACACACAAAATACATAAAATTCGCTAAGTTGCACAAGATCAGACTAAAATTGAGCTTAAAGGATGGGTGAAAATGTAAACTTCTTCGGACGACCTCCAATGACACAATGTACTACGTCAACGCGTCCGGGACATCAATTTTAACTAGGAAAGACTCATTGTCATAATTCCGCACACGAGAAATTTGCACGTAAATCGATGAATTCGTTAAAACGACCTCCGACAACGAAACGGACCACGCCCCAGATTGTCGGAATTACCTAAAAACGACATTCATTTTGCTATGATTTGACGCACGAAAAAAAAGATACGAATCAAATTTTATTTTTAGAAAAATTTAAATATTTTATATATTTATATTACTGATTATAATATTAATTTTAATCCTAAACCATATTTATCCCCTCACCCGCGCACTTAACCTTCCACTCGACCCTGCGGCTCAGTCAGATGCTTGGCTTGTCCCTGTGCATGCCCTATGTGTGGCTCATCCACGCAGCATTCCTCTTCCCCCACACGTGGCATTTCTCTATCATTCGCGCACGCGGCTCGCATCCTCGAGCTCCGCACGATTGAGCGGCTCGCCGGTTGGTGTCTGCCTCGTGTCCGACCCTTCTTTTTCTCGAGGTTGTATTTTCTCCGCCCTAAATGCATTTCTCCTCTCCCTTTACCTGATTCGACCACCAGTGAGGCTGATAGGTGGTTGCTCTTCTCCCCTCTGCCTACAAAATCCTACCTGAAGAAAGATTTTTGGTTGTTGAAAAAAAAATTTTTTTTTTGAGAGGTGCTGCCGGATTTTTGGTTTACTGGTGCAACTTGTTTGCTTGGTATTCTTGTCTAGTTGCTCGGTATTCTTGCTTGGTGGCTCGATAATCCTGTGTGATTACATATTTAGCTACCGAGGTATCATATTCTTGCTGGTTTGCTTGTTTTCTTGCTTGACCAACCAATATTCTTGCTTGGTTGTGCGACACTCTAGCTGGTTTGCAATATATTGGCTTGTTTGTTTGATACTCCTGAGGATTACTCATTTTTATGGCTTTTTTGCTTACCCGGTTGTCCTTGATTCTGGCTTGATGGTTCTTTTGACTAAAAAAAAAGAAGAGATGTCTAAGGCTATTAAATTTTTTAAACATCTTTGATATTTGAATCTTACTGTAAATTTCACTTGAATGCTTTGGTCTCTAAGCAATCTTTGTTATTTACGGTTCATAAGCTATGGATGTGTATTTAGCCAATCTTGCTCGAATTACTTCTTGCCTAGTGATGTGAGTAACCTCTCTAATCTGCATCACTTGAAATTGCTTTAGCATAGCTTGATTATTTCAACGATGAACTAACTTGTGTTTTATATGGTTAAGTTTCAATCATGAATAATTCCTGGAATTAGTAGGATAAAGCATGATATGGTTGCCTTCTCTTTCTCTGTTCAAGATGTATGATGGATAAATTTTTGGAAAGCTTTAGTTATTTCTCTATAGAATATATGGTAAAAATGAAATGTTGAAGCTTTTTATTATTGATATTCTTGTTCAATTAAATGCTGAAATTCATTTCAATGCTTAGACATGTTGGCTTTAGGGATACATGCATACTTATATGATTCTTGTTATTTGTTTCTATTCGAAAGATATGCTGGATACAATACTTTGAAATATAAGGCTCCAAGGGAAATATTTTTATCTGTTATGACACATTTGTTGGGTTCGGTTTTAGCCCTTTGGAGTTGGATCCTTGCTGGAAACATTTTTATCTATTTTGGCCCATTTGTTGGGTTCAGTTTTAGCTCTTTGGAGATGGATTATTGTTGGAAATTCTTCTCTGATTTTTCCCATGTATTGGGTACGGTTTTAACTATTTCTGGGCTGGATTTTGATTGAAAAATGCTATTCTCAGTTTTCCGATTTAATTGGACTCGATTTGGTCTGAAATCTGGGCTCAATTTGGCTCGGAGGTTTACCTGTCGTTGGTCCCTTTTTAGGGGTTTATTTGAGCTGAAATTGTGTTTCATTTTATTCCATCTGTTGGATGTGATCTTGGCTGGAATACTATTTCTGTTGTCCTTGTTGGGCTCGGGTGTGCCTGTTATGGTTCCCTGTCTTACCTTTCTTGCTGGGCTCGGTTTACCTTTTACAGCTCCCTGTTTTGTCTTTCTTGTTGGGTTCGGCTTGCTTAAGTTGTCACTCTGTTTGCCCCTTTTGTTGGGCTCAGCTGGGTTGGAGATCTTCCAAATAGCGTACCTCCTGGGATTGTCATTAATAATCAATTTTGTCATCCCAAAATTTATGATTTCAATATCTACTTCTATATGGAAATGTTTGATATAAATGGATCAATTCGCTATCATGCCTTGCTCAATAAAATGGCTTCAGTCTAGTTAGTTTATGGGAGTTTGTCAATTCACTCTCTTATTTATATCAAAGAAGTACAATGGCAATATCTGTGGTGGCTTTCCTTTACTATCCCATAGTCGTGAGCCTTATCTTGTGATTTCTTTATATGGCAAATTGGAGGGTGATGTCGTGTCCCATAGTCGTGAGCTTAAAGCGGTGATATTGGTTGTTGCCTTTGCTGTCCCTAGCCGTGAGCTTGTTTTTGGGGCTGGGTTGTTCTTTTTCTTGTCCCTAACCGTGAGCTTAAGGCGGTGATGTTGGCTGCTGCCTTTGCTGTCCCTGTCTGTGAGCTTGTTTTGGGGTTGGGTTGTTCTCTTTCTTGTTTAGGGTTTATTTTGGGGCTTCGTCGTCCCTCTTGGTTGTCCCTTTCAGTTGCCCGTGGCCTTGAGCACTTATTTGGTTTTATTTGGATGATTCCGTACTTATATGATAGGGAAAGCTTTTGGTTGGAGTTGGAGTTGGATGGCTTTAGTGTCTCCAAGATTTTGGGAATTTCGATAGTTGTCGTTAGTGAATTTGCTTGATTTGTGAAATTTGAAGGCGTTTACAGCTTTATTTCGGGAAATCATAAAGTTGATATGAATCGAATTCATGAAAGATTCGAAAAATTCATGAGATTGTCATTTGGGAAGAGTTTGGAGGTTCGACATTAAAATTTGGATAATATAATGTCATATTTAAGTTCAGGCTTGGGTGTGTGAATATGTAGACAGTGGTGGAGTTGTTTATACAATTGTCACATTAATTTGGGCCTGTTCCGACCTGTTCGAAACAAGATTTGAAAATGATACCCTTTTTGGGTTGATCCATTTATAAAATTTGAGAAAATGATATCCTTCTTGAATTGATTCAAGGGCCTTGGGTTCTCTTTTTCAGATCTTTTCGTCACAGTTTTGAGGGTTGATTCACCCTTCATCCTTTCAATCTTTTGGGTGGATCAGTTCCTCCTCTCCCTCATCCCCATTTTTATTTTTTTTTCTTGCTTCTTGATTTAATTTTCGGTGTTTATGTCTAACACATAAGTGCTCATACATAGACTTTTGCTATATATAAAACCATCAAGCAAGGTCGCAAGTAGGCCGGTGGTAGATCGGAATGATATTTCATCCTACGACTTTAGAACCCAATCCCGGAACCTGATAAACTGTAGGATGATAGTATCATTCACCGACACAAGACAAACGGAGGACTCGTACCTTCTTAAGTTATTGGCAGTCTTACGCCCGACAGCGTGATCGACTCGTGGACAATCATAACTTTTCGAAACTGATAAGAACATAACATGATAAGAACAGATACAATATTTATAAAAAATATTTTTACTACAAAATTGATACAACTTACTTTTTGTATGCCTGAAATCCATGTGCATGCTAAAATATAAATTTTAAATGTGTTACAACTTAGTTGTCCACTTGATGATTACACATACCGATTAAGGACAAAGGCATGTCGGTGGAACAGCGATATGATATTTCATCCTACGACATCAGGACCCAATCCTGGGACCTGATAATCTGTAGGATGATAGTATCATTCACCGACACAAGACTAGCAGGGGACCCGTACATTCTTAGATTGTTGGCGGTCTTACGCCCGACGGCGTGATCGACTCGTGGACAAACATAACATGATAAGAACAGATACAATATTTATAAAAAATATTTTTACTACAAAATTGAAACAACTTCCTTTTTGTATGCCTGAAATCCATGTGCATACTAAAATATAAATTTTAAATGTGTTACAACTTAGTTGTCCACTTGTTGATTACCGATATCGGGCTAAGGAATACCCTCTTAATTTAGTAAGACACCCTTCTAGTTGAGTGGCGAGCTCTATGCTTCTGAGTGACCAATAGTAGTATTCGGCGTCCTTCGAGTACAAATATATTATACTTGAGGCTAGCCCCGACCCGAGTGTTTGTGGTCCCCTCTTTTCGGATTTTTCGTATGTTTTGTTAGATTTTTTTTTGGAAAAGCACTCGTGATCCTTTTTCCGGGATCTTCCCGAAATTTTGATAATTTTCTTGGAATTGTCATTTGTCGATTTTTCCCGAGTTTTCCGTCGTGGGTCATCTGTCGATTTTCTCGAGTTTTCCAGACAATGTTACTTTTTGTTTATACAGTGTATACTAGCTCACTTAAAGGAGCAGCAGGTCTCCCAGATATATAGGTTTGATTTACATTACAATATTTTACTTCACAGCACACTGTACTGTTCTTTCTCTTTTATGTCGTACATTCTACTGTTCTTTTCTTGTTCTACTGCATGTTTTATCGTTCTGTTACACACTATACCTTAGTGTAGAAAAACCTAATGATTACATGTACCCTTTAAAATAAATATCAAACCCGAAAGTGCTACGATGGGGAGCTTGGAGCGAACACTGTGGGCAGCACGGTGAGAAAACTCAAAAGAGCAACGTCAAAACAAATTCACATCATTAATCACTTTCCTTGGTTTAAATAACAACTCATAGGATTTCGAGGTGGTTTGTCTAGCGCAGCATAAACCCTCACATATCACCTTCAGGCTTTCGCACAACCCTATTGTGCAATTATAAATCCTAACACTTTAGGATTCTGAAGTTATTGTACGGTACGATATAAATTTTCCTATCTTTTTAGGCTATTTGCACAATCAGATATATTGCGAACATAAGTCCTAAATTCTAAAATAAATTGCAGGATTAAACATTGAATAACATCACTTCAAAGACATAGAGCCAAAAAATATGATAGTTGAAAAATCAACAGAGTTTCCTCTGGATCTATGATATCCTCTACTCTTCATTCCTTGAATTCCTTAAAATAATTGTTCCTGTTTGAGCCACTCCCATTTGGTTTTCCCATGTCCAATCGTAGAAGCCTAAACTTTTAAATCTGGAAGGTAAAACCACTGATCTTAATCGAGAGTTTTCTTAAGTGACCCCGGTCATTTAAGATGTAATTAACCATAGGGGCTTGCCTCTATAGAGAACTTGAAACCCAGGTAAAATAAGTCTTATCTAATCCTTATATTAGGTAGGGGGCTTGTCGATCATACATAAAAGGTTTTGCAGACCAAACGGATGTCACAAACTTCTTAGTTCAGGTGATTGAGCCTACTGTCAAGTGGTATGTTTATCCTTCGGGATAGTGTATTATTTGTGGTATCGCGCTCATCCATTCAAACTATTCAATATGTGAGACTCGTTTGGTCTCATCTACTTTTAAATTCAAATGTTGCTTTCAAAAATCATATTTGTATTAAAATTATTTTCATATTTACAAAAATCATTCCTTTTCAAAAATAACGGTCGACAATACATACATTACACAATTCTTACATGTTTACACATCTAACACCCAACTTTGATATTTACAATTAAAACACCTTAGTGTCATAAACCTATGCATTAAAAGATGAATTTCACTTTCAAAAGTAGTGATGGTGGTGTTTTTTATGTGATTTTAAAAATTTGAATGGTATGCATGTAAATATGAATATTTAGGTGTTAGATATGTAAATACATAAGAATTGTGTGGTATATACGTAAATGCCCCTTTATTATTTTGATGTCAAACAAGGTAAACCAAACTACTTTCTAAATTTATAAATGAAACGGTGTTAAAATTAAGTACCTGAATACTCAATGATGCAAGATTGAATCCCTCTGGAGTAAAACCATATTTCTTCCACACGCTAAAGAAAGCAGCATGCGTCCGTATTGCAGGAGCAATATCGCCATACAAAACCTTAAAAAGACAGCAAGATAATGAATATTTCCGTCACAAAAAAGTACGTAATTTTTAGAAATTTAAAGAATAAAACCTGAAGCCCGGGCCAGAAAGCCTGCAAGCTGTTAAACAATGGCCAAACAGTGGCAGCAGAATTCATATTCACTTCTACATACCTAAAAGGCATTTCATAAACTTTAAAATTCGGAAAATAAAATGAAAACTACAAATGAATATGTAAAAGGACTTTCAAAGATAAATATAAGAGAATTTTTTACCAAGGATCGTGAAACAGATAATGCATAGCAGCCTTGTAAGCTTCCTGGAACATAAACAAGTACTCCTCATCTCCAAATAACAAATAAGCCTGCAATAAACCAAAAATTCAAATCTACGAATATAATGATATTGGAGATTTAGGACAGCATAAGATACAGCAAAATTTCCAAAAGAAGGGAATGACGTATACAAATCTTTTTTGAAAAAAACAAAAAACCATATATGCACTGAGAGAGAGAAGGTGCAGAAAATTTTATTCTCTTACTTCTTAATCATCAGATTATAACTCTTTGCCTTATAAAATAGGGAATAACTAGGGCAAGATCAATAAAAACAATTAAAACTTACCAAACAACATAAAACAAAAAAAGAAAGAAATGTGACAAAAAAAGGAAACTCAAAATTCCACAAGTTGTTGGAAGTAGAGATTTAGTGAAGACATCAACACCTTGATAATGAGATTAAATGTAGATTAAGTGAATATTGACTCCATTGACCTTTTCACATATAAAATATGTATCAATATCAATGTGTTTGGTCTTGTCATGATGCACAGAGTCCTTTGCAATGCTAATTGCAGATTAGTTGTCACAAAACAATTTTATGGGATTGACAATAGAATATCCCAACTCATTTAATAATAACCTTTGGATCCACATTCCTTTACAAATTCCCAAAGCAATTGCCTCATACACAAATAATGCACTACTTCTAGAGACCACTGGTTGTTTCTTGCTTCTCTAATGACAAGATTTTCCCAGACATATGAACAATACCAAGAAGTGGACCTTCTGTCAGTGAGTTCTCCTACCCAACTAGCATCAGTGAAAACCTCTTCATCTTTGTTGTCTGACTTTTCAAACAATAACCCTCTGTCATGAATTTTCTTAAGGAACATCGATATTTTGTAAATCATCTCCAAATATTTTTCATTCGAACTCTTCATATATTGACTCACAATGCCAAAAAAGTAAGCAATATCCAATATAGTCTGTGATAAGAAGATATGCCTACCCACCAATCTATGGTATCAACAATTTTCCACTGATGTCTTTTCTCCCCCTGAATGTAATTTTCTATTGAAATCCATAAAAAACTCAACATATTTGCACCCAACCATTCATGTAAATTTTAGTAGGTCTAGAAAGCACTTTTTGTGGGATAACACAACACCCATCTTGGATCTGACCACTTCAATGACTAAAAAATATCTCATTGCTCCTAGATCATTATTCCAAACTCAGCTGCAAGACACTCATTAATCTTCCCAATCTCTTTTCCATCATCACCTATTAGGATTATATCATCAACATATACAATTTCTATAGCCTTCTTACCTCCTTGGGTATGTTTTATGAAAAGTTTATGATTCGCTTGGCATTGGGTATACCCATTCGATTTCATAGTCTTGGCAAACTTATCAAACCAAGCCCTTGAAGATTGTTTAGGGCCATAAAGTGACCTTCAACAGACTCGAGAATATGAGAAGAGGATGGTGGAATAGACATGTGATATCGAAGTTAATCTAGAAATAAGGAATCATATTTTTATTATGCAAAAGCACTAAAATTACAAACACAACCTCAAAATCGAAAGAAAGCACAACACAACACAAATATCTCACTAGGGTGAAGCAAGGCAGCAGATGGAACGACAGCACGGTGGCATAGGGCAATGGATGACAAGTGGAAGTGGTGTAGGAGATTGCCAGAATAAGCAGGTCGATGCAAAAAGTAGGCGATCAGGTGAGAAGGAAAACTTGGATTGAAGGTAAGGGGGAATACGTTAAGAGGCAAGGGAAGATAGGGGTCAGTTGAAGGGAGAAAGGCTGAGAATCGACGGTGGTTGGGAGTTTACGGCTAGAGGGGAAAAGGCTAAGAGCACGGTGCTGCGGTGAAGGTTGTGGCTGGAAGTGAGACATAGGGTAAGCCAATAAGGTGCGGGAGAGTTAGGCGACAACCAAGGAGTCCCTGGGAGTTGCAGTTGCAAGCAGGGAAGGTGCGGGGGAGTTAGGTGATAAGGAAGAGGGGAGGGGATATACGATGATAATTGGGAAGAAAAGGGGTCTGGCGCCAGGAAACTAGGTGGATGAGAGTGCAGGAAAGATGGAAGCAAGCAGGAAAGGAAACATAAACACCACCTTGGGACGAGTTACAACTGAAGCACGTTTCGTCGTCGGATATAAACCTATAAGGGAAAATGGGGGACGTCGGAGGCTATCCAAATAGAAATCACAACAAAAACTAAACCCTGATGGCAATAACATAACAAATATAGTAGATAACTATGAGGGAGAAAGAGGCAACATCAACTCTCAACCCTAAATATTAGCCAATTCAGCCTCCCTGTTGAGCCGACATCTCCCTTGTTGAACCATTGGCCAATTTCGAACTAGCCACCGCATCTGTCTCTCAAGGTTGGGGGAGTTTCGACTTCATTCGTTGAAGATTCTAGTTCTTCTCCTATAGTCCTAGCAGCACCTAGATCCCACTACTGATTGCACTATCACCCAAAAAACTCCAAGGTCGACTCAACCTAACTTGAAGTTAGGGTAACCCAAGCCTCCCCAAACTGTGGTGGCCACGTTGGAAAGATATTGATCGTGTGATCCTGGAATGCTCTCTGTCATGACTCCCTCGTGTCTGGAATCAACGTCTCAGTCTTATCATCATTTATCGTCACCAAAACTGTTCCCATTGATGCTTCTCTGCTGACAATAGCACCTGTGATCTCGAATTCCGCAGAAAAAACAAGGACGATGTTTCCCCTCCTTAATGAAGGAATAAGTATTCCTGAACCCATCGCGGTATGTCCTACGATTGAATTGTCACGGTCTCTCCAACGATGGGTGGCAAACATCCATGGCTACCACGTCGCATCACACGTGATCTTGCAATTGACTTCCATTTGAAACCCTACTATACACCTCCTGTCAAAGCTAAACGTGTTCTCCTTCAACCACACTAGAGAATACGGCTGGGAATGTTTCTGATTCATGAAGTTCAATTGCTATACCACCTGCCTATGTGCCAAGTTCTTGCTGCACCCTCCATTGATGATGAGACTGCAACAATTGTAGAATATTTTGTTGTGAAACCACTACGGATCTCTCGTACCATCAATCTGTATGATCCATTAAACCACGTGCATCTCGCCCTTATTCTATGGATGATGATGCAGCTTACTCTCCTCACCGCTAACCTCCTCAACAACGCCCTACTCGATAAAAGACACGAGTCGACTTGCCGAGCAGTTGGAGGCGATGTGCCAAAATCAATAAAATCTAAAGCATTTTCGGGCAGAAAATGTAGTAAGTGTGCTACTTTTCTTTGGCTTCTTCTCACTCGAGGTAGCCCCGCCTTATCCGAACCAATTTTCTCAACTCTATGAGACATGCTCCTGCTAGTGTTTCCAAATGTGGGTGACTGCAAGACTGATAGTTGTTGCTTCTCTGTTTCTGCTATCTCTCTAACTTTTGAATTAAGGTTTGGACATCTCCTAGTGACCAATAAGGTTGAAACTACAGCATGTTATTGATAGCGGTGCCCCCCCCCTATATCGAGCTATGAAACGCTCATATGGCTTAACTAACTCACACTTAATATACAACTGGTCAAACTGAGTCGTGAACTCCTCCGCTGCTATATCATTCTGTTACAGGTGGTAGAGTCTTAGAAATATATTATGGCGGTAGTGAGGTGGTATGTATTTTCACAGCATTTCTTTCCTAATTATTTTCCCACTTAATAATCTTATCACCGTCTTCTCTCTTTCTCTGTCTCTACAAGTTTTCTCACCACAAGCAGGCGCCCTTCTCCAACTTTACGGCTGCTAGTTTTACTTGTTTATCCTCAGACACTTCCTTATGCTCAAAAATTCGCTTAACAAATACAATCAGTCCATAAAGTCATCTGATCCATACCTGCCTTGAACTTCGGTAGATCCACTTTGATGCCAAAATCCATGTGTAATCCATATGTGGTCTCCTCTCTCGGCCTCCTCTGATACTAAATTTTGAAACGTTAGGGTCTGTATTCCTGATCACTGAAGTCATCCTTATGAAAGAGATTCATATCCTCTTTCATTCCTCCCTTTAGACTATCCATATCACAATCAAAGCTCTCATTGTATCTCTTCCTAGGTAAGCTCGGGCCTATATCTCTATGGTGGCATGGTTATAGTTTGGAATATGTGGAGTGGAAAGGGTCTTTGGCAGTAGAAAAAAAGAAAAAAATATAGTGGACATGATTTGGGATATGGTGGATGCTAGGAAACCTTAGGATTGAACCAGAGTTATGCTAGCTCTGACATCAAATGATACCGGAATTAACCCAGAAAGCAATAAAAAGTTTGATTTTTACTATAAAAAAGTACTGGAATTACAATCATGACCTCAAAACAAAAAAAAGCATAACCCAAACACAAATATCCAGCTAGGGTGAGCACGGAAGCAGGTGGAATGACAGCGAGGTGGCTTGGAGTCGTGGGCAGCAAGCAGAAGTGGTGTAGGAGGGTGTCGGAATGAGCAGGTAGGGAGGGATCAAATGAGAGGGAAGCAATGGCTGAAAGAGGAACAGATGAAGAAGCAGCGTAAGATGGGGATCGGTAGAAGGGAGAAAGGCTGAGAGTCAGCAATGTTTAGGAGTTTGCGGCTGAAGAGCAAAAGGCAAAAAGAAGGTTGCAGTGGTAAAGGCTGCAACTGCACGTGGGGGCACAGGGTAAGCCGTAAAGTGTAGAAGCGTTAGGCGACAGCAAAGGAGTGTCAGGGGGGTTGCATTTGCAAGCAGGGAAGGCGTGGGGGAGTTAGGCGGCAGCAAGGGAGAGGGGATCTGCAGTGATAACATGGAAGAAAAGTGGTATGTCAGCAGGGAAACTAGATGGATGGAAGTGCAGGGAAAATGTCAGCAAGTAGGAGAGGAAAGATGCACACCATCTCTTGAAGGGTTATAGCTGGAGTGTCTTCTCACCATCAGATATAACCCTAGAAAGAAAAAGGAAGGACGTCGGAGGAGATCCAAACAAAAATATAAAAAAAAAACAATGAGCTCTAATGATAATAAAATAATATATATATAATAAATAACTAGAAGAAACAGGCGGCAACAACTCCCAACCCTAATTAAAGCCGACCGGTTCAACCTCCCTACTGAACTGGCAACCCTCTTGCTAAACTATTGGCTAGTTCAGCCCTAGCCCCGGCATCAACACGTGTTAAGAGAGTAGTTTTTATTGAGCAGTTATAGACATTAATGCAATTCAGTACATTCAATCACCTTTTTCAAATCCCCCACTTGAAGCTCATAAGAATTAGTTTAATAACACAGTTCAATCACGAGTAAGATTTTTAATTAAAAGTAAGTTGTCATCTAATTTGGGGATATATAGCATAGAAGAGAGTTGAATTTCTTTGGAAACATTCACTTCTCCTTTCTCAACAATCCTGGAGTGAGATTCATCGACAAGTCTAACAAACTTGGGGTTGGTGAACTCTTGGTAATTGATGAGAGCATGAATATATCCAGTGATGTGATCGAAAGCACTTGAATCTATATCCAAGATCAAAATATACTATTATTATTGAGATAAGAGGACAAGATACATCAGTGTATCATCGAACTAGTAGGCCACTTAGTTTTGCTTGAAAGAAGTTTCTTCAACGCCTCTAATTGTTCCTAAGTGAAAGGCTAGGTCGGCCAACCCTTCTGAGGAGGTAGAAGAATGGGCCTTACAGTCTTGGTCTTTCCTACGTTAACTCGGTTTCCAGTCAGCAGGTTTTCCATTTAGTATCCAACACTTGTCATTTGTGTCACAAAGTTTCTTACAATATTCACACAATGGACAATTTTTCTTTGTTTTTGACTCATGGGAGGAGTTGTGTGTATATAAGGTGGAGCTTTCAGTGCTAGATAAATCCACATTTCCTCCAATCATGAGCTTCTTCCTACTTTCTTCTCTTCTGATTTTAATAAAGACTTTCCTAGTGGTAGTCTTCCTCTGATTAATTTTTTTATTTAGACCCAATAGGAACTTTATTATCTTCTTCTTCATTGTTGTTTTATACAAAGCATCTTGACGGTTCTTCCATATATAAGTATTATATATATATATATCTATATATATATATATATATATATGTAACCAGTACTTTGTAAGTATGTTAACGTATTGAGTCACACTTAACTCTACTTGTCGAGGTTCATGCAGTTTTATCTCAACCTCAAACAACTCTATAGTGTTTTTAATACTACAAAAAAATCAAACGGGTAGCTTCTCAAATCACTTGTGTTGTCTTATAAAGTGAGAAATTTTCTCCAATCTCTACGGTTATAGAATTGATCAACCAAGACATGACTAAATGATATTGGAACTTCCATGAGCGATAATTAGGATTAGTGAATTCAGGAATTGTGCCCATCTCCTATGAGATATTCCTCTTTTCCTTCTCCATAATATACATAAACACAGATTGAGATCATTGAAGAATGTTATGGTCATTGAATATATGGTTTCTGATAAAGTGAGAAAGTTTAAAGGTTGTTTGGGCATAATTAATGGTCTCTGATTTGGAGCTAACCTCCAGAGTAGAGCTAGACATCTTCATGTCGTATTTTGTCAATAAGCCCTATACGTTTAGGGTTGAAAAGAATTCCAGGGTGGAAGTGTACTTTCCCGGAGGATGAACTAGGAAGGCACCATGGTGTGGCAAATACCTAGGTTGTTGGTGCGAAGGTAGGACTAGGTGGAAGGTCGGCTAATAACTATGGCCGAGACATAGCGAGGGTGTTACAGCAGAAATCTGCAAGAACGCAAGCAGGGAGACGCGGATTCGAGGCAAGGGATTTCCACTAGAGAGACAAAATCCCTCCTTGATTTCCACTGAAATGAAAAAGTCTCAGCTCCCGGGATTTCCACCGGAAAAAGAAAATCCCCTATGTTCGCAGGAAGAGGTCGCAGCTTCCTCTCTACTGGAGGTCTCGGCTTCTATTCGATGAAAAATTCTAAATGCCTGGCTCCTGGGAAGGGCAAGTGAAAGAAAGGAGGCAATCCCAAAGAGAGCCTACACAAGTTGGCGGTTGTAGAGAGAGGCTCCGACAGAAGAATAAGAAGAAGAACTAGGGTTTCTAATCAAGTTTTATGACTGCCTGAGCTCTTACCAATCAAAGTATTGTCCACATTGGGCAAATGGTCTTACGGTTTTGCCCCGTTGGTGTAACTTCTCAAGAAGTCATCTATCATGAGTGCTCTCATACGAGTACACTTGGTTTTGGAGTTTTTAATGAAATTTCACCGTTACACCAAAAGGCACCTCAATTTTTAAAAGTTCGGCTTTAAACTCTACAAAAGGGGTTTCACAATCTCCCACACTTAAGCAACTGATGTCCTTGTCAGTGATCTATACCATGAATCATCCACAATGCATATAGGATTGTAGAGGCGGCTCCATGACATAGAACTTTGTTTTGTATGGCAATTAGTTGCTATCTTTCGACTAGTTTAATACTTTAATATCATGAAAAAATGTGGAAAAAATCTTATTTTCTTATTTCTTAATCATTAAATTCTAGCTCTACTTTTTGTAATAAGGAATAGCTAGGACAACATTAATTACAACTTACCAAAGAAACACAACACAAGAAGGAAAAAAATATGATATGATAAGAAGGGAATAAAACTAGAAAAAAAGAAAACTAAGAATTCCACAATATATATATATATATATATATATAAACTCTACATTGGCGTCGGCAGCGGCAGTGGCACTGTTAGGGTTTCGCTGGATGGTGGTTCCCGCCAGTAAATTCCTCGGTTTCTCACTTCCTCGCAGCTTTTCTCAAGACATTCGTTCGCAGCTGACGTCTTTGGCATCACGTCGTCTCTTAATAGATGACGTCTCTCGTGGTTCGACGACGCCTCGTCCTGTCGCGGTTCGCGTCCTGCATCACATCTCACTTGCAGGCGTCTCTCCCATAGGCGAGGGCGATCCCTTCGCTGTCGTCCTTCAACGCGTCTTCGATATCTTCCTGACGACGCGACTTCGCTTTTTCAAACGACTGTTGCTTTGCTACCCGACACACAGACACAATCTTGTCGGTGGAGATGGCATCGATTATCCATTCCTATGTCATTGCACTTACCAGTGACTTCCCTATTCCTACACGTGCTCCTCTTTCAAGTTCAGAGATTGGTTTTCATATAGGTAAGTCTTGTAATGTTCCACAATCTTTCCACGAGGCTCTTGAAAGTGGTGGTGATCACACATTAAAAACTTGAAAAAAAAAAAGAAAATTTGCTCTTATTCTCACAGAGGTTGAAACCAATACTCTCACATCTTCTTGGTGTTTTGCTCTAGTGGGGAATTTTCTTTATAATCACCCAAAACTTGAGATCATTCGAAAAGAATATGATGCTATTAAGATTTTGGGTAGTTGGAATATTGGTCTATTTGACGGTCAACACATGGTGATTCAGTTATCTCACGATGTCGATTACACTCGCATTTTTTCTTAAAAAATCAAGATCGACAATCGTCATATGAAAATTTTGAAGTGAACTGTTGATTTTGATCTAAAAGCGGAGTCCCCTATCATTTTTGTTTGGATAAAATTTCTGGGGTTAAAATTATATTTGTTCAACTAGAAAATTCTCTACTTCTTAGCAACTGCTTACGGTAAGTTTCTCAAGGTTGATAGTCCTACATCTGTTGTCACCAGACTCTCTGTGGTTTGTGTGTTAGTTGAGAGGGATATCACTCAACCAGTTCCGAATGATGTATGGATTGGAACTACTCACAACGGGTATTGGCAAAATGTTGAAATAGAACCACACCCTTCTTATTGATCTCATTGCAGTATGTTTGGTCACAGTTCTACCATTTGTTATCGCTTGCATCCTCATCTAAGGTCGGAGATCGCCAAAGATCAGTCACCTACCATCCCTGTTGAGAAGATGCAACTTGATCATCTTTCCAACACCATAATTCCTGACGAAGAACACCATACTATAGCTACGGATACAGTCGTGCTTATACCACCCACTGTTATTGAAGAAGGTTCACTTACATGCCAAGATACACGAGAGTGTTCCTTTGATCCAACAAAAGATCAACAAGTACAACATGTAGTTGCTTCTAATGTTCAACAACCTACACATGTCCGACACATTTTAAACCAATCCACTGATCAGGTGAGTCAATCTTCGGATGAGGAATGGAAGGTCTATTCCAGGAGGAAGAAGAAGAATGGCGGCCGACTCGAGCTCGGGAACTTATTGGATGATACATTGGTTACTACTGACAATGACACTCATCTTACCAATTTATTACCTGCCTCATTTCCCTATAACTAGAAGCAGAGGCAAGACCAAATTGGGTCGCTCTCTAGCTACCTGATACTACGTATTTCAACACTTTTAGGCTTTTTCTTTACGTCTCTCATGTACTTTTCTGTATTTTCTCGTTTTGGAACCATTTCTGGTTATCGTGTAGTCATGGTGCCATGTTTGGGCCCTCTCACACATTGTATTTGCATCTTTCTTTCTATTTAATATATATATATATATTAGTAATAACTTGGCCACAAAAGAAAAGTTAATTTCCAAGGATTGGCATCAAAGAAGAAAATAGAAGAAGAAATAGGTGTGAGTTACTAAAAAAAAATATGAAGCTTTACATACATACCACTTAATTCCAATGTATTACTATAACTAATACCTAAATTTTAATTTTTACAAATATGTAAGACTTTCATTCCAAAGTTCTATTTCTGTGTAAATATGAAAGTAAAGGTACGAGATTGGTAAATACATAAGTATTGTGTGCAGTGTGTAGTGTGCAGTATATGTAAATGCCCCAAAATAATAATAATTGTTATGACTAGGGTTGTCAAAAAAAACTCATTCGTGAACTCATGATCGGCTCATTAGATAGCTCATGTTTGGCTCATTGATTAAGTAAACGAGCCGAAGACGAATGACATTTTGTTCGCTCGTTTTCGGCTTGTTTTAACTTGAAATAAATAAATTATCTATATTATTTATATAGAAACATATTATATACATTAATATCTAAGTTTAAATCATAATAACTCATGTGGTCATGTGATTATGCATCTTTTATTGCACATAATAGTACAGGTTTGAATCCAACACCCTACTTCTATTTTTTCTAATTAATTTTAACGAGTCAAGTTCAAGCCGAACACTTACAAAAATACTTAAATCGACCCGAACACAAACACATTGTTCACGAGTAAATTTAGATTACGAGCCGATTTCGAACACGAGCAATTTCGAATGAGTCGAACACAAGCCACCTAAGCTCGCTCAAGTTCAACTCGTTCAGCCCTAATTATAATCATGCAAAGCCCATGCCTTATCAACCCCATTAGCAAATGATGAAACACCGTAAATACATTTTGCTTGCCTTTAGAAGGTATTCGTAGAAGGAATCAATGCTTGTACCGATGCCGGCATCCTGC
Source organism: Phalaenopsis hybrid cultivar (assembly GCA_002079205.1). Taxonomy (NCBI): domain Eukaryota; kingdom Viridiplantae; phylum Streptophyta; class Magnoliopsida; order Asparagales; family Orchidaceae; genus Phalaenopsis; species Phalaenopsis hybrid cultivar. Next base: position 83,303 of record JXCR01148243.1, read on the forward strand.
ACAAAGGAAATTGCGGTCAAATATATCAGTTACAACCACAGTTAATGAACTATGATGAATTATGTTAAAAAATTAGTTGAAAGAAAGATTAGCAAACATACTATTCAATTCTTATGAATTTACATATCTAACACCTAAACTTTGATTTTTACATACACACCACCTTCCTTGTTGATGAAAACATGTATTTCACCTTTTAAAAACTAAAATAATGGTATTTTTGATGTGATATGAAAAATTTAGGTGGTATTGATGTAGAAAGCAAAGTTTGGATGCTAGATATGTAAATATATAGGAATTGGGTGGTATGTACTCAAGTGTCCCTACTTAAAATTATACATGGTTACAGTCATTGACACAATTTCAAAGAAGATACAAGAGTTATTTTCAACCAAGTATTGGTAAGACTAAAATACCCTCGTTAGCAATCCAATTCGCAAAACTAACGGGCGACAAAACTGTGCAATCTGTCATGCAGATATTTGGCCATGAAAGCTTTATATTTTAGGGAAATTACATACGTATCACACAAATCTTATGCATTTACATATCAGACGCATAAATTTTCATATGTACATACATAGCACTTGGGTGTTTTAAATCTATGCTTGAAAAGGTGTGTTCCACTTTTAAAAAGTGATAATTTTTTAAGTGATTAACAATTTGAGTGCTATGTGTGAAGATACGAAAGTTTAAGTGAGATATGTAAATACATTATAATTGATTGCTAGGTATGTAAATGCCCCTATATTTTACATAAAAGAGAAATCAAATAACAAAATTAGAGAATTGTTCACGCTGAGTTGCATATTATTATTTTACTATGAAGGGTTGGCAGTTAGTAACTTGGACTTCTAAATGTCCACGAAATATGTCTGAGCAAATGCTCTTGAAAACTGCATCTATATGGCAATAATGTGCTATGCTGAAACAGTATCTTGACATTTGGCCTACTATTGTCATATACGGAGTGAACCATATGAAAGCAAGAGAAAATGATAAAAAAGGTTCTAAGATCTTTTTCCACAAAAAAAAGTTGCGACAGTTTTTCTAAATCTCAATTTCTTTTTGGTAAAACATGGTAGAAAATGTTGCAAGTTTTACTTAAGCCTAAAAGATTAGGTTGTACACTAGTCAAACTTTAGCAAGCACAACGTCTATTCATGTTCAGCTGTTTAAGAATTTGCTTGTTTGAATTCAAATCATTTTCAAAGTTCGTTAATATGATGCTCAAGTATGAATCTACCAACAGTTTTCCTGCTGCCAAGCTGCTCTTCAGCCGCCGATTGCATCATATTTCAGCGGCCATCACTCCTTTGTTGCATGTCCTACTAATAACCTAACCTGTCCCTTAATTTTTCCACGCCATCTAGGAATCCTAGATCGGCGTTATGTAATAATAATGGTTTTGACGTATTTTGAAGTACATCCATGGTAAGTCAAAAAAAGGACAATCCTAGTATACAATTAATGGATCAAAAACTCATAGTTTATAAAGATAGTTACGATGACTACTTTCTTAGACATCTCACAATTGATATAAACACTTGAGGAATAAACTAGTTCACCACAGATTGATTATTATATTCCTGAAATCTTTAAAAGCATGATGAAGATATCAAAAAATTTAAAAATATAAACCCCAAACATTAAATCCTAAACTCAATAAGAGGATATCGAAATTTATTTATAGCTCCAAACAGAAATTTGATTATAAGAACGAGAGATTATTACCAAAGTTTATTTAGAATTTCTCCAATAAAAGGGCATACATAACGAAGTTTGCATTTAGAGTAAAATCAATATCATTTACCTTAAAAAATCACCTAATAAATGATATTTGGGCCTCACTAATCATGAATAGTTAATTATTTTTTGCTTGATGTTTAACTAAATCATACTGAATACTACGAAATTTGGTTATCATTGACCTTAAAAAAATTACATAATAAATTGGATATTTGGGCCTCACTAATCATGAATAGTTAATTATTTTCTGCTTGATGTTTAAGTAAAATCATTATTGAATACTACGAAATTTGGTTAAAAGCACTCTATCCCTATATTTAAAAAAAACAAGAAAAAGACAGACAAAGAAATGTGTCTTACCAAAAATAGGACCTTTCATTCTCTTCGTCATCCACACCATCTACCTTATTCTACAATACGCCCACCGTGCACCCAATCAAAAAGCCAAAACAAATTAAGAAGCAAGGAAAAGGGTCATTTAGAGAAACTAAGCTAGAGAGAGAGAGAGAGAGAGAAACTACTGGAGATACAGAAAAAAGAATAGTGACTTACCAACAACTAAGACATTCTCCATACCAACAATCCATATTCCATCTAAATCCACAGAGCGCCCAACTAAAAAAACAGTCTCAACAATTACAAATAGAGCGAGTAAGGGGAGAGGAGGAAAGGGGATGTAAGGAGAAAGAAGCGTAAGATAATGAGAGATAAAAAGGGTTCTCACTATATAAGCTTGTACGTTTAGACAGTTTAATTTGTTTCCATCTATGTTCCATAACTACACAATTCCTTGACTCCCAATCTCCTTTCCAAATATCGCCATCCTCAAGTGTATAAAAAAGTACGAGGGGTCAGAGGATGCTACGTGAACAATCTAGCAAAAGATTATAAACTTTCATCTTTCCTCTACGTATATAAATTATGTGTTCTATTTACTAATTAAAAGTTAAGCTGGCACAGAAAATAGTTCCAAAAGCGACCAATGCTACATTCAACATTTAACAATTGACTATCACCTTTTGTGTCCATTCACCCGAAAATACATTGATGTGAGCACCAACAAGGTTTATTTTTGATCGACGTGCCCAGATTCCCCTAACTGCGTTCTTTGTTACTTGTTCAAAAACTGCATAATACCCATTTATTAGTATTGCTCCGTCAAAAAGCATTTATTATCATATAAAAAACTTTAATACTGTTATGAAACGAAAAGAAAAAGGAGAAGATTCCCAAGCCAATTGTCAGGAAAGATGATATTGTTGTAAGTATTAGTCAGCTCCAAAAGATAGCATAATAAGCCATTATAAAAAAAAAAATTTACAAAATTTAAAAGGGAAATATAAATACCTTGCACACAATTCTTATGTATTTGCATATCTCACACCTAAACTTTCATATTTACATACACAGCACTTTCGCGTTTTAAATCTACTGATACCAGAGTTGACCCTAAAAACTATATAGGAAAGGAAATATTATCATTGAAAGAAAATAGACGGTTACAAATGATGCCCTAAAAGGGAAATGACAACTACAAATAAAAGCGAACACAACTAAAGTTGCATCCAAGGGGTGGTGGTTGGTGGCTATTGGTGGTCCGGAATGGTGATGGTAAGGTTGGAAAGTGGAGGGCGAGAACAGCGAGGCAACAGCAGCTGTTAGCTGACCAGGATGTCAGCAAGCAGGTAGCATGGTATGGAAGCAGTGAAACAACAAAACAAAAGGGTTACGAGGAGGCAGTAGTGAGGTGGGGTGACCGGAAAGCAGTAAACAGCAAAATGAATGGGTTGCGGGTTGCGGGTTGCGGGTTGCGGCAATGGAACAAGACGGCCGGACAGCTTGTAGACAGCAAGGGGAGAGAGATGGTGGGGTTGTGGCAGCGAGTCTGGATGGCGGAACAGCAGCAAAACAGCAAAGCAGGAGAGTTTTGAGGCTGCGGCTGTGATTTAGGATGGCTGGAGGGTGGTAGGGGTTGAGGCTGCGTGGTAGGCGGTTGAGAGGAGGTGGAGAGAAATACAGGGGACAGCAAGGTGCTGTTTTGTAGAGAGACTGCAGCAGTAAAGTCGACGGCTGCAAACAAAGGATGTAGGGCGAGGGTAAGTCGAAGATAAAAACCACCTTAAAAGAAAAATACAGTTGAAGCACCACTTGACTCTTGTAGCCTGATCACCACCTTGAAATGAGATACAACATGAGCGCCACTCGCCCTTGGATACAGCACTAGAAGAGAAAGCAGTGGACGCCGACAATTGTCCTAACAAGAACACAGTAAAAAAGCACCAATCTAAACCCTAATACAACAAATATATCGGAAAAGACTAGAAATGAATGAAAGGAAAGAAGCAAACTTGCTAAAATTGGAAAGGAATTGAAAACAGGACTGCTTGGTTCACCTCTATATCGTTAGCATGAATTGGTCGAGTGTGCGGTCATGGAATCACGAGAAGCCAGGATTCACTTCTGTAGAGGGAGACACCCGCGCAATCTCCCGAGGATACGAGAGCTTCAATCTCATTTGTCGAAGCTTTTATCTGAACATTGATAGTGACAAAGATGTTGTAACCTCCTAGAGCTGAAGAATTTTTTATTACGGCCCTAGAAGAACCTGGATAGTTCTCGTTACACTCTTCCAATGTAAGCTCTTGATCAACGTTTGACAACTGCCTCCTCGCTGACATGACTAGGGTTTAGGGCTGGAGGAGTGAAAGGGTGTGTAGGGGTGATGTAGGGTGGGAAGGAGAAGAGCGAGGAGGAGAGCAAGGAAGAGGGTTTTCGTGTGCGGCTTTGTGCAAGAGACGAGCATGGAAGCCAACCGATCGAGAGATTGCTTTCTTTATTAGACCGAATTGAGAACTTATAAGGTAAATATAAAAAAATTTAAGTGAAAGGAATAACATTTGGTTTGAGACGAGAGTAGACGATGAAGGAAGAAAAAGGTTGAGAGTAAATGAAATTAATATTTTAAATGTATTAACTTAATTTTAATATTTATTATAATATTTATGTTAAGTCAAATTAATTATTAGTAAAAAAATCAAGATTTAAGGTAAATTGATTATAAGATCCGCAAACTGAAATATTTGACTTCAAATTAAATAAAAGCGAGTAATTATGTTTTTTTAAGTTACAGTAATATTTCTTGTTTTAAAATTATGCTTGCTTACAATTTTTCATTATTATGTTTTATGTCAATAAAATTAATCAAATATGATTCTTCATATTGTTAGTCATGAAGTATTCATGTTAAATATTGTTATCTTAACAGTTGCATAATAATTTAGAGATGTATAAGTTAGATTATTTCATTGTCAGATATATGTCATATTAGTATTTGACCTTTAAATTTTTAGTAAATGTGCATATATCAGTTTATTGTCTGACCTATAAGACTAGTAAGATTGCATTTATTCATGAGTATATAGAGACAAAGTGTTTCATAAGATAAGAAAACATAATATTAAAGAATGAAGTAGTAAATATATGAATATTTGTATGTGCATGCTAAGAAGAGAAATTCACCCCCTTATGACACAAGCAAAGAATACCAATGTACCTGCTCGTGTAGATATTATCCTACCACCCCAAATAATTGTAATGTTCAGATCGTTAACCGTTGTGCCGACAGGAAGATGTCAGTCAGGAAAGTGCAGTGGACAGCAAGGTATTATTTTGCAGGGCTGCAGCAGTAATGAAGTCAACGATGGCCACGAAGGAAGGATGCGAAGCGAGGGGAAGTCTAAGATAAAAGTTATCTCGGGGGAGAGATGCAACTGGAACACCACTCGACACTTGAAAGATAATCACAACTTTGAAATGAGATACAGTCGGAGCACCGCTCACCCTTAGGACAACTTTAGTAAGAAAAACAGGAGACATTGAAGGTCATCTATAACACAATCAAAAACTCTAATCTAGACCTTAATACAACACATATATAAGAAATAAATAAAAATGAATTGAAAGGAAAGGAGAATACTTAATAAATTTGGAAAGGAATAAAAAACGAAGACGCTCAGCTCGACTTTAAGTCGTTCGCATGAACCGGGAGTGTGCTAGTCAGTGGTCACAGGATCGCGGGAAGCTCGCTTTCACTACTGCAGCGGGAGATGCCCACCTCACTTATTCATAAGGTTTATTTGACTTTTAAAAGTGATAATATTGTTATTTTTTTATGTAATATTAAGGATTTGAGTGCTATGAGCGTAAAAATGAAAGTTTGGGTGGGGTGTGAGACATGTAAATACATTAGAATTGTGTGTTATGCAAGTAAACGCCCCAATTTTTAAAAAAATAATAAGAATAACTATTGAATTAATGTCTAGAGCATGAAAAAATAAAATGAAAACCACCCGAATAACCTAATAAAAATTGCCCACAGAAAAATGTATGGTATATTGCATGGCTGTCAACTGCAAAGATCATATAGAATCACAATTTTAATGCAAATCATACAAACCTAGGATTAAAAATTAAGATGCATTTAGACCTTCTTTCATTCCGCCTTCATGCTGCCTAACTTTTCAAAAATTCCTTGACTTAGATGGGAAATATGCTTAGAAAAAAACTTTTTTGCAAGTGCGCCTTTACATGACATCATGATTATATGGACTTGACTATGGAGCAACTCACGCTTCTATGCAACAGCCACGATCTTAATTCAACAACACAAGAAAAGCACATCACAATGCAGTTTTATCAAAATAGACCTAAAATGAATTTATAGCATTATCATTAAAAAAAGTAGTGGAACATAAGCCATCATATTTACAGCAAAGTTGCATAAGCAAGAAATAAAGCCAAAGAGAAACCTCATGTCAACAACTATAAATAAATCACTCTAGATCTGATAGTACCAAATGATAAACTAAAAGAAAGTATATTTATGTAATAACAAGTTTTATGACAAATACTTGAGAAATTGAAAGTCAATAATACGGCAATAAACAATGGCCAACTACAAAAAGTTAAAGGACAATAGTAATTTTGACTAAATTGTAACATGAAATTTTCATATATCCATTTACACGCTCAAGTGTTTGCCTGCTCACTCTCCAGCTTCCATAAAGAGGTCAATGTTGTGACGATAGGGGCTTCTCTAGAGACTTAGAAGGAGAGCGACCTATTAATTTAGGGCTTGTTTGGGATAACTTTGCTATTTATTTTCTATCTTTTTTCTTTTATTTTGTTTTGTTTATGTTTTTATTTGAAACAAAACTTATTGACATATTTGATTAAGATACAATTATTTTTAAATACACTAGAAATACCTAAAATTATTTTGAATGTTTTCAAAAACATATTTAAAAATAAAAAAATATAAATAGGTAAAAACATACTTAACGAACAGGTTTTTAAAAACAAAAACTAAAATAAAAAATAAATTTGATCCCAAACAAGCCATCAGTGTGGATTTATTTGCAAGTGTTCACATTGATCCTCATGTGTTAATGCATAAACAGGTGTGTCAAAGGGTTGGATTTCATCGGAAAGATAATGCACATTCTTATTCTAAAAATGTTTTCAATACTAAGAAAAGTAAAGGCAATATTAACAGCATTCAGTCTTTCACGACCACAAAACATGATGAAAGAACTTGAGAGGCGGTCCAAATATTGGAAATAAGAAGATGAACGGATAAAAAGTCAATTTTAGAAGACAATTTCCTGCCATTCCAAGAAACTTTAGACATATAAGTGAAGATTATCCATACAATTAAAGATAGAGTCAAGGAGAAAAAGGAGAGGAAAAAGATGTCAGCATTGAGAAATAGCCCTGGACGTCCTATTCACGTTGTCCCCCTTCTCCGTTTATTTTAATGCACCACCCACCCCTCCCCCTCCCCCTCCCCCTCACAACGCCCATTATCATACATATAATAACTCTGAAAATAATTATAAAAAAAAATTAAAGCCATTGCAAAATGATTAAAAATATAGTTTCTACAAGAAAATTTAACTTTACAAAAAACTTACTAGGATTATTGGTTAGGCGACTCAGCACTCCAAATTCCAATGTCAAAGTACCACCACCAGCTGTTGATGTTATCTAAAGACATTCAAACTGCATATTAAAATAACTTTAAATCGATTTTGGCACATCGATTCTGAACACTACCACCAATTAGCATGATATTTTGACACATCAACGATAATGCAATGGTGTATTTTAACTCCAAAAGGTCAACTAATAAACAAAACCATTGCAACATGGATTAAATACAGCCATAAAAAATAAGAAGTCATAAAGATGAGATTATGGATTGATAAACATATTTAAGAGAAGAAACAGAAGCAAGCATGTAAAGAAACATATTCATCTGCAAATCAAAAGTGATTGGTTAAGGACAAAATAAAATGCAGCATGGGTCCTTATACTGGATCAGAACTTGATGTCACACCATGTTTAAAGGAATGCTGGTGCAGAAATATAATATCAAGTTTACAATATTCTTCAAGCAAAATATATAAATGATCTCGTCAGAAAATATGAAAAAAGTAAATATTTTATTATAACTTTCGATTATATTTGATTGAGTGTTGAAATATAAAAATCAATCCTGAAACAAGAAAATTTAACAAAATAAAGAATGCAAAAAAAAAAAAAAAATAAAAGCATGCCTGGCTTTCATGCTCATCAACACCTAGTAAAAGATTAACCGATCCAAATGGGATTCCTGTAAAACATGCCACAGAATTAATCACCATATTGACAAACTTCTTAAGCAAATGTTTTAAGAATTAGATAATGTAGAAAAAACAAAACCTTCTCTTAATATAAACCCCATGAACCCCGACCCCCAGCCACCTCCTTACAATGTTTCAAAAGCGGCCAAAAACTATTTATGAGTAGATCAGCAAAGTTCGACAATAATATAATTCAAAAACAGCTCATACATAGGCTGGGATACTTCTTTACAAACCAAAAAAATGTCCACAAAGTGTCTTTAACTGAAGCCTGAAAATAATCCTACCAGTATCCTTAGCGGAAGTGACTTTAACAAGAATTTTCTTAATAAAAAAAAGGGAAACTTACGTGCAGCACACAATTCTTATGTATTTACATAATTCACATCTAAACTTTCAAATTTACATATTTTGCACTTTGGTGGTTTAAATATATGTATGAAAAAGTGTATTTTATTTTTAAAAGTGATAGTAGTGTTATTTTTTATGTGATATTAAAGATTTGAGTGTTGTGCGTGTAAATTTGAAAGTTTAGGTGTGGGATATGTAAATACATAAGAATTGTGATATGTACGTAAATGCCCCTAAAAAAATCATATAAACTTAAACTAGAAATTACAATACTAAAATGTATTGCAAAGTAAATAAAGTAGTCTAGATGCATCATATAAAGATTTAAGAGACATCCCCCTTTGCATAAAAGCGACATAGGTCCTAAAAAATGCTTAGAAATTAAGAAAATAAGCAATTTCAAGTAGAAAAAACAACGTACTAAAAATTAATCAAAACCACTGAATAAGACATAAACCAAATACCATAACAAAAAACAACCAACATTTTAATTCAATAATTTTCTTCCAAAATCATTTCAACTGGAAAAGAAATATGAATTTTCAAATTAAAAACAAGCATGAGTTTGGTAATGGAATGAAAATTTTATAGAAGAAAAAGGAGGATTTACATATATACCACTCAATTCTTATGTATTTACATAGCGAACACCTAAACTTCAATTTTTACAGACATACTACTTTACCTATTAATGAAATGGTATATGATACGAAATTTTTGGGTGGTATAAAGGTAAAAAGCAAATTTTAAATGTTAGATATGTAAATTCATAAGAATTGAGTGGTATGCATGTAAATGCCCCTAGGAAAAAATAATGGATCTACAAAGTTTAACATGATATATAATATAAAGGTTTTCATTCAAGTTCACCCCTCAGCAGTACTACAATGTATTATTCTATGCCACATCACTTAAAATAAATACATCAAAACAAGTAAAGAAATTAGGCAGTGTGGAAAGTTAAATAATAGAACTTGAGAAGACAAGTATGGTAAATTATATAGAATAGGAAAGAAGGCTTTCCTGATACCTCTATTGATTAAGTTAGTAAAGGTTTCTTGCTTCCAAATACTTTCATCTCTACGAGGGTTAGAATTTCATACATGCTCGTTCCTGGCCTTGCATTCTCTCTTCCAGTTCGTTCGTTATCTTCCATTTTCATGTGAATAAAATAGAACGGTTTATCAAAGCATTGCAGCAATCTTGTCCTCCACACAGCCTTCTAAGAAATATTGACATGAATAGCTTTTAGTTCGTTTGGTTATAAGTATTATATGTAAATAAGAGAAATCCATCGCACTTATTACAAGCAGCCTCAAAACTAAATTCTGGATATTTCAAAGGTTTAATCCGCATATGAAGAAAAAAATCTTAATTTACAAGTTCCAGTGCCGTGGGGCTTAGAAAGCTTGGAACCATCGGTCCAGCCAGCATTGCCACCCAAGAGAGAGGGTTCCCCCTTTCCTATTCTGCCGCCCACCACTTCCAAGTCTATCACTTTCCCTTTCTATTCCCTTCTTATTCCATCTTTTTCCTTTTCTATTACCTTCTATTTCTATCTAATAGCATCTATTAACCACTGCCTTCGGACTTTTCCCCATTTGAGGTTGTATCTGACAGTAATAAGATGCACCGACTGTAACTCGCACAAGGCAGTGATTAATTCTACTTGTTTCATTTCTTCTTATTGTCGTCCAGTCCAACGCAATGCTTCTGCCCGTTGCCAACTTCCTCTTGCATCTTTTTATAGGCCGCTCCTTCCTCTGGCATCTTCTTGCTTGCTTATTGTCTCCTTCCTCCAGCATCTCCAAGCCGCAGCTTCCTCTTGCCTCTTCCTGCAGGCAGCTCTTTCTTTCGCCATCTTCCTGAAGGCCACTCCTTCCTCTGGCATCTTACTAACAGGCAGCCCCTCCTCCAGCCCTCCTCCAGCAGGCCGCCTTTCCTCCAGTTCTCCTCCAGCAAGCCGCCCTTCCTCTGGCTCCCCTGCTGAAGGCCACATGACCTCCTGCACTTGCTAGATAGACTGTCGGCCCCTCTAATCCATTCAACACCACAGCCACTGCTTCCAACACCCTTTAGCAGACCGCTGCTGCTTCTTGTTCACTCCAGCACTGTCACAGCTCCCTACAATCGGATCTAGTCCTGCCACTCTCCCCTAGAGGGAGTGTTATGTGTTTTGTGTTATTTTTATTCTTATTTTAAGAAGTCACCATTGTGACTTTTCAACTCAGTAATAATATTTCTTTTTCTTATGAGGTTTGGGTTAACTATGGCATCATCTGGTGAAGAACAATTAGAATTCAAATAAAATTATACTTGTAATTCACAAAGTGGTAATTGTCATAGCAAGAGGAAATCTACACATAACATAGATAAAAATAATCAAAGTGTACTGAATAGAAAGGAAAATGGATAAAGTAAATGTAATAGGGCCATCAATTGTACAAATAGACTTGTAGAAAGTAGCGCTAACACCTCATGTAGCACTTAAAAGAATGAATTGTAAAAGAGGACACATAAAATCTACCCACTAACTTTTTGGCACAAGGCTGATGAAAAGTTGTCTTAAAATAGGACATTAATAGCAACAATTGGAGCAGCAGCAGTAATATAAATAACCGCCACCTTATATCAACTAATCTATGTTACACGGACACGGGGACACAACACTACACAGACATGAGACACGTCTATTATTGAAAATATGGGACACAGACATGTGTTAGACACGTCATTATAATACAAATTATTAAAAATATATGTATATATTAAATAAATAAAAAGAAGAGTTAATAAAATTAACTTTCAAGAACTAAGATGCTCATAGATATATCTTTAGCTTATGACATAAAAAAATGAAAGCATAATAACATAAATTATCTTGTATTACATTAAAATTTAACTTTGTTAATTCATTAAAAGAAATAAAACCTAATAATAAATAAGTAATAAATTAATAATGCATCCCATATTCCCGTGAGACTGGGTGTTATTTCCTATAAATTTTGGGATGTTTACACACGCACCACCGAATTCTTACAAATTTACATACCTTACATCTATAATTTGATTTTTATATTTATGTCACCCAAATATTTCATATCATATCTAAATATATAAATTAAATCAAATGAAGTACATCTTTTTACTTTTATACATATGTAAGGTGACATATAAGAAAAAATAAAAAATTTGGTGTTAGATATATAAATACATAAAAATTGAGTTGTATGCATGTAAGTCATTCCTAAAGTTTACATTTTTTGTTATTTTAATCTTAAAAATATTTTTTAAAATTTTTAATTCATAAATTTAGGAAATGTGTGTCGGAATTTAGGACACCCATGTCCGAGTCGCCTTTTTTTAAGATTATTTAATTCAGACACTTTTGTATCGTGTCCGGTACACATCTCAGCTGTGTCGAAGTCGCGTCCGCGTCTGATAAGTGTCTTACATCGCACGGCTCCTTATTTATGAGTGTCAGGGCAACATAGCAATTGGGGACTATATCCTCCTCTGATCATTCATGCCAAATGCTAAATTAAGTGTTAATTTTATAGTTTACATAATTATGAGTATACCCTTTTCCTCCTATTCCTTTCAGATTAATTCTATCAATATGTATCATCATTATATTTTTAGCCCTATGTTCTACACAACCAAACCACATAATTCTATCTTTACAATCTTATATCTAATAATCGCCACTCCAACCATCTCTAATATTATCAATTTCACTACACAAGAATTGCTTTTTCGTTGTATACTTAAAATAAGAATTTTACTCCTACCATATATTATTTTTATTACATATTCATCCCATTCTTATTTTAATCAAACTCAGTTATTGCCCGAATCTAACAAGCAAATAAAAGAATGAAAAAACACTTGATGCCATGAATATTGCCACTGCATGCTAAGGATGCCATTAAAATATTGCGCTAGGATTGAAAAGAAAGACAGGTCAACTCATCCTTCATTAACAAATATAAAATAGGGGCATTTACATACATACCACCCGATTCCTATGTATTTACATATGTAACACCTAAACTTAGCTTTTTAATTTATAACACCCAAATATTTTATATCACATAAAAAATACCATCATTTTAACTTTTAAAAGGAGAAATACATCTTTTCATGCATAAGTAAAGTGGTGTGCATTTAAAAATTTAAGTTTAACTACTGAATATGTAAACACATAGGAATTGAATGGTAAGTATGTAAATCTTCCCATAAAATATAGCAGATGGTCAATCTAAGGGAATGAGCAAACAACCTGTAGGAGTTTCGAAAGCAGGTAACATTCTCCAAGCCAAGTCCTCAGCTAAATGAAGCAGCTCATTATCATAACTTTGAAGTTTCATGCCCTAGAGGAAGTACAGCCAATTTCCAAAGTTTATCGATAAATAGGATTCAATAATAGAAGTCCATACAAGAAAAGTTCACAACAAAAATCATCAATTGCAGGTTCGACAAGTTTGTCCATAGTAATCAGTCATTAAATGCTTCACTTATCCCTCCATAATTTAATAGATCTGTAGATTCCCCTAAATTTTTGGGTTTTAAAATATATTCATTATTTGATATTTTGATTGTGAAAATATTCTAAAAGTGTGCTAAGAGCACAAAAAAAATCACCCAAATATTTCAAGCCACTTTTATATTAAATGTCCAATAAATCCAATTGAAATTTCTTGCTCTTCTTCAGAGCAGTGAGATGACCATGTGTTTACATACATATCACCCAATTCTTAGTTCTTTACATATCAATTAAACGCCTAAACTTCTATATTTACATACATGGAATCCAAATCTTTTACTTGACATCAAAAATACCACTTGCATTTTAAAAGTGAAATACACCTTTTTATGCTATGTTTATCACACCGAAGTGTTATAAATGTTAATATGAAAGTTTAAATGTAACATATGTGAATACAAATGAATTGTGTGGGGTGTATGTAAAATTCCCTAAATTATAACAAAACAAAAGACAATGAAACTTTGGAAATCACACAGAATACTGCTAAACAGGCCTCTTTCTAAAATCACAAATTACAATAGGTGTGAACTTTATAGCATATATCTCAACACACTTCAGAACAAATACCGACATCAGATGGCATGACAAACACTCTGCTCGGCTCACCTGCACTATCTATTTAATAACTATATGTTCAATGATTTGGGCTAGTTATTTTTGCTTTGGGAATACGTAGCACACAATCCTTATGTATTTACATATCTCACACCTAAACTTTCATATTTACATAGATTTGAGTGCTATGTGTGGTGTGAGATATGTAAATACATAAGAATTATGTGCTATGTATGTAAATGCCCCTCATGCTTTAATATCAACAGCAAACACATTTCCAAAACAAAATATGTTAATATCAAATATTTTCACAGAAATGAATGGAATCAAACTCATAGAACTTGTTCAGATAATATGAAAAACCCAGAATGGAATACTCAGCACACAATTTTTTAATAGTGCATGATTAATGATGGTGCATCACAGAAAATAGCATACCGTAGAATAATCACTCGCAATAAGATGAGCAGAAAGTAAACCACCGAGAACCCGGATTGTCGTCTCAAATACAGAAACTGTCTTGTTCTGCAAAGTTGAGAAGCAAGATATTAAAAATGAAAGAGAGATAAACAAGTAAAAAATGAAGTAAACACTTGATTAAATTGTAAAATTTTCACAAATAAAAGTATTGTCAAAAGATATATAGGTCCATTTTCCTTAAATAAGAGGGAGAAATTCCGCCAATATGGATGTTAATAATTTATTAAGCTTTGTACTGCTATATATAGTTCGTACATTCTCACAGGCCCTAGAAGCCGATTGGCCCAATAATGGGGAATGCTAACAAACTACCAACAGAAAAGAACAGGCAAGTGCTGAGAAAGCAAGCTCAATGTCAACATTAATTTAGGGGCCGTTTGGGATCATTTTGCTTTTTATTTTATTTTATATATATATATATATATATATTTTGACTTGAAACAAAACATGTTTAGCTCTTTGATCAAAGCATGGTTGTTTTAGTGTTTTCACATATATGTTAATTTATTATTAGAAATAAAAAAAATACATTAAAAAAACACACTAAGCAAATATGTTTTTAAAAACAAAACAAAAAAAAATTAAAAATAAAAACAAAAAACAAAATTGATTCCAAACAAACCCTAATTTCCATGAGAAGAGAAACATTTTATTACAGGTTCCTAAGCAATGCATGTTGATGGATGTGACAAAAAGCAATGCAACATTACCATACAGAAAAAGCAAGATGCACGTGCATCAAACTCATAAAGTGTATATAGATAAATTTGTAATTGAGAAAATACAGGATTAGAAAAGCATGTTAAATATAGAATGGACATAAAAGAAAATCAAATCATTATGTATAATTACCAAAATATCAAATGAATTCATCTGTACTACTAACAATTTGATGTACCTCAAGGCTCACAACATGCATTTAGCCAGTACCCGCATGGTGATGTTGGAAATCCCTAGTTAACAAAATTGAAAGATAAGTTGCCCGAGATGATCAAATGTCTTGATAACTTAAAATATAGTTTAATTTGATCTTTCAAAGCTTCTATCTCTCATGTCTCATCAGTAATCTCTCTGAAATGGTCATTTCTCCCAGAAATGACAATAAAAACTAAACCCTCGATTTTCTCTCAACAACTCCAGCCATTGAAGCCTTCTTTCAGCTGGAGTTTCCTTCAGTGACCTCTACATCAGTGTTAAGCTCAATAGATGAAAGTATAGGGACCAACTCTAATGAAGTGATGAGATTCCTCTCATAAACTATATCAAAAAGGTTGTGACCCCTAGACTGACTAGCAGAATGACTATAAGCAAACTCAAACTGATGAAGACTCAAGTTTCATGCTTCATGTTCTTTCGTCTAAACCACCTGAGCAGATTTTCTAAACTACTATTCATCCATGTATCTGTGGGTGCATTGTGCTAAATTGAACTAGACCTTTGTGCAAAGATTACTCCAAAGAGTCCCCCAAAAATGATTAAGAAACTTCACATCTCAATCCGGTGTAATAGTCTTAAGTCCACCATGTTGTCAGGTTATCTCTCTAAAGTACAAATCAATCATGTGTGTTGCATCCATCGACTTGTGGCAAGGTGCAAAGTACGATATCTTGGAAAAGACACTAGCTCTATGTAACTAATCTGGTAAATCATTCAAACTTGAAATGGGGAACCAATACTTAATGGTTGCGCAATGTCTGGTCAGGACACAATGAAATCCTCTCAGCAGAAGCTACATTATGTTTGGTATCGACTCCATGGATTTACAACCTATCACTATGTTAGTCCTTTTGATGCTCTTGTTAGAGCTTGCAAAAAAGTAATTCATCGCACTACAGTCTCAAATTTTGTATGAATGTCTATTATGTCGGACTTATTCCAAAATATAAATATGATGTATTTTTCATCTTTGATGAAATAATATGTGTTCCAAAGCCATCATGATGTATACAATGGTCTTACTGCCAAGGAAGGCCCAATATAATGTGACAAACATCCATTTGTATCACAACACACCACACCTGTTTCGAAAATTTGCCTCCAATAGAAAACTCAAGGAGGTATATCCTTTCAAATGTGATCTTATTTTCTTTCTTCAACCAAGATTGGGAATAACACCTAATGTGCTTTTGTATGGTAAGACTCAACATGTATTATCATTTGGATAGACACAACATTTTCACAAAGGACTCTATCTATGAAAAGACTGTACACAATATCAATCAAAGTGCAACTAGTAAGAAAGATGTTGCGGGGGAGCCACTGTTGCTCTTTTGTAGACTCATCATGAAGGACCCACCCTCTTTGGTTGGAAGTTAGAACTCTTCCTTTGTGTCTTCACTTTCTCTAGTGTCCCTTATATCATTGTTCATTTCTTTTACTGCTCTCGGCACAATGTGTACAAAACCGTGGCACAAAGTATTTTCTATTTGTGAAGGATTTAAAAGTACAGGTGGCAGCAACCTTTTCTTCATCATGAACTAATTTCTTCAAGCAAGGGGCCAACTAGAATGCTCTAATGGGTGTGCTCCTTCCACCTAATCATGATGTGAGGCCATGTCTATAATGTGTGGTTATCCTCAAATGATTGTTGATTCTTCATCTTTAACATTGGGGTTTGTATATCGAATATGGACCAATAAGACTGCAATTACACAACATTATTTATAAATGGTTTCAATCATCCAAGATACCTCGCCATTATGTGCTCTTCTGGCTTCATCAAGACACATTTCACATGAGTTGATCAAATTCAATCGTGTAATCCTCCACAAAAGAATATCTCTAATTCAGGAATATCTCTAATTCAGGTTGTGTAGTTTGAAAAACATATCCTGTCGATAAAGTGGGAGAAAAAATTTATGTTACACTTTCTTTTTCATCTTGACCATGTGATGATCTTGTTTTTTTTCCTTTTCGTTGTCAAATATGCTTCGGATTCTTCCGCCATAATGACTTGTGTTTCCTAAGTTTGATGGTTGTCAATTTAAATCCTTTCCTCTGAAGAACATCCTTGTATTAAAAAATTTGTTCCATTATTTATAACCACTCAATAAATTCATTTGAAACCAGGCACATGTCAAAATCCAACAAGTCAATCTTCACCTCCAAATCATTCTCCCTCCTCTAGTATTCAATGGCAAACTGTCAGAGCGTTTGATTATTTATCACTAGAAGCTTTCCGGTGTAAAGGATCAACTTCCTCGTTTCGATCCAATGAGTCATCATTATGGCTAACCTCTCTGGGTTGTCTCCTCTCAAAGGCAAAAAATGTTTGTTGCAATTGAATGATCTTCCTTCGCACGCCTTCTTTTGTAAGATATTGAACACCTCTTTGCATGTTTCTTCTCAAAGGCATGGCATCCATTTTCTCCCAATTAAGGATAGGTTAAGAGTTACGGCCAAGATGGAGAGTGTGGAGATGATTTTTGGTACGTTTTAGTTATGTGGAATTTAGGTTTAGGAATGAAACAAAGAAATGAATCCTGGGAGATTCAAGATTTGTCGGGTTCTGGTATGAAATGAAACCATTCTAAAGTTCCTAAAAAGTGTAATAGGATCAAATTAAATGGGGAGTCGTGAAATAGTGATACAAATAGAATATGTTAGGTCAGTGGAATTTGGAGAGGGATAAAAAGAAAAAGTTTGACAGCTGTTCAAACTGAAAATATTAGAGAGAACCATAATATGATGGTTCCAACAAAGCAAAGCTGCCAAGAGAGATCAACCACCTACTCTAGAAGAAGCTACAGACACAACTTCCAAAATAAAGACGATACAGCACTATTTAGAGCAGATAATTAGATAATTTTTAAATGCAAAACCAAAGCGAAAATACAAAACAAGAAAAATAACAATGTATAAATAGTCCCGTCTCAAATTAACCCTAATTCTATTTCAAATATTACAAAGAAAATGAACCCACATGCCTGGTAGCAGTTTGCAGACAGGAATTTTCCTGCTTCGGTTCGGAATAGGAAAGAGCTTAAACTCAAGGCTTTATGACTAGAAATAAATCTCTCAGCAACTAGACCAAGTGAGATGCACTAGTAATCATTATTCTTGTTCTTGTTTTTATTTCTTACACGTTGATATTGCACAAGTGATGGAATTTTATCAAAGGTGAATGTGCTTGGTATTCTTTTTGAAAGCTTCCAGCAGACCCCATCCTATCCAACCTAAAATAATTTAAATTCTGAGCAAATCTGCCTTGTAATATCTAGAATTTGTTATGACCATTTAGTGAAAATAAGGACTTACTTTAATCAATGAAACTAACTGTTACGTACCTCAGAACCCTAAGAGCATGTAGGAAACCTCTTGAAATAATGGAGCTAGATGTTAGTTCATCCAAACTTGAGGAACCTACATGTACATGATCCTTCAAGATATTATATTCTAGGACTTTTAAGTAGAATCACGCACTTAAAATGCACTACGCATGACTGAACAAAAAGGTAACAAAACTGCTAAATAATTTTCTCATGTAGTCTGACTAGATGTTAGATAGTTGGGGCATTTACAGACATAGCACACAGCTATTACGTATTTACATAACTCACGTCTAAACTTTTATATTTACAAGCACTCAATCATTAATATCATAGAAAAAAATAGCACTATTATCACTTTAAATATGAAATACACATTTTCATGCGTAGATTTAAAACACCAAAGTGCTATTCATGAAATAGGAAAGTTTAGGTATGAGATATGTAAATACATACAAATTGTGTGCTACATACGTAAATTTCCCTAGATAGATTAACACATACAAAACTAAAGAATGAAAATAAACTTCATAAAGGTAGTATCTCAAGACAGCGCAGAAAAACATTTTGACGTCAAACTTCTCGAAAAAATTGAAAACACACGAATTGCAATAGGGAATAAAACATATCATAAAATTGCTGCAAATTATCAGGAAAGTTTAAAACGAAATCACCAAAAAGCAATCCGATTAGCACATGCAATAAAGTCATTGAAAAGAAATGTTTTATGGCTCATGCTTGACATATTAAACATCTTAAAAGGTCCATCACGCCCAAAATGGGTCATGCAACTAAAAGTTTGGATGGTTTACTTGATCAGACCTGCTAACTCCAATCAATTTGGTTGTAGTTCATCCAGTCAAACCAACCAAGGAAACATCATAAACGAAGATTGAATGACCAAATAACCACAATAAAAAACACTTATCATTTTAATTTAAAAGCAAACCAAACAAAATAAATAGAATTGATTCATCTTCCTTCATCTCAAATAGTGAAATTACAAATAAAAACACACATACATGCACAAGTACAGACATAAAAACATACATGAGAGCATACAACCAAAAGAAATTGAAAAATTTATAAACATGCCACACCATTCATATTTATTTACATATCTAACACCTAAACTTTCATATTTCCGTACATAACACTCTAATCTTTAATATCACATCAAAAATACCAAATGTAATTAACTTTTTAAAATTTAAGTAGACCCTTTATGCATAAGTTAATGACACCAAAGTGTAATAAATAAAAATATCAAACTTTAGGTGTTAGATATGTAAATATAAAGGAATTGGGAGATATACATGTAAATTTTCCAAAAAAAATTGACAAAATCTATCAAATTCTATACCAAAAGCTAAGCTAAGAAACCCTACATGAAACTTGACCATCTGAAGGTCACAAGTTCAATGAGTTGACGGGTAAATAGACAACAGCCATTAAAACTCCAAGACAAATGCGTGCTTTTACACTGCGAGTACACATATAGACAATAGCCATCGAAACTTCAAGCCAAATTCAAGCTTTTACACTAGACAAAACCTTCTATAAATAGTGGACCATACAATAGCAGTCTTACAAAAACCAGATCCACACTATCTTCATGCTTTCCTCGTTTATCACAATAGGGCCATGCTAGAGAGATCTAATAGTAACAAGGCACAATAACTTAGCAAATTCTTATGTATGTAAGTGTAATTAGAAGCATTACAAAATACATGTACGAAATTGAAATTATATTCCTAGTAATGAAACCAAATTAAAGAATAGGCTAATACTCACAATATCAAATCGAACATTTTCAGCAATCCATTCGACAGCAGAACCAAACCGCTCACGATCTCCTAGTAAGGCCAATGTGTCCAAGGAATCAATCTGCTCAAAGATTTTAATGGTAACAAAAAACAAAAGAAATGTACTTGTTCAGGACAAAAAATAAAATTATGAATAATGGCATCCTTACAAGAGTTAAAGCGTAACCACCAAGTGTATCCTCCCCTTGACAGGTTAAGGGCCTCAACTCATCACGTGGAAAAGCATGTTGCATGTATCCATCAAAGGCATGATAAAACATGTCTCGTACCTTGAAAACAGCAAGAGAATTATGTTTAAATTATCTTAAAATTTTTAAATTTGAAGATTTAACACTTAAAAGCAGGATCTAAAACTAGTTTAGTATTTAGCATAAGTGTCCGAAATTTATTCAAGTTCTAGAAGAGGGCCATTTTGCAGAGTATTTCGCTAATGTTTAGTTGTTTCACATAAACTCATTTCTTGCAAAAAAAATTCTATATTTATTTAAAATGCAAAGTGTTTCATTTTTATCCATCCACCTGAAGACTTTCTGCAATTTTTTTAAACGTCATTACCATGAGCCAAAAAGAAATTTTAAATGTGACTTCTCAAGCTTGAATTCACTTTTCAAATACATGAAATATTGCTTCAAAAATAAGAAACCTCCAATCAATTTACTGTCAAACAAACATTCAAACCCAACAACTAAACTCATATCCAACCAATTCCAACAAATAGATTTAAAAAATCTAGACCCTAATGTTTAAGTTCAAATCATTCCAATGAATAAAATTCCAACGGTTGGGTAGAAGGTAAAATCTAATTCTCAATGGCTTGGAACAAAAACATTCGTATAGCTCACAAACATTATTATATTATTTACTCGGACTATCAAATTTTAGAATTACGGTAGTGAGAATGGTCCATTAAAAAATGATTTTGTTGGGCCTTCTAACAGTAAATGCATCAAGTGCCCAATTAAAGCTTTTACTGAGTAATAGCGTGACTGGAGTTGTAATGAGGGAAGAGCAGTGAAATTGACTTAATTAGAAAAATAAAACCTTCAAATTTTATTTTACCCAAAAAGGACTATAATCTCAAGTTGAACAAAGGAAACTACTTGTTTTGCATGAAACTGAAGATTTGAAGCACAATTTACTAATAGACACGCCCCCTTCAACATCAAGCACTGTGATTTTTAGCACCAATTGACATGAAGATAGAAGCTTAAATATAAGATAATATAGCTTCAACCATCATCATCAAAATCATCATATTACATCATCATCACCATTAAACTATAAATTATCTCCTATGATGAAAGCGATTGCTTCAACCATCATCTTAGAGGCCCACATTTTAAAGCCCCCTACAAATTGGCCCTAATCATTCATATAGAACTACAAGCAACCTCAGTGTGCACGCCATCTACTTCTTCGAAAAAAACAAAAAAGACAAGATTGCTAAATACCATTTTCACATTTAACAAAAAAATAATAATAATAATTTTACGACAAGGTTATCATATGCCACATGTCTCACCTTAGGGGACAACCAGCACCGAATCCAAAAAACATCAACCACAAAATGCAATGCAGCCCAAAAAACGACCAACATTGAACATGTTTCTAATTAGCCCATCGTACCTACTCATCGAGTATCATTAATCATCACCCACAACTACCTGGCTTATCCCTACTAAGGATGCAAAAATGGCCACACATTTAGGGGGACCAATACCATATTTCGACAATATCGTAGCAACCATCTTCCACATTATTTATGATGCTACAACCCCTATACTATAAGCACATTACCATCAGAAATTTAAAGACATTATTCACAATGCCACCATATCATCCCCCACTCAATCTCTAAGCTATCTATAAATATCTCTATTGTTTCTATAGGAGGCTTTATTTCTTTAACTTTGTAACAATGAGAAAACGGAAATTGGGCAGCTATAATTGTTTTTAGTTTTCACTATTTAGCCGGGTAGAATTGCTCTCTCCTCATACAATGGATGTAAGCTTATATGGCTAAACCATTGACATTGTTGTATAATCATGATGCGGGGATGAGGGGACCAGCCAATTGAACTGGCTGGCAGATGGACCGACAGAACCAGTCCAGAGATTGTTGGTCCATGTTCCTAGGGAAACGAGCGGCAATTAGGAGGGGGTAGCAATGCTACCAGCTTCCCCTACCTTTTCATTTCTGGTTTTCCTGTTTTGAGTCTATATATGTGATGTTTGTTTAGAATTAGGGTTATGTTACATTGTGTTATTGTTTTCATCTTCTCCTTGAAGTCTCCTTCTCCCTCGCTTGGGTTGTATCCGACGAAGGGTGGATCTTTAGTTGTAACCTGCTCTGAGGTGGTGTTTTTTCCTCTCCGATCTTCTTCCTACCCCTTCTCCTCCCCCTTCCTTAGTTGTCGGCCACCCCAGGTCCTTTCTGTGGGTCGGTCAACCCTTGTTGCTGCTACAGAATACAGTTTGCTTTCATTTCTACTGAGTTCTAAACTAGTTCCCGCGTCAGATCCTCATTCATCCTCTCATTTAACTTCTTATTAATCATTATTAATAGGAAATTGCATTTGTAGCACAAAATTCTTATATATTTACATTACTTGCACCTAAACTTCTATATTTACATACATAGTGCTTTGATGCTTTAAACCTATGCATGAAAAGGTGTATTTCACTTATAAAAAGTGGTGATAGTGCTATTTTTTATATGATATTAAATATTTGAGAGCTATGTCCGTAAATATGAAAGTTTAGGTGTGAGATATGCAAATAAATAAGAATTGTGTGCTTAGTAGGACTGTAAGCCTTCCATCAACAAAATAAAACGATCTAAAATCTCCCGTTCCCAACTTTCTATTTCCCTGTATGACCCATCAGAACAACTGCAGGACCAATCAAACCATTTGTCCCCTTTTTCCAACTTTTCAACGTTCGCATTTACTAATCAGGATTGCACCCTGTGTAATAGTTTGAGCATGAATTAAAAAAATCGCCTACATTCCCCCTTCTCAGCCTTCTATATGAACCAAAAGAGACAACCACCCCTTCTCACCCAATGCCCTAATCAAAATTCATCTTGACGAACCGGCCCATCCTCGTACAGAGCAACAAAATAACCACAAACAATTATCGCTTATTGCAAATCCTCGTCGCCAACAATAATCCCTAAGTATACCTATTCTAAACCACCAACTTCCACTATTCCTCTGCTCTACAAGCATCATAGCACAACGCGCGCTGCAGCTCACCTGCGTGATTGCTTAAACCTTCCAAATCTAGCATAACCTAACAACTGGTAAGACCAGCAACCTCACAATGCATGAATCGCCGTTTAATCTCAGAAAATGATAGAAAATTAACAAGTTATGATCCGATGGCGCACCTCTTCTCGCAATTCTCTAGCCTCCGAGACCGTTACAACGTCAGCTAGAACTAGAAGTGGCTGGATGGCGAAGAAAACTAATAGAAACGCCGCCGCCGTCATTGTTGCAACCAGTACTTATCTATTCCTCTGGATCAAATTCACAGTATAAATTGCCCTCGATCTCCGATCTCTCCCCCGTTCTCTCGCCGGCCTCCAGCTTTCGGATTGAATTCTTCCCCATTCAGGTTATGGACGACCCAAACTCGATTTATCTGGATGGATAGCTCCACCTGATAAGTACTGCTCATAACTCTCTCTACCTGCTCATCTATATTCAGATGAACCATGACTAGGCTGGTCATTAATGGGAGAAAATTTGAGTACTTCTTAAG
Source organism: Phalaenopsis hybrid cultivar (assembly GCA_002079205.1). Classification (NCBI taxonomy): domain Eukaryota; kingdom Viridiplantae; phylum Streptophyta; class Magnoliopsida; order Asparagales; family Orchidaceae; genus Phalaenopsis; species Phalaenopsis hybrid cultivar. Next base: position 107,529 of record JXCR01148243.1, read on the forward strand.
TACGGTAAGAACTACGGTGCTCCTTATGTGAGGTGTCAGGTAGGTTTCAGGAAGGGTATTGAGAGTCATATCCGTGTTATACCTCCTATATACCCCTGGAAATTACCTGTAATTAGTAAGTTCCGCTCTTCTGTTTTCATATATTTGTAGGTTACATGTAGATTATAGGGAGATTACAGAGGATATAACGCGAATATAACCCCCAATACCCTTCCTATAACCTGTCTGACGTACGCAACGTTGCTTACGTCTTAATTTTTCTCCATTAATAGCCCATGTTTAGCTCATTAAGTAATTTGTGTTCGTATCTTTCTTTTATGTAAGTTAAACACGAATAATTTTTAAACTTGAAATCTAATTGAATCGAATACAAACAATTCTTTGTACGAATATATTCAACTTTTAGTTTGAAATATAAAAATTATATACATTTTTTATATAATAAAAATTATATGCATTTATATCTAAATTTGAATCAATTTAATTCATTTTGTCACATAGGTTTGAATCTAAAGCCCAAAATATATTTTTCTAATTAATTTAAACTAGTAACTTTTGAATAAAATATGAGTCAAAGCTGAGACAATTTTGAATATAATTAAATTCAAACAAAGACCTACCAAACTAAGTCTGAGCTCGCCCAATCTCGGGCTCGTCTACACAACCCTAGCGTTGCCAGTGATTGCAGTTCCCTAAATGCACACTAATAAAAATAAAAAATAAAGAAAAAAATTATACAATGAATTTAATTAAAAAACATTTAGATCTGAATAAAATCTCAAAGCTAATAAATTTATTTTAAAACAAATACAACATCTGAAAACTAATCCAATGAATTTGTCATTCATCGTGAGCTAAATTTCATCAAAATATCTCATGCAAGTTCTCTTTTAATTTTAAACAATTAAGCAAAATTACAAGGCATTTACATACAGACCATCAAATTCCTATGTATTTGCATGTCTAGCAGATATACTTCACTCTTTACAAACATACCAACCAAAACTCTCACATCACATCACAAATACAAGAATTTTAACTTTCAAAAAATAAAATATAACATTTCATGCACAGATAAGAATTTTGTGGTATATTTGTAAATCTTACTAAAATTATTTGTGCTGGGTCATTCGCATAAATATCATACAATCCTTATGTATTTTTGCATATCTAACACAAAAACTTTAATTTTTACATTTATCACCCTCAAATCTTTCAACTCACAAAAAAAATATCACTATTAACAACTTTAAATGCCATAAATGGTAAAAACAAAAGGTTTAGGGGTGTCAAATATGTAAATACATAAGAATTGTGCGGTATGCATGTAAATATTGCAATTCTTCACAAGCATACAAAATAAACTAGAAAATAATTTACTCAATTCATTTGCAACTTATATGAAGAAAATGGGTGATAATCTGTTATTGCTGGGACAAGGCTTTGCCTCCTTTCCATCTCTGAACTGCCTGCTCCAGAACATTGGCTCTGGCTCTGATATGCTCAGCTTCTTCTTCCACCCATGACCTGAATAATAAATAAATAAATATGATTAACTATGTGAAAATAAAATGATAAATTAGATATTTAAGGAAGATTTACATACATACCACTCTATCCTAGAATTTACATATCTAACATCTAAACTTCAATTTTACATGCATGCCATCTTAACCTATGGATGAAAGGATATATTCCACTGTTTAAAAGTTCAAATGATTATCATTTTGATGTGATATGAAAGATTTGGGCGGTACAAATGTAAAAAGTAAAAGTTAGGCGTTAGATATGCAAATGCATAAGGATTGGGTGGTATGTAAGTATGTAAAAGCTCCAAGAGTTGAATGATCTGAACATGCATACCAGAGGATAGAAGATGAGTAAGAAATTGCTTGATTTTAGATTAAGCTTCGGTTTTCTTTTTTATTTTGTTTTACAAATATTTTCCAGGGCATTTACATATACACCACGTCATTATCATATATTTATACATCTAAACCATAACCTTCATATTTACATGCATAACACTCAAATATTTAATATTACATCCAAAATATAATCATTACTAACTTTTTAAAAATCAAATACATATTCTCATGCATAGGGTTATGTCACTTTACTAATGCATGAAAAGGTTAATAGTTAAAACAATGGCACTTTTGATATGATATGAAAAATTTGGCTGATATAAATGTAAAAAAGTGAAATTTAGGAGTTAGACATGTAAATATAAAGGAAAAGGGTGGTACCTCATTATTTGAACAGCGTCTTTCTCAGCTTCCAACACTGATCTGGCCTCAAAAACTTCCCCTTTTTCTACATCTAAATCTCTCAGCTGAGTCTCCAAATCCTGCTTCTCCCCCGTAAAAACCCCTCTTTCATTTCGAAGCTTCTCCTTCAGTTCATCAACTTCCTTCCTAAGATTGAACAGGAGCTGTTGCTGACATTCTAAAGCCATTTTCTCTTTCAAGTAATCGCCGAGTCTGTCTTCTTCAGCTGCTCTCTCAATCTCTAACTCAGTCAATGCAATTTCAAGATTTTTTTCAGACTGAAGTGCAAATATTTTCGCCTCGCTTAGTTTCTCCTCCCAGTGCTTTTGTATGACCCCTCTGTGAGTCAACTCGAGCTTGATTTTTCCATTTCAGCTGATCTCAATAGCTCTTCCGCCTCGAGGCGTGCTAGTTCGGTTTGAACTGCTTTGGCCATTCTACCGCTAGTTAGTGCGACAGCGGCTTGCGCCTTTGTGACGGGTTTGTTGGGTTGAAGGTATCGAATATTACCTGTAAAAAAATTTGCGAAAAAAATGAGCATCGAAACTTTGGTCCGAGATAAGAGCAAAACTCTTTAGTCTTAATGTAATAAAGGAGAAGTGTAAATATAGTCCCTTTGACAGTTTATATGGGTCATTTTAGGGACATGGTCTATAAAGGTGCCAAATAAGTCCCCATACTATTTAAATTGGGGCTAAAACAGTCCTTTTTAGGGACTATTTCAGCTCATATTAATAAAGTCTATGGATTAAATAAACACTTTTAGAGACTCTGGGACCGAAATTACCCCAAGAAAAGGGTCAGAAGACTATTTTAGCACTTCACTGTAGGGTTGCCAAATATTCTCGTCACTAGGGAACAGGTCGTGTTCGGGTCGTTCGTTAAGCCTAATCGAAGGTGGAGTACTTAGGACAAGTGATGTTGGCTGTAGAAGTTTCAGTGGATCAATTTAAGGTGGTGGCTATGCTTGATTGGCCACTACCTAAGACCTTGAAGAAGTTGAGAGAATTTTTGGGCCACACAGTATACTAGCAAAAATTCATGAAGTGTTACAGTTCGTCTGCGTGGTCTTTGAATGAGCAATTGAAATAGGTAAGCTCTTAGTGGGGCGAAGTGGTGACCCAGGCTTTTGAAAGGTTAAAAAAGGCTATAACTAGTGTACTAGTATTAGTGTTACCTGACTTCAGCCAACCATTCATTATAGAGACGAATGTTTCAGATTATAGGTTAGGCGTAGTCCTCATGCATTGTAAGCAACCCATAGCTTACTTCAGTGAAGTACTAACTACGAGAACCAGTCAAGCCAATTTATGAGCGGGAGCTAATGGAGATTTTGCTTGCAATTAGAAAATGGTGACCTTCTTTATTAAGGGGGCATTTTATAGTACACACAGATCAATGCAGCCTTAAATTTTTGTTAGAGTAGCATATGGTGACTGAGGAACATCTAAGGCGCCTATCAAAGCTACTGGGGTATGACTTTAAGATTTAGTATTGCCCGGGATTAGAGTATGGTCATTGATGCCTATTCAAAATGGATGAAGGAGCCTCAAATGTTGGAATTGTTAGTCCCTTTAATACAGAAAATATTACAAATGTTTCGCAGTATAGCTATCGGGGGGAGTTCGAGCATGATCAAAATATACAAAATGGTAGTGGTAGAAGTGTACTTGGTGAGAATGCAAAAAGATGTGGAGGAAATTGTGATACTGGAGTTAACCAAAACAATAAAAAAAAATAGATATTATTGTTGAATTCAAATAAAGAATCATAATCACACAAATAAAAATAGAAAATAGCAACATACAAGACACATAAACTTAATTACAGGTCGATCCCGGGGTAGTGGAGGTTGGCTAAGCGAACAGGAAGTGGTGTTAGGTGGTTGGAATGGGTATGATGGGGTGTTGAAGGGTGGTGATTTCAGTAGGTAAGGTTTTTACGAGGTGGATGGAGAGGGTAGTACTTATGGGCGGCTGGAACAACGAGGCAGCAAAAATATAAGATGGTAGAGACAGCTGAGAAGATTGGAACAAGCAAGAACAGCATGGCAATGATGTTTGAGTGGCATCAGCAGGCCGGGAAAGGGACTGGAACTGATAAAAAGACAACGACAAACAGTAACAGTTGGTCGTTTCAGGTGGCAGCAAGGCGACGCACAAGCTTTGGAAGGCGACAACATAGAAAACATGTGTTTGGGAGGAAGTAGCAAGGTGGAGCGTAAGTCTGTAGGCACCAACAAGTGGAAGTTGGTCTGGAGTGGAACGGCAGTGTGGAAGGGCTAGTTTAGGAAAGTGGCAGCAAAGTGGGACTGTAGAAATACAGTCGAGATATGCCATTTGGGCAACTGCAGCAGGGAAGGGAGACGTGGAACGCACGAAGCAATGTGGGAGGATGGAGAAAAGGATAATCAGCACCTCCCGAGCAAAATACATTTGGAGCACCATTCGACCTTCGGATACAGTCCTATAAGAAAAACTGTAGACGTCAATGACTGTCCCAAATAAAACACATGAAATAACAAGCCATAAACTATCAAAAAAAAAATAGATATATAATAATAGGATAATTAAGAGAGGCCCAAGAAGATCGGACAACTCCACATCAACGAGAAAACCTGCATCGGTTCTATCAATACATGAAAGCGGGACTCCCATTTTTCGACGCGTGAAAGCCAGCGTGCTATTCCCTGAAGCATTCTCCAATGATTGAGGGAGCTTCGACGTCATCCGTTGAAACTTATGTCGCCTTATAGTACGGAGTTAGGTCGATCGCATTGAAGGTGGTGGGAATGATGTGATCTCCCGAAGTTGGAGGGTCTTCAACTACGTCTCTAAAAGCATTTGAATCACACTGTAGGATCTCATATCCCTCAAAACACCAAAGATGGTTTTCAAAAATGCTGGTAACCGAGTCAACAGGCAAGACAGTGGGGCAGCAACAATAGAAGATGGACGGCAGGAGCAGTGGAGCAGGAACAATAGAAGATGGTAGGGATGGTTAGGAAGGTTGAAACAGGCAAGACAGAACGGCTTTGCTATCCAAGTGGAAGCGACAAGCCATAAAAGGGGTTGGGGTCGACGGGAAGGCAACAGCAAACAGAAGCAGTTGGATGTTTGGGGTTGCAGTGCGGTGGAGCACAAGATTTGGTAGGCGGCAGCAAAGGAAACATGGGGCAGGGAAGTAGCGGCGTCGTGGCATGCAAGTCTGGAAGGTAGCAAGAGGTAGAAGACAGGTTCTAGAAAGTGGCAACAAAGTGAGACTACAGAAAAACAGTCGAAAGATGGCTATTTAGGGTAGCTACAATAGGGAAGCACGGCGATGAACGACGTGAAGCAATGTGAAAGAATGGAGTGAAGCATAATCACCTCGAGAGCGAGATTGAGCTAGAGCACTACTTGAACCTTAGATACAACCCTAAAAGAGAAACTGGTAGTTGTCTTGAACAAAACATACTAAAGAACTAGCCCTAAAACATCATAAAAGAAATATAAATAATAATATGAAAACTAGTAGTGGCACAAGAGGGCCAACCGTGTCCACGGCAATGAAAAAAATTGGATTGATTTGGTTTAGGCACGAATGCGGGACTCCCGCTTTCCGTCGCAGAAAAGTTCGTGCAGTACGCCCTGCGTCACATGGCTTCAATATGTGAAGTGTCAACGACACAAGTACATGACATTAGCGCTTAGAGGTTTTTATAATATTTAGCACTACTGAAGATCGTGTGGAAGGAGGTGACAATGGATTTCATTGAAGGCATACCTCAGAAGTATTTACGGTCACCTTGGTGGTTGTCGACCGGTTGAGCAAGTACGCTCATTTTGTCCCTCTACGTCATCCCTATACTGATGTTTTGGTCATCATTGTTTTTATGCTAGAGGTTGTTCGTTTGCATGGAATGCCAGAATCGATAGTATTGGACCAAGACAATGTCTTATTGGTTATTTCTGAATGAACAACATCACATGTTTTCAATGTGCAACGACACAAATATATGTCGGTAGCGTCTGGGAGTTATTATAATCTTGGACATTACAGAAGAGGGTATTTGAGGAGGTGATGATGGATTTCATTGAAGACTTACCTCGGTCAGAAGGATTTACAACCGTATTGGTGGTTGTGAACTGGTTGAGCAAGTACACTCACTTTGTCCCTCTACCTCGTCCATATACAGATGTTTTTGTAGCTGCTAGTTTTATACGAAAGGTTGTTTGTTTGCATGGAATGCAAGAATCGGTAGTACTGGATTGAGACAATGTCTTCTTGAGTCATTTATGGAGAAAGCTATTTAAAATACGAGAGACTATAATGAAGAGAAGTAAAACATAACACCCACAATTGATGGACAATCGAAGTTGTTAATCGAAGTGCGGAGACCTATTTGTATTGATTTGTATCTGACGCACCCAAGCAATGGGTTAAATGGCTACCCGGGGCAGGGTAGTTGTACAATACGTTGTATCATACAGCTTCTCAGACCACTGCTTTTAAAATTTGGTATGGTCATGATCCACCCCATTTGGCGTATTATGGACACAGAACTAAGTCAGTGTCTCTGTTGAATCGGTATTAGGGGTGTAAACAACCCGAGTCGAGCTCAAGTCACTCTCAGCTTGAGCTTAGCTTGAATAATTAATCGAGTTCAAGCCCAAGTTTAAGCCGAGTTCAAACTTGTTCACAAGCCAACTTGTTTATTATTAAAGAAAGAAAAAGAATATTAATTTAAGCTAGTATTCTAATAAAATAACAAATAGAATGAATAACCTGGAGATAAATAATAAGAAATCACTTGATATGATATAAAAAATATCTTTTTAAAATATTTTTAATATTTTAAAAACGAAATATGAAACTTTATAAATTTTAAGTATTTTTTATATTACTATTTTTTTTTAAACAAGTCGGCTCAAGAGCTAACGGGTCAAGTAAGGGCTAGCTTGAGCTTGTCTTGTTAGCTTATTGAGCTCTGCTCACAAGCCATTTATCAAGTTGAGCTCAAGCCAGATCACAAAGCTAGCTTGGCTCTCCTATTGATACTTAAAAGAAAGGGACAGTGTTGGTGGAAAGGGACATTTATTGAGCTCAAAAATTTATAAAGAAACAAGCTAACAGACATCGAAGAGATGTGTGATTTGTGATGGGAGATAAGGTGAATCTATAACTTCGGCCGTATTGACAGAAGGAAATGACAAGACGCGGGAATAAGAAACTCTCCCCACGCTATTTCGGCCCTTATGAGATTATTGAGCACATTGGAGCGGTGGTTTATCGCTTTAAATTGCCGCCTTCATCGACACTTCATCCAATGTTCCGCATATCACAGGTGAGGTGTGCTATTGGTGATAATGGATCCCCTTCTTCACTTTCCCCTACTTTGATTGAGAATATGGAAATTCTTTTGGAACCATTAGAGTTAACAGGGGCACATCAGAAATTGACAAGTAGAAAAAAAAAAGTGTTAATTAAATGAAAAGGGTTATCAGATTATGACGCAATGTGGGAGTCATACGACTTGATCCAGTAACAGGTTTTTCTCTTTCACCTTGAGGACAATGTATCTTATAGGAAGGGAGTAATGTTAGAAAAATGACTTCCGCCTAATGCTTCAATAAGTCGAGTGATCCCACATAACCCACACCGAGCCAACCAAACAATATAAAGACATATTTTAGGTGCAAGTCTAAAAGAGCAATTTAGTCATTTGTTAATTGTTATTGTCTATAATAAATAGGGCTTAATATGATTAGGATTGGAGAATGTTGATTGTTGTCTTGAATTTTAGGAGTTCTACTTTAGGAATTAGGGTGCGATTGTGTCTTGAATTTTAGGAATTAGGGTTTGGGAGAGAGTTGCCTAACTCTCGAATTGTAGATCTATCTTTTATGTATTTGGGATTGTGTTGTTTCATGTCGATGAAGTAAAATATTTTATTTGCCCTAATTCCTATGAAAACTTGTCTCATTCCTATCAATCATCTATTCAAGCAGATAAATTTACGATAATCATTGTTTTCTATACTCTTTCTTGACATCTTCCAAAGTATCAAAATTCACACTACTATAAAGTTGATAAACTCATGCTATTATTAACTTCGTCAGATTGAACATAGGTTAGCTAATTCAAGTGATGATGCACAATAGACAGAAGCTAAAAAAGGACAATTAAAATTGGCTGCATAACACTTGGTTTTCAAAATCAAAATATAACATAATTTATTAATGGGATGATTACAGACAGCACAAAATGCTTATTTATTTTTGCATCTCACACCTAAAATTTCATACTAACATACATAGCACTTTGGTGCTTTAAAACTGCACAAAAAAGATGTATTTAACTTTTAAGAAGTGGTAATGGTGCATTTTTTTATATGATATTAAAGATTTGAGTGTTATATATATAAATATGAAATATAAGGTGTCAGATATGTAAAAACAAAAGAGTGTGCAATGTATGTAAATGCCCCTTATAATTTATTAGTAGAAAATTTACATAGCACAAAATTTGTATGCATTTACATATCCTACATCTAAACTTTCATATTTACAAGCATAGCACTTTTCTTCTTTCAGCCTACGCATGAAAACATAGATTTCACTTTTAAAATTTAGCAACACTGCAATTTTTTATGTGAAATTAAGAATTGGGTGCTATGTGTGTAAATATGAAAGTTTAGGTTTCAGCTATGTGAATACATCAGAATTGTATGCTATGTATGTAAATGCCCCCCTATATTAATACAAAAAATTCAGTGTGCTGGACTTCGCCCAGCATGTTTTGCTGCACTTACAATAGCTTGAAGTTGTTGCATAGTGCTGATAAAAAAAAATGATATTCATGATAAAAAGGAAGCCACAATATGACGGCACTAACAAGAAAAAACTAGAAAGATTTACATACATACCATTCATTTCCCATGCATTTACATAACTAACACCTAAACTTCGACGTTTACAGACATTCCACCTTACAAGTGCATGAAAATGTGTCTTTCGCTTTTTAAAAATTGAAATGATGGCATTTTTTATATGAAATGAACGGTTTGGGTAGTATTGATGTAAAAAGTAAATTTAGGTGTTAGATATGTACATACAAGAAAATTGGGCGGTACATATGTAAATGCTCCAAAAAAATTAATACCAAAGGTTCTTGCAACTATGCCCCTATTGCCAGATATCAAGTCCTCCAACAGCTGTGGTGCTGCATTCAGATTACGAGCACACAAATCCAACAGGCGAGGCTTCGTCCGTGATATCTGGACTGCAAAAAGTCAAGCTTTAGAAACACTATAAGAAATCAAATTCTCATCACATGAACATGAACCAAAAAATAGAAGGGGCATTTAAATACACACCACTCAATTCTTATGCATTTACATATCAAACAACTAAAATTTTCTTTTACATTTATGCCACCCAAATCTTTCATATTACATAAAAAATACCATTATTTCAAAATGTGAATACACCTTTTCACGCAAAAGTTATGGTGGCATATAAGTAAAAATTGACGTTTAGGAGTTAGCTATGTAAATATATAGAAATTGAGTGATATGTATGATTTCTATGTATGAAAATCCTTCAAAATAAAAATCAAGGTTGGCATTGACTTTAGTTGAGATTCCTCAGCTTTCATATTCATTTGAATATATTATAGGGAAGACTAGAAGTCCCACGGACAAAAAAGAAAGAGAAATTTACATATGTAGCACACAATTCTTATTTATTTGTGTCTGACGCCTAAACCTTCATATTTACATACATAAAACTTTGGTGCTTTAAACCTATACATGAGAAGGTGTATTTCACATTTAAAAAGTGGTAATAATGCTGTTTTTATGTGATATTAAAAATTTGAGCGCTGGGTGTAAATATGAAAGTTTAGGCGTGAGATATGTAAATACATAAGAATTGTGTGTGACGTATGTAAATGCCCCCGAAAAGAAATAATGAATGTCTGAGTTAGTCGAGAATTTTTGTACCTCCTCCAATTCCAAAAAGTTTGAATATTCAAGCATAGCAGTCCAATTTACCAGATCAAAGCGTGATATAAAGCTGCAAAAAAAATAATCAAAAAAAGAAATTTTGTACCCAAAATTTCTCCTTAAACCTATAAATATCAAGTTCCACAGTAAGTACTTGTTGGGGAAAAAGTAAAATCCCTCTTCCTCGTTCAACTTTTCAATATCAGACAAACTGGAGGAATTTGGTGAAGACAACCTGCTAGAAACAATGCCAGCTTCTCCAAGAGCTTTTGCCAGAAACTTTATCAGAAAAACATAAAAAATCCCACATTGAATCAAATATAGAAGCATTTAACTCACCTTGAATACACTCAAAATCAGGGTCATGGAAGTTCACATCATCAAATGCTGGAGAAACTGAACCAGCAAGCAAACTTGTCGGAACTAACCTATTTTTGGCTTTCCTGAAATGAAAGCATACACCATATAAATCTACTGGGCAAAAAAAAAAAAAGGGAAAATTTACATACGATTCACTCAATTCTTATGTATTCACATATATAATGCAAAAACTTCAACAACTTTTACATTCATACCATTTTATCCATAAATGAAAAGGTTTATATCACTTTTCAAAAGTTAAATGGTGGTATTTTTGATGTGATATGAAAGATTTGGTTAGTATAAATATAAAAACAAAACTAGGTCTTAGATATGTAGTCACAAGAGAATTGGGTGGTATGTATGTAAATGATCCTAAAATATTTTGGCAAGAACTATAATGCTGGTTAGCCTGGATAATAAAATACCAAATCTTCGTATGCTGATGCCAAAGACTAAACAAAAGTAGTAATGGAAATTTTTCATGCATGGCCTTCCTGTAACCCCATGCAACACTTTACTATCTTAGTTCTTAAAAACACAAAATTGCCCGGAATTTTGAAAGAATTTACACTGATGACTGAAGAAATTTGTCACCAATAAAATGTTTCAGATGTCTGATTTAGTCGAGGGAAACTTACATGGCTAGCACACAATTCTTATGTATTTACATATTTCACCCCTAAACTTTCATATTTACATACAAAGCACTTCGGTGCTTTAAACATAAGCATCAAAAGATGTACTTCACTTTTTAAAAGATATAACAGTGCTATTTTTAATGTGATATTAAATATTTGAGTGTAATGTGTGTAAAAATAAAAATTTAGATGCGAGATTTGTAAATAAATAAGAATTGTGTACTGTGTATGTAAGTGCACCTTTACTTGAAAGTACCTCTCAAGCATGACGTTTGCTTTAACTAGCCAACTTGCGTATTCCCTTTTAGTGCATAAATCGTCAGCATTGGCATCATAGTCAATGATCTGAGTATCATAATTAAAATTCAACCAAAATCAATAATCAGAGTCGCATTAGATATCACAAATTATCCAATAAAAAATGGGAAGATTTACATACATACCACTCAATACCTACATAATTACATATCTAACACCAAAACTTCAATTTTTATGGATATGCCACCTTACCTCTGCACGAAAAAGCATAATTTACTGTATTTTAAAGTCAAAATAGTGGCACTTTTATGTGATGTGAAAGATTTGGAAGGTATAAATGTAAAAAGTGTGATTTATGTGTTAGATATGTAAATACAAAGAATTAGGTGCGTATTATGTGAATGTCCCAAAATAAAGTGTGAAGTGCCACCGCAAATCATCAGGGGAGTGCATTTTATGGTTTAAATAGCTTTAACAATAGAACCGACCAAAATAAATCAATTATAATTATTTTAAATGGTGTGCATATTTCTGTTAGCGGTTTCAAATAAATTGAATTTATTATTTTATTTGATTAAAATTTCCATTGAAAAAATAAATCACAAGAAAATCTTGTGCGCATTTAGGATTAAATTGCTTTCATGGTGAACAAACCAAAATAAATCAATTATGATTATTTAAAATGGATCATAAGGATTTTCAAATAAATTGATTTTATTATTTGATTTGATTAAAATTTTCATTGATAAAATAAATCAACAAAAAAATCTTGCGCATCTCTACACAAGCTGGTGTGCGCCAATATAGGCATTAACATGCATGCGTGTGAGCCCGACTGCACAAAACAAATTATTATCGATATTAGCTAATAAAAAAAAGTAAGTAGAAATTGTGAAATTTTGGAAGTTAAGATTAGTGGTCAAAATTCAGAAACATATGCCTCTAGATTGTTATGGATAAGAGAATACCATAAATATTTAAATATAAATTTTATAAACAATTACAATTAGACCATAAATTGAATGGATAAAAGCCTTGAACAAAAAAACACACTTAAAAGCAAGTTAAATGTGGAAAATTAAGTAAAACTGTGAGAAAATATTATACTAGAAAAAATCTGATAATAGGGGTGTGCGTTAATTGGTTTGAAACCCCAAAAAAAAAAAAAAATTCAACCAAACTGAATATAATAGGCTGATATTGGATAGCTTAGTTTAACACATGCATATAGATATGTAGCATAGTGCAGGTAAAAAAAGTATAAAATTTATGAGAAAGAAAAGAAGTATGCCAAATTTAATGAGAAGTTGTAATATCATTAGCTCAAAAAAAAAAAATAACAATATATACAACAAAAAGGAATTTATAAAGCCAACTCAAAAAAACTGTAAAAGGTTNGTTGTAATATCATTGGCGCAAAAAAAAAAAATTAACAATATATACAACAAAAAAGAATTTATAAAGCCAACTCAAAAAAACTGTAAAAGGTTAATGAAGATGACAACAAGCTGATGTGAGTGCCTCCCCAATTTTTTTTTCCAGCAAAAAGTTCTTAAGAAGAAGTGTCATTTAAAAAAGATGGAAAAAGGAACAAGGCAAAAAAAAAAACAAAATGAGTAGTCATACTTAAGGATAATAAGCTTTAAAAAGAAAAACCTAAAAAAAAACTTCAAATGGCTCAAGCAAATTTAAACGAGCATTAGTCATGCATGTTGAGTACACCCCCACAATGTATATATGTGATAACCCGGCCCGGTGCTTAGAATTAACTAAGGCAAGAACTGCGGTCGAACGGTATTAACATTTAACTATCCACATTTTGAATACTTACAATACATAAAAGAGCCACTAATTCACAAAGTGNAAACAAAATGAGTAGTCATACTTAAGGATAATAAGCTTTAAAAAGAAAAACCTAAAAAAAAACTTCAAATGGCTCAAGCAAATTTAAACGAGCATTAGTCATGCATGTTGAGTACACCCCCACAATNCTTCAAATGGCTCGAGCAAATTTAAAAGAGCATTAGTCATGCATGTTGAGTACACCCCCACAATGTATATATGTGATGACCCAGCCCGGTGCTTAGAATTAACTAAGGCGGGAACTGCGGTCGGACAATATTAACATTAACTATCCACATTTTGAATACTTACAATACATAAAAGAGTCACTAATTCACAAAGTGCAATAAAAACAAACATCCAGAAACAATAACATTCAAATATAATATCTCAAGCCATTATCAAACAATATATCAATGTTTAATAGAAACAGTAAAGAAAAACTATTATTATAACAAATATAACCAGCAGCAGTGATCCTCCTCTAGTAAACAAAGTCTCTCATATCAGACATAACAACCTAAAACTTTCCTTCTCCTGAAAGAAAACATTTAACTTCATTTGTAAGTAAAACTTAATGACTAATTATAATCTAATATGAATTAAATTCTTATGTTAAAATATGCATTAAAGATCAAAAGAAAATGCAATTCATTTCATTAAAGCTTTAAAATTTTTTGACTGAGGGTGGAGCAACAGCTTGGGTTACTGACCCCACTCTAACATAAAGCGGGAAAGAAAATAATATTGTATTATTTAGTAAAGGAGCACTTTATTTATGTTATGAGAAAAAATACAATGTCCCAAATGACGCACAAATGAATATGATCCAATTAAAATGAAAAGAAAGCATACCTTAACAAAAACTAATGCTAGCACCCATTGTCGTTATAGAATCAACTTTCCTCTCCACCACTCCCCAAAACAATTCATCTAGCTCCTTCGTTGGTTTCACAACACTGCCACAGTAGAATCAACGTCAACTATTTCTAAACTAACATAAAATACATTCATATCATTGCCTTCACTACAGTTGTCAATTATATACCGCCATCATCAAATCCATAGCCTTATTAGCACGATACTAAGGGCAGCACGATCTATAGATCAATCCTTCATTTGTGTTTGTTTCTCTTTCCTTCTGCCACATTCTAGCAAAGATTCAAGCTCAAGTGAGCACATTTGACGGGAAGCTTACCGAATCGTGGTACTGCAGTTGCTACAATGTAGCGATATAGCCTTTACCTCCCCCTCTCCTTTCCTATTTCTAACCAATTCCAATTCCTTCTTGCCTTTTCTACATCCTTTTCTATTTCTATTTCTTTCCAATTCTAATTCCTACCTATTCATTGCCTACATTTTCTACCACCTTCTATTTCTTTCCCAATTTCAAAATCCTTCCTATTTCTTTGTGTTAGGATCCTTTATACTATATTGTGTTTGTCTATGGTGAGGAGGCTTTTGATAATTATTGATTTCAATTGCTGCCTTTGAGGCGTTCTTCCTCTCTTTGGGCTATACCCAATGACGAGAACGTGCTCCGGCTGTAACTCGTCTAAGGTAGTAACTATCTCCAAAGGTCCGGTTAGTAGTTTGGCTATAGCTCGACCATGACAAGACACTTATCCTTCAGCAGCCTCTCTGGCCCAGCTTCTAGCAGTCGCAAACCATCTTCTATAATATCATACAGACCTCCAACCCACTTCCAGCAGTCGCCAGCCACCTCCCAACTACCGCACAGGCCTCCAGGCCCTTCCAGCTGCCAACTGACCTCCGACCACCTCCCAACAACCGTAGAGACCTCTTTTGGCTCTCTTTCGGTTGTTGGTCACCCCTTCCTTAACAACCTGGCATCCCTCCAGCACTACTCCAAAAGGTCACTGATCTCTTCCACCGATCAGACAGACTGCCAAGCATCTTCCCCTTCAATCAGTACCATCGCCACCTGCTTCCAACCCTTCCAATCGCTGCAGCAGCATGTCCCCGCCCCTCCAACAGCTGTCGCAGCCACTCCACCAAATCCAGCCAATGGTGATTGCCTTCCAACACATCCTACTACTGTCGTCTTCACCGATCGATCTTCTACTTGTTGGCCAGCCGTCACCCACCCCCTCATGTCATCGCCCTAGGGTGTATTTTTATGTTGTCGTTTATTTCATGTTCGCAATAATTTTGTTTGTAACCAGTTGAATTCAATAATAATAACAATGTTTTTTCGTGGTGGTATGGGTTTACTCCGGTATCAACATTGATCATAGTTCATGTAAAAATCAAAGAAGTTATTGGAAATTTTTTGTGCTACTAGACGACAAAAATATTGATTACTTCCACCTACCACACGACGAGGACAAATACAAAAATAAACTGCACGGCATGTTTAGCAATGCAATAATCACCCCAAACCTACAATCCCTCCAAGGGTTTCACAAACATAGGAAAAACATCTGTGGAACAACTTGTAAACCTCCAGCAGAGAGGCCAATTTTATTTCACACAACATAGCAATACAAGATTATAGACATGTGTTCACATGTTTTCTGAATTATAAGACATTTATATGAACCAAGAATTATTGTGAAAGAGAGGCTAAGATGGAAAACAAGTTTCTTAAGCTTAACTTGATAAAGGTGTCTAACGATTCTCCGAGTTATAAAAAATTTACAAAAATTAGCAAGTAAGATCCAACAAAAAGAGTAGATAAAAGAATATACGTCACATGAGCAGACCTTTAGAATTCTAAGAACATTTAAAGCTTCCAGTTGAGTAGCATCAGCAGGAACAGAGATAACAATGCGTTTTTTTCCTTCAGAAGCTGACACATCAAAAACTAACAGTTGAGGTTTGGAAGAGGAATGCTAGAGGAGAAAACAGGGAAAAAAGAAAAGCAATTTTCATGAACAATAAAGCATCTGATAATATAATATTGGAAATGGTGGACAAACCAAATCACACACAAGAATCAATAAGAGGCTGAATTGCAGACTCCTGCATTTATGACTATAATAAATGAGCCAAATACAAGAATTATTTCTTGCTCCAAACAAGTATTTTAGATTTAACAACCAGAATTTTATAATGTTTAGCAAAACATTAACCAAGTATAAGCCTCGAACCTTACTAATTTGAGCAAATCAAAATAGGTATTACTTCCCAACTAGTTAACACTGAATAAAGAATTCTCCAAACAAAAAAAGGAAATTGGTCCCTGAATATGCGATCACATTATTACATAATAATTTGCCATGATACTATCATTCACCTGGGGTTTGTGGGTACATGAAAAAAAGTTTAATAAATTTGCAAAAGGATGTCGTTATGATCATAACAAGTGCACGTAGCACAGAAAACAGCTCTACCGACCGTATGAATTGAACATTGAATTTTGAACATAGCTTCAGTTCATTAAAAGTATCAACCAACCTTATCAGATCATCATTGACTATCATCACAGTACATATTGAAAAGAATTAGGTAAATTTACACACATACCACACAATTCTTATGCATTCACATAAATTTTGATATTTACACATAACATCTTGGTGTCATAAACCTATACATGAAAAGAAGTATTTCAGTCATTGTACCACAATCTATAAGGTGGTTGCAAAGTCCTGGTGATCCGACTTAAAGGAACACTTCCATTTCTTATCTCCGAGGAACACGGAGCTTCTGTTCCGCATAGAGCTATCTCAAACCATTGCTTGGTGGCACAAGAGATGGTCAACAAATTAAAGCACTCCAAGGCCAAATGCGGCCTCATGAAGACCAAAATAGTATGGAGAAAGCCTATGACAAAATGAGTTGGGTCACTCTTCGTGGCGTCCTTGAAGCAGGTACATCCGAGGTTTGCTTTACTTGTCAATGGGAAACAATCGACTTGGATCGAGGCAAAATGTGGCTTCCAATAGGGATGTCCATTATCCCCTTATTTATTTATCTTATGTGTTGCTCTTATCTCACAAGCTCTCTCTCAACGAGCTAGACACATTGGCATCAAATTGGCGAATAGTGCCACTTCCATTTCTTATTTACTTTATGTGGACAACATTATCCTTTTCTCAGAAGCATCTATGGCAGCGGCTAAAACTTTAATGAAGATTATGATGGATTATTGTAAATGGAAGCGACTAAAACTTTAATGAAGATTATGATGGATTATTGTAAATGGATTGGCTGGCGTAATAATGAAGATAAATCAGCCAACCTTTTCAGCAAAGCTATTTGTGATTGGAAGAAACACCGTATATCGAAACCTGAATTTTAAAACAGTGACCGACAATGAATATCTCGATATTGAGTTTGTTCAAAGAAAATTAACCAAATCAAATTTTTCTGATTTTCTAGACAAAGCTGTCACTAAAATCAATGCCTGGGGAAATAGATAAACATCTTGGCAGGCCAGACCACAATGATCAAATCTTGTCTTCTCCCTATGGCCATGTATGCAATTGCTCACACGGAGATGCCAATCAGCACCTCAAATGAAATTGAATGCTGTTGCCCAAATGTTCTTTGACGCAAAATATTTCACCATCATGCAGTTCACTATCTTGGCTGGGAGACACTTTCCCAGCTGGCCTGCATTGGTGGCCTTGGATTTCACGCAAATAAGAATTGGAGAGGGCCTTTAAGGGCTCCAATTATTTTTGTTGGCAATGCAGAATACAAATTTTCTTCTCCACAAATGTTTGAAAGCCAAATATGGGCTGAATCTCACGTCCCACATCTACAATCGCACTAACTCCAATACCTGGAAGATTGTTTGTGAGGGCTTTCAATATCTGCAGCCTATTACCTGATGGAAAGTGGCGGTCGGCACCAAAATCAATATTCTTAATCAAGCATGGATTAATGATACCCCAATTAGCAAGTGGCCCTTATCCAGCCAACATCAGTGCGGTTGAGAATAAGAATGTCCCTAACNGAAAGTGGCGGTCGGCACCAAAATCAATATTCTTAATCAAGCATGGATTAATGATACCCGAATTAGCAAGTGGCCCTTATCCAGCCAACATCAGTGTGGTTGAGAATAAGAATGTCCCTAACAAGATCTCGAACGGAACCTGGAACTATCAACTCCTGGAGCATCATTTTGGCACCAAGATGGCTGCTCTTATTTCACAAGTTCAGATATTTGGAAACCTGCATGAAGAAAGTATTGATCTCAACAAGCTACACACCAGCAAAACTATTACTGCTCTTTCCTATGAGGCAACTTTCCCGACACCCCAACATAGCTATAGTTGGTACGGTAAACTAAAACTTCACCGTCGAGAACGTTTTTTTTCTGGTGGAAACTCCTTCATGATGCTATTCCCATGGATCACTAGGAGAGGACTCGCGGACAACCCGAACTGCCCCTGGGGTTGCTCCATTATTGAAGTCCAAAACCATCTTATTGCTGCCTGCTTGCTTTTTTGCAGGGTCAAAAAAGTTCTTTTGTCATGGGGGAACCACTTACCAACCTATAGAGATTTTGAGGAAGCTATTAGGGAGCACGGCAACATCCAAAAGAGCAAGCTTGCTCATCTGCGTTGCTTTTGCTATGCTATCCACCATTGTTGGCTGGTAAAGAACGCTAAGACACATCACCGCACCGACGAAAACCCGACCATCATCGCTGTGAAGGTTCTTGGTGAACTCACAAAGATGGTTTTTTTTATTTTTTCCCATTCCGGGGGCAATGAGATTTTACTTGCTAGCCACTAGTCGGGATCAGTTTTTACTACTTCATGGCGTCCCATTGTAATGGGGCCGCTCATATTGTGCTAAACGTACCCTTATTGGCTCTTTCTTTTCATTGCATGTAGATGATGTAGAAAACTTTCCTTTATACTTGTAGATGATAGGTCTCATTTTTGTACACCATAAATTCATACATGCATAGTTTTGTAATTTTTTGACATATTAAAGCAAATGCACGTCATTCAAGAAAAGGTGTATTTCACTTTTAAAAAGGTATTAAAGGCAATAATTTTAATATGATGTTAAAGATTTGAATGGTAGACGTAAATATGAATGTTTGGGTTGTTGATAAGTAAATAAATTATAATTATGTAGTATGTATGTAAATACCCCAAAAATTTAAAGAATAAACAAAGAATAAAAATATTCATGACAAGAAGAGTCAATTATGTAAGCTGCAAAGACTACTAAGCTATTACTCAATGAACATTGAACCTCTCTTTAGAAAAAAAAAATCAATTTATATGAATAAGAATGCCATCAACTCTTGAATATAATGAAATACCAATGTTTGCATAGAAAACATAAGATAAGAAAAGAAATTTTGGTAACTTGAAGCCTAAATGAAATTAAAAGATCGGAAAAAGAAATAAAAAAATGTGTGAAAGAATCTTGATTCTTTGTTTATGGAAAAAGATAGCTTCCGACAGCATAAAATAGGAAGGATGAATGGACGGATATGGATGCAAAAGCGTATACGAGAGGTTGCTAGTGCAGGCAACAAAGACGGCTCTTGCGGGTAGAGGGCCAAAAATATTGAAAATATAAAAGGATACGTGGTACAAATTATGGCAAAATTAGTAATAGTGTTGTGTCTCTAGCATGCATTTGCATATGTACTCATAGTTTTGTCTGTAATAACAAAATTTTTTAAAAATAAATAAAATAACAAAAGCAACAACAACAATAATAATAATAACAAAAACTAAAATAAAATAAGTGTCAGTTAGAAGAGACGCACCCGCTTGCAGAATTCAAATTGCACACTTCTTTCGCACTTGCTCCTCATTTGAACCATTGAACGAACGAGGAGAGACAGCGGGAGAGGAGAAGAATAGAAAAAGAGGTGAAGTTGTAATGCCCTAATTCAATAGAAGAAGGGCGGAGGAATCGTAGCAGAAAAACAAGAAAATGAAAAACCGCAGCATCGTCAAGGAGTTTCACATCATACACCACTGTTGATACGAGTCGCTTTTTGTGAGTGAAGGGCGACGGGAAGAGAAAAAGAAGCTGTAAGGGGGAAGGTTTATACGGTTCCTCCTTGACATACGACAATTACCACACTCGATCGGTCAAAAGCGGTTGAAGAGAGAGGAGATCGGCTCGTCGTGAGGTGTTAAAGTCAAACTAGGTGCTATCTTGTGTCGCCGTGTGTGAAGAAAGAGAACCAAACGATGTCGAAGAAGGAAGGAGCAGGAGGTGGCGTTGTGTGCATGCGGAGTTAAGTTGATCCACAACCGAAAGAATAAGAGGAAAGAGGAGAGGCTCGCGTGTGTGCAAATGAAGACCGAACTGAGCGCTATTAATGATAAGGATATGATTTTGTTTAATTAAGTATAGGTTAAAAATTTTGTAAAAAAGTATTAATTTTGTATTAACGTTGATATTTTGATCTAAATTGGCATTTAAAAAAATTCAATTCAAAAGATTAGGTCTTTAGATTGTGGATTTTGTAAGGAGCAAGAAAAAGATAGGTGGAGAATTATATATGTTTTTAATTAGGATTAATTACATATATATATAGCACCTAAAACATTGATATTTACAAAATCTAGCACCATGTGCTATTTTTTAACTATCACCCGATGTATTTATGAGTGTCACGATTAAACAATTGAAATTTTCACAAAAATAATATAGGTGGAGGTTTTATGATGAATTTTGAAATTTCAGTGATATGCAACAAGCGGAACACACATCTATCCAGCTTTCCCAAACAAGAATAAGCTTTTATTGTCTTCTACAGAAGATATAATTCATATCAAACAATAAAAGACTTCCCATACATCTAGTGGAACAACCTCATAAACTACCCAATCAAAAATACTTCTCAAGACAAGACTAAGAGTACAATGTCACATGGCTCAACAAAAAAAAAAATTATTCTAAAGCCAACTCAGATAATCATTTTTAAATGTTGAATCGTGAATAGCACAGCTTCTTTAACTAAAACTTCATTCATTAAATCCATCTTACCTAGTATTAAGAAAAACATTAATTTGATCAACTTTACTACTTATGAGAAGGAATTCCTCCTTAGCCTCATCACTATTAATACATGAAACAGCAAAGCCAGTTTTTTGCTCGAATTTCACTTACTTATTAAGAGGTAGTGACAACAATCTTCTTCATTTCTTCCCACTATGACTGCTTTGCTGGATACAAATTCTAACAATCTTTAAGATTGTGCCTTGGATTTCTTGCAACAAAGATACAATGGTCTATTGTCATGCACCTTCATAGATGCCAGTACAATTTCTCATCTTTCCAAATTGAATTTTAAGATTTTTATCCACAAGAAAAAAATACTTGCTCTTTTTTAACCAAAATTATGGTTGTAATGATTGATAAAAGAATATTTGCAACTGGAAACAGCTTCAGCTTTGTATGCATACTCATGAAGTCCAAACACGTGCTTCATAAAGACAAGACATATTATTTAATGAAACCTCTTAAACAACAGCTTTTCTTCTAAATTGTCATATATTCTTGCACATTCTATTCACTCCCTTGTAACAAATTCTACCATCAAATACATTTTTCTTCCTCAAACACAATGGAGTAGAACTAAGTTTTAATAACTCCTTGAACTATGATCATGCCACGGCTGGAAAATCATAATTCTTAGATTATGAATTCCACCACAGTAAATCATTTTAAGATAACTTTAAATGAGCATAGGTGTTCTTCATTCCAAAAAATAATACAAAGTGAAGTGTCTCGAGAATTTCAAACTTCTTTGATATTAATGACAAAATTATCTTCTTATCCCCTTGTTGGGACCTTTTGTAAGTTGTTCTCTTGTTGGACATTTCTCCTATCATATGAGCAGTAACGCAATTGAAAGTAAAAGAGTATACTAGTAACCATAGCTTCGAAGGAAGCCAGAATTATGGTCATCTAATCAACCATCTATTATTGCGTTCTAAGAAAATGCCCGTCCAGTTCTTGAACTCTCTTTTTGTACCATAGACTATTTGTCTATTTCTTTCAAGTCCCTTATCTCACCATCAAATTTTTGAACGAGTTGGAACTTTCCCCTGATACAAAATTACAATCTATAATTAGATTTGTGGGAGACTTTTGGAGCATTTAAAACCTTTTAAGGATGAGAAGTATGGTTCTCAAAATATCTATGACGGACTATGACGGACTATGATGGAATTGGGATTTTTTTATATAAATTTTCTCCAAAGAAAGAAACCGATGACCTCTTCTTCCTCCTAGGCAAGCATGGATCTAATCCTGAAAACATCCAACCAACAAACAAAAGTAGCAGGATCTCAATTAAGAAATTTGTAGCACTGACTTTCTGCAATATCGTGCTTTGCTACAATGACTTTGCAACAATGCCACATTCTGCAATGATGCTGATATTCTAAGATCCCAATCTAAGAAAAAAGTGAAAATAGAAAAATTATTTTGAGAACTTTGTTCTACTTTTCAATGCTTGAATTATGGATTTTAAAAAAGGTAATTTACAAAAAAAAATAATCTGAATTTAATTATATCTTCTTTTGAACTAACTCTACAATTTAAAAGAAATAATATTGTTCTTAAACTAAATTTATAAAATAAAGATAGCCATATCCTTCTTAAACCACCTCCACTAAAAAGAAAGCCTCGTCTAAAATTTAAAATACAAAATATAAACTTAACTAATAAGTTTAAAATTCAAAACTCATTTTATCCAACGGTAATTTAAATTATAATCCAATGATACAACTTTCAAGACCTTTATCAGTCTAATATGAAATCCTATTTGCAATTTGTCATCACATGTGGACTTTTGATGATTTTCTTATCGAACAATGTGATCTAAATAATTCTTCCTGAAAATCCACCATCAATGTTATCAAATGAGAAAATTTTACTGCCTTTTTATCAAATGAACTCAAGAATTCTTGAAATCAAGTCTACTAATAATTTAATAATGCCAAAGAGAATGAAAAGTTTTGAAATTTCATGGAAAAGTATAAGAATGGACTTAATTGGTTGAACTCCACCCCACCCACTATATATATAAATATATAAATCATAACAAATTGTATAAACTTGCAAAGAATATGTGTTATTACCCATGATGCTAAAAGATTCAATTCAATCAAACTGAAAATATTTTCTCAGCCATCAAAGCCATTATTTGAGAAACTATGGAGTTCTTTAGTTTGAATTTGTATTCTTGCCCAGATTGTATAGGAAATCATAGTTAAAGATTCAGGCTTGAACAAGATTTCTTGAACTTTAACCGATTCTACAGTTGCTCATGTTTGTCTTAACAAAAAACGAATTGAACCTATTTTGTGCATAGACTGCTAAAATTCTCATTTACACGTTTAATGACACCAAAAGTTAGTCTAGTGAGAAATGTAACTCTACAACATGGTGGTTAATAAAATGGATACCAGATTTGTACTCAGCACTTTCAAGAGGAACCTCTTGAATAGATGATGTAGCTGATTCTATAGCGTTGTCAGCTCCTTCTGAAAGCTCATAATGCGCCGAATTATCATGAAATACACCGAATGGAGAACTTAATTTTACTTTGAAGCCTGCAAAGTTAGTTAATGTGCATTGTTTATATCTATAAAAGTAGAAATAAAATTTTTAAAACAAATAGTAGATAAACGGAATCTTTTGAAAACACAGAAGGTAACAAATTAGTAATNCTTTCACGAGCTCTCTCTCAACGAGCTAGACACATTGGCATCAAATTGGCGAATAGTGCCACTTCCAATTCTTATGTACTTTATGTGGACGACATTATCCTTTTCTCAGAAGCATCTATGGCAGCGGCTAAAACTTTAATGAAGATTATGATGGATTAATGTAAATGGAAGTGGCTAAAGCTTTAATGAAGATTATGACATATTATTGTAAATGGATTGGCTGGCATAATAATGAAGATAAATCGGCCATCCTTTTCAGCAAAACTATTTGTGATTGGAAGAAACACTGTATATCGAAACCTGAATTTTAAAAAAGTGATCGACAATGAATATCTCGATATTGAGTTTGTTCTAAAAAAATTAACCAAATCAGATTTTTCTGATTTTCTAGACAAAGCTGTCACTAAAATCAATGCCTGGGGAAATAGATAACCATCTTGGCAGGCCAGACCACACTGATCAAATCTTGTCTTCTCCCTATGCCCATGTATGCAATTGCTTACACGGAGATGCCAATCAGCACCTTAAATAAAATTGAATGCTGTTGCCCAAATTTTCTTTGACGCAAAAAATCTGACCATCATGCAGTTCACTATCTTGGCTGGGAGACACTTTCCCAGCTGGCCTGCATTGGTGGCCTTGGATTTCNTAGTGGAAAGATATGATGGCTATTTTTTGAATTCTTAAAATTACTTTTTATTCCTAATCAGTTTTATTTCAACTAATTTGACAGGGTAGTGGATAGATATGATGGCTTTCAAGATGGAAAAAGAAGTCTTTGGATGAAAAGAGCTAAAAAAAAAGGAGATAACTACTATCAAGATTAAAAAAAAAAAAAAACCCCCAAAGCATAAGATTTCACAATCTAGACTACATTTTGAAATGGAAGATTTTGTGCAAGATTTCAGGAATAGTTTGAATGACTTATGAAAGTATAGACAAAAGAAATTAAGAAAATATCACGCCATGGACACTAGAAACTAAAAAAAAGAAAGCATACTGATGCAAGATAAATTAGGTTTAGCTCTATTTTAGATTTTTTTATTTTATGAAGAATTATCCCTTGTATGATCATTATGATAATTTTAAATTTATATTTGAATTATGACATGTCTTATTTTATTTCATATCTTCTAATGCCTAAAAAAAAAGATCATATCTTTGAATGCCTTATTCTATAAAAGAGTGATTTTCTTGGTAATATTTTTTTTTATGGATTGAATAAAAACCATGCCTTTGTTCCTCACTTCATCCCTTATTCTATATGTTTTACATCTTTCTCTCCCTCGCTCTCCCTCTCTCTTTGTACTGCTTTTTCTACACAATACTAATATCAAAAAATCCAATCTCATTAGCAATCTCGTGCTTGCTCATATCATGATTGTTATATTCATAAACTTCCCTATCTATAATCATAATCAACAACATTCAAGCTCTTTCTTCTTAATTACATTCCACATGACACCTCAATGTTTGAGGCCAATCTATAACCTAATGAAAGTCAGCACTTCAATCCTTCACAAACCACCACACCATGTCCCTTCCCTTGAATAGCTAGTCAATGCCTTTTTTTATCCTAACTGCACTGCATCCCCTGGTTGGTTGTAATATGCAACCATCTGTGACATATAACATTCTACGCCAAGTGTAATCCCTATTAGTATGCCACATGCATGTGTATTGCCTTTGGACTGAATAGGGATGTAACTAAGTCACGTTGCGTGCGAATTGACTTAGGTTCAGCTGAATAAATAGCTTGTGAACTGAGCTGATGAGTTAAGGAGCTAAGCTTAAGGCAAACTTGAGTAAAAAAATTAGCTCGTGAGCCAATTTGATTAAAAATGTTAATAAAATACGCACTTAGAATAATATAGAAGCTATGAGTTTTGAATACAAAGTTAAAAATATTATATATATATATATATATATATATATATATATATATATATATATATATC
>JXCR01148243.1:134030-164101 GCA_002079205.1 Phalaenopsis hybrid cultivar
CATTCAATTCCTCCAATAAATTCTAACTATTTGGGCAGGATTTTTATCATCCAAAGGAAGTTGATGCAGGATAAATTAGGCTTAGATTTAATTCAGCATTTATTATATAAAATTATCCATTTGAATAATTATTAGGATAAGTTTAGATTTAAATTTAAATTAGTATAAGCCTAATTTTAGATCTTAAAAAAATTATACTTAATTTATATAAATAAAGTGGTTCACTTAATAATTCATTGATGAATTTAATGAAAATTATGGCTTAGTTCCTAACTTCTTCCCCGATTTGAGTTTGATGTTTCTCTCCCTCCCGTTTGAATGTTTCTTATCTTTATATCTTCTATCATCAAATCTTTGTTTCTTTTTCTCAATGCATTGCACAATTTAATTTCTTCATTGAGAACTCCGTGGACTAATCAACTTCAACTCTGACATCGTTTGACAAGGAGTTAAACAACAAACTTGAAGACCATGGAGGACTGAAGAGGCCGCATTTTGTGAAAAAGAAAAATTTGATGCAGATATAAAACTAAGCATGTAAAAATAAAAACGTGACAAACAAAATACCTAAAAGAATGGATTTAAAGGCAGAAAGAAAGAATTATATGACAAATAACACTTTAATTATTAACAATCATAAAATACAACAAAAACCATGGCAAAAACATGCATGTTAAATAATATTAACTAAACTAATAATACAATGACTCGCAACAAAGGACTAAGATGTCTTACACCACACCATTATTATACAAGGAATATATAAAATATGACTGCGATGGGCAAAGTAACGTGCAAATAGGGAGGCTCATTTGATGATGCCAGTGAAGTTGGGAGTGATGCTACATTCCTCAAACATTTGAATCGTTGTAGCATGCAAGACATCATAACTTGTTGGTTGAGATCGTAGGTTTTCATCCAAGAGGTCTTGGATTCAAGGCTTTGCATATATGGTGTACGTGCATTTGTGATTAAATTCACTCAAATATCCAAAAAGAAAATCATTATAGACCAACAACTGGCCTGCAAGATACAAGTATAGTATTTGTTCAAAACTCATCTAACTACCAGTTAACAAAACCTAATATATAATTTTGATGTTATGTCAAAAAATATTTTCCATACAAAGTACAAGTATCTATTCTTAATTATAAATTAACATACTCTACTCTAATTTAGACAGCTAGTTTGGCATAATTAATTGACTCTGCTAACATTTCCTTTAAAAAAACTTATATTCTATGGAATAAAAATGAACATAAATAGTGAACTGCATCTATTAGTGCTTCAGGGGGGGGGGAGAGTCAAATGAAAATGATATAAAATCTAGGCTTGTTTGCATCGATTTTATTTTTATGTTTATTTTTTGCGTTTGAATTTAAAAATATGTTTGTTCAGTGTACTTTTCATATGCTTATTATTATTATTTTTAAAAATAAATCAACTTGATTTCAAAAACAATTTAAATAATTTTTAGATGGTTTAAGCGACACTCAAAACAAGTTGATTTATTTTCAAAATCCCAGAAATCTTTTATTTCAAATAAAGATATAAATAAAACAAAAAAAAAAATACGACATATCTTCTTAGATTTTTTTAGGAAGCAACATCTTTTCAAAACATTAGTTGAGAAAAATCCACAACAAACAGTGAAATCTGTGTAAGAATTTAAAGTTAAACTCAATTCCACCAATCACCAAAGAACAACAACGCCTATTCACTTAAAAAAAAATAAATCTAGCTGACTAGAATGAAATATCCACCATCCCATTATAAGTACATAGATCAATTTTGTGCCCATATGCCAGTACTTCATCAAACCACGCTTTCAATTTCTTATCTAATCTTATACTCAAAATATAATCAATCTAGATTACTAGAGACAGCCATTAACTTGCTATAGATAATAGCGTAACAAATATTCTACCTATGCTTACAATGTATATTTTGATTCAAATTAACAATGAACAGAAAATTTCACATTCTATTCTTCTAAATTTAAGTTATGCTTTAAAAACATATTAAAGATTTCAATTCAATCTAACAGATAAAAANCATAGATAATAGCATAACAAATATTCTATCTATGCTTACAATGTATATTTTGATTCAAATTAACAATGAACAGAAAATTTCACTTTCTATTCTTCTAAATTTAAGTTATGCTTTAAAAACATATTAAAGATTTCAATTCAATCTAACATACAATGAGATGAAGTTTTAACATACCAAATTGTGAAAGATTTCAAATATACAAAAATATGATCATATTTTTAATACATTTATCAAATAAGACAATCAGAAAGGGTGGCAAATAAAAGCAAAAGTAAAAAAAAAAAAAAGATAATCCAATACGAGCTTTGCATGCAAGTTGATGTTAAAAATGTGCCAAACAAGTACCCACTCCTACGAAATTGCACATGAGAAAAAAAACATGTGATTAAAAGAGAATGAGCTTTTGACAAGCTTTCCTTCTCAGCTCACTCGCAGGGCAGATTTGTAAATAAGAAAAAAAAAATAAAGAAGATGCAAGTTCAAAAAACTAACATGTAGCTTCACTGTCAATAGCAATTAGCATGAAATGAAAATTGTCCATTATCATCAAAATTCAGAAATCTTCAGACAATATAAATAAAAATAAATAAATCCTATTGCTGAAATTCTGACAACCGGATTCCATTGCGCTNTAAAGAAGATGCAAGTTCAAAAAACTAAAATGTAGCTTCACTGTCAATAGCAATTAGCATGAAATGAAAATTCTCCATTATCATCAAAATTCAGAAATCTTCAGACAATATAAATAAAAAAAAATAAATCCTATTGCTGAAATTCTGACAACCGGATTCCATTGCGCTGGTCAAAATAACCTTATCAGTTAAAACTATAAAGGAGTAAGACTATTGTTAAAAGCTTGCAATGGTGATCAAGGCTTTCATTGCATTAAAGAATGCTTACAAAAAACTCACATACAAGATATGATTGTTCAGTAGCATTGAATAAGGGAAGCAGTTCTTTTCAAAATAAACAAAAAACTATTTTCATAACACAATAAGAGTCTTAAGGGCAAACTATCTGTCAGTATGTTTCAAGTAAAATAAAAATGTCAACAACTGGGGAATGACAAAAAGTATACAGGACCAAGAGATGTGCGGAATTAAGCTATTAATAAAAAATAAAAAATAAAAGCTCAGAATGACCATTCTGTGAGAGAAAAACTAAAANCAACCGGATTTCATTGCGCTGGTCAAAATAACCTGATCAGTTAAAACTATAAAGGAGTAAGACTATTGTTAAAAGCTTGCAATGGTGATCAAGGCTTTCATTGCATTAAAGAATGCTTACAAAAAACTCACATACAAGATATGATTGTTCAGTAGCATTGAATAATGGAAGCAGTTCTTTCCAAAATAAACAAAAAACTATTTTCTTAACACAATGAGAGTCTTAAGGGTAAACTATCTGTCAATATGTTTTAAGTAAAATAAAAATGTCAACAACTGGGGAATGGCCAAAAGCATACAGGAGCAAGAGATGTGCGGAATTAAGCTATTAATAAAAAAATGAAAAATAAAAGCTCAGAATGACCATTCTGTGAGAGAAAAACTAAAATGAGAACCCTAATCCTAACCCTAACCGTAACCCCTGAAAAAAGTATGACAGTAACTGTAAATTTGAGTGAATAATCAGAAGGCATCACACAAAAATAGCAAAGACGAAAAACAGGAAAACAGGATAATGTAAACACAAGAAAGGTTTAGTTTTGAGATAATCTTAAAAGCTCTCTGGGGTTGCAAATGATGCAACACAGCACTGAAGGAAACAACAGAAAAACAGGAAAAGCGAGGCAGATCAACCAAAACCAGTAAAAAAAAATTAAAAAATGGGAGAAAAATGATAAATTCAGGAGGAAGAAATGAAGAACAGGAACGAAGACTTAAACTCAAACAACAGAACAAGATAGACATCAAAACAGAAAAAAAGCTTTAAAAAATTGTCCTCCAGCTCGGACAACTCTCAGTAAAACCCCTTGCGTTTGGTAGAATACTGCCAAAAAATAGAGAAGACGAAATCTAGAGCTCCACAAAGGTCCAGACTGAAAAATCATAGATCTAACTAATTAAAAGTTTAAAACATAAAACAAAAAAAACAGAACTTTTATAATTTCCGAAATGCATTATGTAAGTATATAGAGCATCAGATCCCAGATCCAGNATTTAAAACATAAAACAAAAAACAGAACTTTTAAAATTTCCGAAATGCATTATGTAAGTATAGAGCATCAGATCCCAGATCCAGTCATCCACAAACAAATGCAAAGCAGCGAGTGTGAAAGAGAGCAGCATACCCTCTCCGGTGGAGGAAATCTCGCTTCAACAGAACCAACAGCCACAGCTGCAACGCTAATGGACGCCCCACCTCCCGTGTTACTACCTCCTCTACCATTTCCAGCCATATTTCACATTCCCTAACCTCAACCCGAAGAACGACCAGAAACTCACACACTGATCACCAGAATAAAGCAGATCCCACAAGTTGCAATTTTGAAAACCAAAACCAAAGTCAGATCACAAAACCCACTGTCCTTCCAGTGTCCACTAAGATTTGGTTGCCCTCAACCGTCAANCCAGCAGATCCCACAAGTTGCAATTTTGAAAACTGAAACCAAAGTCAGATCACAAAACCCACTGTCCTTCCAGTGTCCACTAAGATTTGGTTGCCCTCAACCGTCAATTCTCACAGAGAAGCGATCTCGAGAACCGGCATAGACTCAGGCCCGAGCTCCAAGTCCTCTCTCGAGCTCATCAAACGCATGGAATCCCGAGAGGCTTGGAGAAGAAGGATTGCAAAGAGAAGCTGTACGTATCAGGGTATAAAAGAGTTTCCTTTCACTCCCAAATCCGGGATCCTCGCTCCTCTGTTCCCTCTCACCTCTCACCCACTCCACTCCACTCTTCTCACTCGTTAAACTCGGACCAGATGCAGATCCTCTCTCCCCTCCCTTCTTAGTTCACCTCCTGCTTGCTCTCCCTCTCCCTCTCTCTCTCTCTCTCTCTCTCATGTATCCACGCACAACCCGCTCTCACTCGCTCAACTTTCTTCCCCCCCTCAAAAGTTTACTATTAACATAAAAATTCATTTAATGAACATGATGTGATGCTATTCGCTTTCCCGTGGGAAAGGATGTGAGGGTTAACGTACGGAGATTCAAGAGCCTTGTTGGCTCGACCGCACCACCTCTTTTACTTAATTAATTTGTCTCTCTCTCTCCCTCTCCCTCTCCCTCTCCCTCTCCTCTCTCTCACTAGAATCAATAGATCTCTAGACCATCAAGTTCCAATCCTTTTCAATCAGACTCAATTTCACATTCCTCATGCATCCTCGTCATCACCAAGGCAAAATAGGGAGACTGAATTGTGAAGTCACGAACTTTGAATATAGGTACTCCATGAACCAAAGTCACGAACTTTGAATGATGCAGCAGCGCCGAGGAGCAGCAAGGACTACGGTGCAGTGAAGCAGAGAGGGATCATGTGGACCGTGCGGCGCTTTAATACTAAGGCTGATCACTCCGGTCCCCACACATTCTATCTTCTCTTCCCTCTCTCTCTCTCTCTCTCTCTCTCTCTCTCTCTATCCCTGATCTCTGCTCTTGGCTGCTATACCTCTGCTCTCCACCTACATAGCAGCCCTGCACGTTCGCCAAATCGCCTTCTCATCTCTTCTCTGTGGACACTGCGGGCTTTCACAAGCTTTCATTAACGACCAAATGACAACATGAATAGCCTGCCTTGATTGTATACCGCTTTATAGTAGCTACATTCTGTATATACCAAGGAAAATGTCCAATAGCCCAAAGATACTAGTATATTTGAATATTTTTTTTTCTAATTAGAAGCATTTGCATATATATACATACCACACAGTTCGTATATCTAACACTAGACATTAATATTTACATGTATATTACTCGAATATTTAACTTCACATCAAAGATTCAAAAGTATCATTGATGCGTGCTAGAAAATTCGGCGGTAGAGTAATGGATTGTCATTTTAGTGTTGCACGAGAATTTAGCACGCGCTCGGGTAAAATAAAATAACTAATAATGACACTAGTAGTTTTTTACGTGGAAAACCCGTAAAGAGAAAAAATCACGGGGTCTGACCCAAATATTAAAATTCACTATATGCTGATGATTACAAAAATTCATTTTCTCGCAGATGAGAAATGGTTCTTAAGTTTCCCAAATTACAACATTAACTGAGGGCTTCTGGTCGGTGGTTGTTGACATTGATTAGCGATGATCGACAGTGGTCAGCGGTCGACGGTGGTTAGTGGTGTTTAATGGTGACAATAGTGTTTAACGGTGGTCAGTGGTTGTCAACAGCGGCCGACAATAGTCAATGTTGATTAGCAGTGGTTGGTCGTGATTAACAGCTGTCGGCGGATGACGAAGACGGTCGACGGCGGTCGACGGCGGCCAACGGCGGTGGACGCTGGCCAACGATGATCAACGGTGGTCGACTACGATCGATGGTGATAGGGGTGGTGCTGGACTAGCTTATTCTCAAATCTTTAAGTTCTCTCTTAAGCCTCCAGTCTCTTCTCATAAGAGGGGCAGAGCTCTACTTATAGTGTTCTTTGTGCAATGAATGCAGGAATATGTAGAACTTTGATTGGACGGTTCGGAGGGCTTCCTTCGATCAAACTGTGTTTGATGGACAACTTAGCGTCTTAACGATGTCGAAATTGAGCAATCTTGGGCTTGTTGGATTTGTTTTGTTGAGATGCTCGATTAGATTATAAACTTGCTAAATTCGACATTCGTTTGACCTTTTAAATGTTTCTAAAAACGTTCCAAGCATAGTTTAATGATTTGATCTAAGCTTGATTTGATTCGGATTGGACTAATTTTGGTAATATTAGGTTCTTCTTATCGAGTCAGTCAATTTGACTATGTTTGCTAAAATCAGAGTTCTAGATGAGTTTTTATCGATGTTTGAATATTTCTTACTCAAAAAGTCACATCGAGATCCATGTCATGCCTCGCAATTTGTGTCAGATGCTGGAGTTTTGCTGGAGACATATCAGTTGCTCTCTTATTTTTGTGTGAGATCACATTGTCAACCAAAAATATCAAGAACTAAAGCCTTTTCATTTTTGTCATGTATATATGTACTTATGAGTATGTACTATATTATTGTGAGAATTTATATAAGAATAATATAAATCTCTATAAGTTGAAGCAAATAAGTGCAGCTCAGTTAGTTGGGGCTTTTTCTTCACGCAACGAGTGGCGGGTTCAATCCTTGCACTGAAAAAATATTAAGAATTTTTTTACCATGGGCTCGAGGCTAGGACAGGTCGATGGGCCGAAGCTGAGAAGGCAGAAGAAGGCGGGCCGTCTGGGATGGTCCCGAAGCTGAAGAGACGGATCGACCCGAAGCTGAAGAGATGAACGTGGAGGCCTTAGCAGTGGTTTTCCAAACCGTCGAATTTGGATCAGATTAAGCCGAAAAAGAGGAATTTTAGCAGATGTTGGGAGCCCAAATGATGAAATTTGAGTTGTTGTTTTTTTTAATGAGCTATTATGTATTTATTTTAAAGAGTTATTGTTCTTTTTCCTTTTATTTATTTTTATTTTTTGGAGGTGTTGTTTTTTTTTAATAAATATTTTCTTAGATGAATAAATATGAAATATTAAAAGGTGACAATATTAAAAGATTTTTAGATTTTTTTTTTATTTGAAATGGTAAATAGGAAGGCCATAAGGCGAAAGCTCGAAGGCCAAAAGCTAGAATATGGAAGGTCAAGCGATAAAGGAATTAAGATAGATTTCAATTTTTTTTAATTAGTTGTTTATACATATACATATATATCTAAAATAAAGTTGGTTTGAAAAGTAATTTAAGTGTATTTAATTTGTAATAATTAAACAAGAGAATACGAAGAATTTTTCTCTTTTAATACATGAAATAGTTTTTATTTCTTGTTTTTAATTTGGAATGAAGAAGGTAGAAAGTCATGAGACAGAATGTCAAAAGTCGGAAGGTAGAAAGACGTGAATTAATGCAGATTTTAAATTTTTTTAATTACTATTTTAATGCATTTATTTTTAGCCATAAATGTTTGTGTTCTTTGAGCTTATATATAGGCAAGAGGATGCTGGTGGAGTCCCCGACTATGCCAAGCAGGTGATCTGAGATATCCCAAAAGAAGAAATTCGTCCCCTTTCTGCATAACAGGTGAGCAATGGAATCTTCTTTCGCATTGCAGCCAAGAGGGAAGTCGTCCATGTTCTCCATACCAGGAGAGCGACAGGATCATCTTTTATATTGTGACCAAGAGGAAAGTCATCCTCATTTTGTGTAGCAAACGAGCAACATGTTCTTCTTTTGCGTTGCAACCAAGAGGAATGTAATCACTGTTTTGTGTACCATGCAAGCGACGGACTCTTATTTCACATCAGTAAGATTAAGAAAGTTATCTCTGTCTCTGCCCAGCAAGTGGCTTGGGAGCTTATTACTTATTGCTGTTGTCTATTTCGATGAAGATGATGAAATGTTAGAGCTTTCTTGCTGCATTTTGACGGAGAGAATTTCATGCTTCTGTAGTAACGATATCTATTGTAGCCTTTGTACCAACTCTTGTTGGACTTTGTAGATGTGACATTTGTAGATGATTGTAAAGTATTTCTTTGGACATCTTCGAGGATACTTCTGAGGCTAATGTGGCTTCTCAATTGTACAAAATTCTACAATTAAAGTTAGCACACACACTTTATAAAATGAAGAATCATGTATCTTTTGAGGTGCGTGCCTTTTGAGGTTGCTCTCTCTCTGACTTATGCTTTATAGGAGCTTGACATTATTTGATACCTTCTTAGGCTCATAGCCTTTTGAGGTCTTTGATGTAGATGTGTCTTCTGAGGCTTATAGCCTTTTAAAGTCTTTGATGTACATGTGTCTTCTGAGGTTTACTGCCTTCTGAGATATTTGATGTACCTGTGTCTTCTGAGGCTTGTAGCCTTCTGAGGTCTTTAAGTGGAAACCCTATCAACCACATGCTCTCTTGGAGTATTTCTAGTGAGGACCTTGTCCACTACTAGCTTCTCATCAAAACTTGCCTTTTGGGCTCGTCTTCCAGAGGCATGGTAGCTTATAATCGGGTCTTGTCTACTGGACTTGAATTCTTAAAGCACCATAGCTTTCCATCGAGTCTTGTCTCATGGGCTTTACTTTCAGGGTTAACAGATCTTCCAATTAAGTTTTGCATTTAGGGCTTGACTTCCACGAAAATGGTAGCATCATATTGAGTCTTGCTTCTGATGCTTATCTTTTAGGTGCACCTTAGTTTCACATCGAGTCTTGCCTTCAAGGCTTAACTTACAAGGGTACTGTATCTTTCAATCGAGCTTTCCCTCTTGGGCTTGACTTTCAGGGGCATAGTTGAAGTAAGAATCCATTGAGGTTGTGAGACCATGTTGCCGCCTCCCCAATTCTTTGTGTTCATCACCATGTCGTTGGTTTGTTGATATCGTTGTCGGGAAAGAGTTGCCACTCTATTTATCTATTTTATTGCCCTATTCTCCAAGTAACTTATCCTCTCATATCACACAAATGACCTTGAGATATTAGGAAACTTGGAGAAGAAGGAAATGGGCAAATAAAAAGTAGAAAACATAAGAAAATGTCGTAAGGATTTCATTGTAGTAACTGTTGTAGAGAATTTTGAAATGCCTGATTCTCGAGATTCTCATACAAAGAAAACCACATGAAAGTCTCATAACCAGAGAGTTAGGTGTAATACTTATTCTGAGTTTCTCAATCTCCTATAAGAGAGAGCTCCTATAGTTAATTATATCTTTAGTTAAAACTACTTAAAAAAACTCTCGATTAAGGTTAACATTTGTTCTCAAAGAAATTTTAAGTATTAAGGTCAAGGAAAGAAACAACAATGTTTAATCCTAAGGGCAATAGATTTCTAATAACATGGTACTACCCTAAAAGTTTTATTTTGTCGTTTTGTTTTATTTTGGTTAGTTTTATTTTGTTATTGTTGTTGTATTTTGTCATTATTATTTTATCTTGTTGATGTTGTTTTTTTTTTGTTATTTTGCTGATGTCATTTTGTTTTGTTGATGTTGTTTTGTTTTGTTGATGTCGCTTTATTTTGTTGATGACATTTTGTTTTGTTGTTTTGAGGCTCACCGTTTCAGCTTTAGAAT
This sequence comes from Phalaenopsis hybrid cultivar, assembly GCA_002079205.1. Lineage (NCBI taxonomy): Eukaryota > Viridiplantae > Streptophyta > Magnoliopsida > Asparagales > Orchidaceae > Phalaenopsis > Phalaenopsis hybrid cultivar. Next base: position 144,259 of record JXCR01148243.1, read on the forward strand.
GTCATCCATGTAATATAGAGTTAGCACATCCTAATAACATGCAAAGTAAATCTAAAACGTGATTTATCTTATATCTTCAGAAATTCTGCAGAACAAAATCGGCATGAAATTATATTTTAATTTTTTAATTTAGTTGGTTGAATAATTTTTAGACAACATGGTCAAGATGTCTATGGCTCTGTCGTCCCGGGGTCATTGGGGTATTCAGATCTACTTAGTCGAAAGTAATTAAACCAGGATCAGAAAATTCTTGTCAGCAACCACAGATTGCATCACCCAATAAATCTTCGTAGATCTGAACATTGGGGTTCAAGTTGCGTTCAATGATTTTTGTTCATTAGGGTTCCATTTAAGTTTTAGTGTCTTATTCGGATTTTAGGGTTGGAAAAGTTTAGGTTGTTTATAATTTATTAGCCAATTAAATTTTATCGTTTTGTTATTTAATTTTATTTGGGATGACTTGATCAGAATCCCTTGGTTTCGTCGTTTCAGATCATTAAGTTTGCGTTTTGATTTGTCACATGTGACTGGAAAATATTTTATTAGCAACCATGAGTTACCTCCTCCAAAATATCTTCTCTAATCTAATTACATTTTTGGGTTTAAGTTTAAGTTTTACTGTCTTTTAGAGTGGATTTTATGTCATTGGTATTTTTTTAAAAATTTTATTTTTATTTAATTTTGAATTTTATGTCAGTAGATTTGTAAGTCAAATTTAGATGTGAATCAAATCATCAATTTTGAATTCATTTTTAAGATTGAACTAAAGTGGGATTGGTTGAATCTCATGCAGATTAACCTTAGGGTTTAGTTATGGTGTAGATTGGATTTGGTAAAGTTTAATGTAAAGTAGACGTAAATTTTAGGTTCAATGTAGGTAGAACCTAAAAGAGATTTGGTTAAGTCTACTATAGTTTAGACTTAAGTTTTAGGTTCAATGTGGGTAGAACCTAAAAGAGATTTAGTTTAGAGCCACTTAGATTCAATTCGGTAGAGCCTGAGGCTTGGTTAACCTAGGTTCAATTTAAGAAGAACCTAAGGTTTAGGGTGATTTAGGTTCAATTTAAGTAGAACCTAAAGGTTTTAGAGTGACTTAAATTCAATTTAGGTTGAACCTAAGGGTTTGGGTTAGGTTTAATGTAGGTTAAACCTAAGAGTTTAGGTTAATTAGGTCTGATATATTTTAGACTTAATTAAAGTTTAAAAAATACTTAAGCTTAATGTAGGTAAAGCTTAAGATTTAATTAAGTCTAATTGAGGTTAGACATAATTAAGGTTTAAGGCTTACTTTAGCTTAATGTAAGTAAAGCTTAAGGTTTAATTAAGTTTGATTAGGGTTAGATTTAATTAAGTTTTTAGGTAAACCTAAGCTTAATTTAAATAAAGCTTAAGGTTTAATTAAGTCTAATTAGGGTTAGACTTAATCAGAGTTTATGATAAACTTAAGCTTAATATAAGTAAAGCTTATGATTTAATTAAGTCTAATTAGGGTTAGACTTATGTTGGTAAAGCTTAAGGTTTAATTAAGTCTAATTAGAGTTAGACTTAATTAAGGTTTAAGGTAAACTTAAACTTAATGTAAATAAAGCTTAAGAATTAATTAAGTCTAATTAGGGTTAGAGTTAATTAGAGTTTAGGTTGAGTTAAGCCTAATGCAAGTAAGGCTTAAAATTTAATTAAGTCTAATTGGGATTAGAATTAATTATGGTTTAATTTGATTTAAGCCTAAAGTAAGTAAGGCTTAAAGTTTAATTAAGTTTAATTAGGGTTAGACTTAATTAAGGTTTAAGTTCATTTAAGTCTAATATAAGTAAACCTTAAAGTTTAATTAAGTCTAATTAGAGTTATACTTAATTAGGGTTTAAGGTATACTTAAGCTTAATGTAAGTAAAGCTTAAGATTTAACTAAATCTAACTAGGGTTAGACTTAATTAGGGTCTAAGTTGATTAAGATTAATGTAAGTAAGGCTTAAAGTTTAATTAAGTCTAATTAGGGTTAGACTTAATTATGGTTTAAGTTGATTTAAGCCTAATGTAAGCAAGACTTCAAGTTTAATTAAGTCTAATTAGGGTTAAACTTAAGTAAGGTTTAAGGTATACTCCAGCTTAATGTAAGTAAAGCTTAAGATTTAATTAATTCTAATTATGGTTAAACTTAATTAAGGTTTAAGGTATACTTAAGCTTAATGTAAGTAAAGCTTAAGGTTTAATTAAATTTAATTAGGATTGGACTTAATTCGAGTTTAGGGTGGACTCAAGCCTAATGTAAGTAAAGCATAAGGTTTAATTATGTCGAATTAGGGTTAGGCTTAATTAAGGTTTAAATTGGTTCAAGCCTAATGTAAGTAAGGCTTAAGGGTTTAGATTGGGTCTAATTAGGGTTAGACCTAATCAAGGTTTAAATTGGTTTAAGCCTAATATAAGTAAGGCTTAAGGGTTTAGATTAGGTTTAATTAGGGTTAGACCTGATCATAATTTATAGTGGTTTAAGCCTAATGTAAGTAAGGCTTAAGGGTTTAAATTAGGTCTAATTGGGGTTAAACCTAATCAAGATTTAAAGTGGTTTAAGCCCAATTTAAGTAAGGCTTAAGGGTTTCGATTTGGTCTAATTAGGGTTAGATCTAATCAAGGTTCGGGGTAACCTAATTCCAGGTTTTATGATTGAGCTAGGTTTAACTAAATGGATTTAATGTCTGACCTAACTTTGTGTCCAAATTAGATCTTTTTTAAATCATGGGGTCCATACCAATTTTTTGGGTTAAAAGTGTAAATTTTTAAATTTGCAAATTGAACCCTAAAGGTCTAAATTGTCATTTTAAACCTTTTAAACTGATTGAAAAATGGTTTTAGCTACTAGAGTAATCTCCAGAGATTTTCTAACTAATGTCATATTTAATTTCTAATTTTCTAAATTTTTATAATTATTTTCAATAATAATTACAAAATCTGGTAAAAATTGGTGAATTTCAAATTAGAGATTTTCCTAACCTTGGAAAAATCAAACAATATTCCTAAGCATGAAAGGATTAATCCCTGTAAATTTTGTAATTTTTGGATTTATAAATAATTTTTAATAATTAAATTACTCCAGGGAGTAATTAATTAATCAAAAACTAAATATAATTCATTAATTCTCAATTTTACTTTTTTCATTTTCTCCTTACTCTCTTTAGTTCATTTTGTGATTTTGCTTTGCAAAGATATGCATTTTTTTAAGTTTTTAGGGATTTATAATTTTATTTAAATAGGAAAATCATATTTTCCTATTTATCCGACGAGGCACCAGCTCATACCTTGGAGTCGTCGAAGTTCCACACAGCGACATCCAATTCGAGGACCTTTACAAGTGGGCACTGAGGTGGCTCACAATTAGGTGCATTTCATATGAACGAATCAGCGGTCTGCTCAAATCTAAGTCATCCATTTCTGGTACACGAAAAATGGACGGCATCGGTTCATCGTCCCCACGCGACAATCGTTCATGTTCCAGACGTAATATCTCACCGAATGTTGCACCAATTCTCATGATTTTATTCTTATAGCTTCATATCATTTAGGAAAACACATCCATACGTTGTTTAAGCATGGTATAACATTTTACTTCATAAAGGTCCAAACCCGAGCTCAATTTTAGGGTTTAAGGCACATAATTGGTCTCAAAAGGCGAGGCCTCAATTGAGCTTTTCAGAAAAGATCGTTTGGTCCTTGTTAAGCTTCTCTTTAGTCCAATTGGTATGAAATCAAGCTAAAGTATATTCTTGCTAAAATGGTGGATCAGTTTCAACTTGAAGTAAGTTAGAGTGTGCGGGAAAGGACAATTTAGATTGGAAACTTTCGCACGAAGCTCAGGGAAGCTTTTAAGATGGTTAAATTGGAGTTTTAATAGGTTTTATGTCAACCTAGAAATATTTTTGGATTTGAGGTGTAAAATTAAGGTTTCCTACAAAGTTTTAGAGGTTGAAACTATGGGGTTTTGATTACCTAAGGGGTTAGGGAGATTTTCTCTACTGCGTGTGACAGGGTTATGGATTGTATGCTATATTCTCCTCTTGGATAAAGCTCTCGGCCATGACCTTAAATGGTCATTGGAGGCCCTAGCCGAGCTTGGATCGATTGGATGATGTGTGTGGTGGCTCAAGGAGTTTAGAGGATGAGATTTTGGCGGATACTTCATCTTCACTTCCCTGTAGTGTGCTCATCATTAGTTCAAGCAAGATGAAGAGGTTGCATGTAGCATGGCTTCCTTCCTATTGGAGAAGAGGTGAGGTAGAACAGTGGCATAGGAGTGAGCTAAATTGACCCCCTTATCCTTGTTCAAAGAGCCATGAAGTGGACTTTTGGTGAAGTGCCATATAATCCCCCCCCTTCATGATGGCCTTGGACCTTGGTCAAAGATGGTGATTCCTTAGGTAGCCTAATGTGTCTAATGTGTCTACCATGCTATGATGAGTCTTATAGGGTCATAGGTGACCCAATAACAATGGGTCATGGGTTGGATTTGAATTTAGATGTTGTGCATGGGATTGGGTTGCCATGAGATTGGGCTTTGATGAGTGGTCTTAAGGTTAAAACTTAAACTTAATAGGTTTTAATTTTAGCTTTATTTAATTATTTAAGTAATTAATTGATAAAAAATGAAATTAGAATATAAAACCATAAGTTGACCAAGATCATGTTGAGTTGACCAATTGAGCAAACTTGACCAATTGGGTCTCAGGGTTGACCAATTAGATCATAGAATGATCATTAGTCCCATAGGTTGATCATGGTGGTCTGGGGTTGACCAATTGACCAAGGTTGACCAATCGGGTCCAGGATTGACCAAATGGTCAATGTGGTGCCATTAGGTGAACAAATGGTCAATGTGGTCACCAAATCAAGTTTTGTCATCATTGATTTGATCAACCTGGGTCTAATTTTTTGGGTTTTGGGACCCCATATATGTTCAAGGAGTCAATGTTGGTAGACTCCTTCCCTAAGATGGATTTAATGGTCATAGTGTTCTGATACACCAAAAATATATGTATTTTTATACCCATATTTTATACTCATTCTTGGTGATATTACACTTTAATGGAAGGTATTTTTCATGTTTTTTTGCAGGTTGTTGAATTTTAGGACTTGGAGCAAAAAGAATGAAATTTGGAGTCAAAATGAAGAAGTTGAAAATTTGTTCAGTGCTGGCGGTGCCAAGCTGGGCGTCGACGGTGCCATTTTACAGAGAGCAGCGAATTAAATTGCGAAACACTGACACTGACAATGCCAGTGTTGGTTCAGATCCTGTTTCTAGAAGATTCGACAAATTTGGATGCTTTTGGAAGAGTTTTTGGATGCAACTATTGGAGAACCAACTATAAGATCTATTTGGGGCCAAAATTGATCATAAAATTTGCTACTTTTTTGCCATTCCTCACCTCAATTCAATCTCTTACACACCATAACTTTTCCATCTTCATTCCACCACCATTTTGGAGTCTATTAGTGATTTTTCTTTAAGAATTTAGAGTTTTTGTGTTGAGATTAAGTGTGAATTCTTCTCTAAGAGTGTTGGAGAAGGAGAAAAGTGAGAGATTTCTTCTTCCCATATTTTCTAGGAAAGCCTACAAGGGATTTGCTTTAAGAAAGAGTTTCAGATAAGTGTTGTTTGTTTATTAGTGTTGTAAGAGGCTACAAGAGATTTGCTTTGAGAAAAAGTTTCAGATAAGTGTTGTTTGTTTATTAGTGTTGTATGAACTTTCGGGATTTGCTTTGAGAAAGAGTTTCAGATAAGTTTTATTTGTTTATTAGTGTTGTATGAACTTTCTTTTATATATGAAATTTATGTTTAGTTGTGTCTTTCTCATGAAGTCTGAGTAATTTCCTTTATCTTTCTCCCTACTCTGAGATATGGTGAAATGAAGAGTTAATATGGATGTGACAATGTTAAAATATAAAATAAATTGTGATGATTTTTCAACTCCAAACTTAATTTACTTTTTGATCTGGTAAATTGAATTGTTAAAATTTGTTTTGAAACATATAATCCGGAAAATGAAGTATGAGTTCTACAACAGAGTGAGGATCACATTTGATTCCATGAAGGAGAATTTTGTTCAAGGAATTAAATGCAAATAAATAGGAAAATATACATTAATGGGTGTAGAATTGGAGATTTTAGGGTGACAGACTAAAATCTCCAGTTTGATCTTAGTGTTTAAAGAACTAAAGTGAGAGTTAGCTTTCAGGTGAAGGGAATTGGGAGTTCTAGAGTGGGAGCCAGTATCCTCCTAGCCTAGCCGCGGATTTAGGGACTAAACATAGGATTAGCCAATGATTTTCTATAATATTGTATCGGGGTAGAGAATTAAAAATGCTCCTATTTGGCACAATACATATTAAAACCATTTATATCATCCCATTTTACCAAAATTTCATTGTAGTGGGAAAGATGCTTTTTCACATAAAAAATCTTCATCACATAAACATAGTTACGTAGTTTAATAGTTTAATAGTTTAATAGTTTAATAGTTTAATAGTTTAGTGGTTATTGTTTAAACTTTATATTTCAGTTTTGCTAGTAGTTAAATCATTTAGTTCTGATAATATATCAACATTGAAAATTAGTGACATTAATTTTGTTCTACTTTCGGTGAATTTTCTAGTTAATTTATCATTTCAAATTCAAACATTCCTCGTGTGATCGATATTTGGGACTTAAAAAGAATGTCTTATATTATTTGATAACAATACGTATATTTGCGTAGAATCCCAACTTTAAGAGCTTAACGTTATTATTCATAAAATACCAAATTAAGTTATTCATGTTATTGCAAAGCAGAGTCAACTTTAAAAATTTTACACAATTATATTTCACCGGGTGTCGACACGAAAAAGTTGAGGAGTTGCCCGTTGGAAGCTGTCGACCGCCGGAACCAAAATCCCGTAGCGCGCTTGGGAAGGACATTTAATTTACTTTTATATATAAGTTTTAGAAAAATATAAAATCAAACTTACCCCATATTTTTCATAGTTTAAATGAAAGAGCATTATACCTCAAACCCTGTATCTATCCCGAAAGACAAACATAAGACTTGAGGATGAGACTCGATCAAATAAACTAAGAAACATATGACATATGTTTGGTCTGTGAAACCATTTTTATTTGCCGACAAGTTCCCCTATTTAATATGAAGAATTAAATTGGGTTTATATCAAGCTGGGTTCGGAAAAGCTTCCTATAAGGGCAAGCCCCTATAGTTAATTACATCTTAGAAGACCGAAGTCACTTAAGAAAAATCTCGATAAAAATCAAAAAATATTATCTTCAAAGAGGTCAAAGGATCAGGACTTTTCAACGAAATTGGATAAAGAGGTTGTTGACCTCACTTTTGGTTGAGGTTTAGCTTTTCCTCTTTAGTAGCCTAAGGTCTAGCCACAGGACTTTCCTATTGACTATTCTTAGAAAACTAGATATGAAAGCCTTACCATTAGAAATTCTACACTCTTCTTTACTCAACTTGAAGTTCAACATATTGGTTCAAACATCTAGCACTTAGCAGGTGGGGCCACTATGGGGGAACTCAAGATGAGTTACCCTTAGGACTGTTGGACCTTAGGGTTGACCCTGAGTGTTGGTCTAGGGCTTAAGGTACATACTTGCACTCACAATCACTCACTTATCTAAACTTAAACTTCTAGGCTTTGATCTCTTGATACTTTTGAGAGACTCTTGTAGGTGGTCCCCTAAACCCATTAGCCCTGGGCTAAGGTTTGGCTAAGACCACTACATAAGGGACCCAAGATGGGGTTTCCATTGTTCCATAGCTTATTAATGGTGTTTGACACTCCAACTCTACCAAGACACCCAACCCAGCCTTTTGCCCCTAAATTCCCCCAAATTACCAAAATACNCTAAGAAATATATGACATTCATTTGGTCTGCAAAACTGTTTTATTTGCCGACAGTTTCCCCTATTTAATATGAAGAATTAAATATAGTTTATTTTAAGCTGGGTTTGAACAAGCTTTCTATAAAGGCAAGCCTTTATAGTTAATTGCATCATAGATAACTGAAGTCACCTAAGAAAGCTCTCGATAAAAATCAAAGAATATTATCTTCAAGGAGTTAAAAAAGATAGGACTTTTCAACAAAATCGGACAAAGAGGTGTGAAATGGGAATAGCTCAAATTTGGAACATTTTATCATAGAATCCAAAGGAGGAAGAACTAGAGGATGTCATAGATCCGGAGGAGAAACTCGGAGACTTCCCAATCTATTTTATTGTTTGGCTTCAATTTAGAGGAGAAATTATTTAAATGTTTCATCCTTCCAATTTTATTTGTTTAGAGTTTACATTTGTGTGAAACAATCACACAAACAGCCTGGAAGATGTGAAAATTTAGGTCGTAACAAAAGATAACCTCAGAATCCTAAGACGAGATAGGGCTTATATTGTACAACATAGTTATACATAGGCCTAAAGATAAGGTGAGGGTTTACGTTTCATAAGCAAACTACCTTAAAGTCCTATGGCTTGGTTGTTTAATTCTAAGGAAGGGAACTAATTTAGCTGATGTAGACCTGTTTTATTGTTGACGATGGTCGTGTTGCCCACCATGCTAGCTCCAAGCTCCTTGTCGTGATGAGTTTAAGTTTTCTAGTGTGTCAAGTTTTGATGTCAAATCAGATGTCCTTATGATTGTAGTTCTTTAAATGTTATGGGAAATATTAAAGTTGAGTAGAGCGACACCGGTTAGGATCCTATGGTTTCCTCATTCCGGTACCACTATTTTCTATTGGATTCACCAAATGAATTTACTAAACTCAACTTAATAAGTTCCATACTTTCATTTAGACCGTGGGAAGCCTCGTTAGCANTATTTGGTCTGCGAAACCTTTGTATTTGTCGACAAGTTCCCCCATTTAATATAAAGGATTAAATAGGGTTTAAGCCGAACATGTTTCGTATAAGGGCAAGCCTCTATAGTTAATTACATCTTAAATGACCAAAGTCACCTAAGAAGACTCGATAAAAATCAGGAAATATTATCTTCAAGTAATTTCAAAGAGTAGGACTCTTCAACGAAATCAGGGTAAGCCCCTATAGTTAATTACATCTTAAATGACCAAAGTCACCTAAGAAAACTCTCGATAAAATGAGAAATATTATCTTCAAGGAATTTCAAAGGGTAGGACTCTTCAACGAAATCGGACGTAGAGTAGAAATATTATCTTCAAGGAATTTCAAAGGGTAAGACTCTTCAACAAAATCGGACGTAGAGGTGAGTATTATCTTCAAGGAGTTTCAAAGGGGAGGACTTTTCAATGAGATCAGATGTAGAGGTGTGAAAGAGAATTTCAAAGGGTAGGACTCTTCAACGAAATCGGACGTAGATGTGTGAAAGGGGACTAGTTCAAATTTGGAACATTTTTATTGTAGAATAAAAATTTCAAAGGGTAGGACTTTTCAATGAGATCGGACGTAGAGGTGTGAAAGGGGATTGGTTCAATCTAAAGTCACCTAAGAAGACTCTCGATAAAAATCAGGAAATATTATCTTCAAGGAGTTTCAAAGAGTAGGACTCTTCAACAAAATCGAACGTAGAGGTGTGAAAGGGGATTGGTTCAAATTTGGAACATTTTATATTCACCTAAGAAGACTCTCGATAAAAATCAGGAAATATTATCTTCAAGGAGTTTCAAAGGGTAGTCACCTAAGAAGACTCTCGATAAAAATCAAGAAATATTATCTTCAAAGAATTTCAAAGGGTAGCTTCTTTAACGAAATCGGACGTAGAGGTGTGAAAGGGGATTGGTTCAAATTTGGAACATTTTAAAGTCACTTAAGAAGACTCTCGATAAAAATCAGAAAGATTATCTTCAAGGAATTTCAAAGGGTAGGACTCTTTAACGAAATCAGACGTAGAGGTGTGAATATTATCTTCAAGGAGTTTCAAAGGGGAGGACTTTTCAATGAGATCAGATGTAGAGGTGTGAAAGAGAATTTCAAAGGGTAGGACTCTTCAACGAAATCGGACGTAGATGTGTGAAAGGGGACTAGTTCAAATTTGGAACATTTTTATTGTAGAATAAAAATTTCAAAGGGTAGGACTTTTCAATGAGATCGGACGTAGAGGTGTGAAAGGGGATTGGTTCAATCTAAAGTCACCTAAGAAGACTCTCGATAAAAATCAGGAAATATTATCTTCAAGGAGTTTCAAAGAGTAGGACTCTTCAACAAAATCGAACGTAGAGGTGTGAAAGGGGATTGGTTCAAATTTGGAACATTTTATATAGGACTCTTCAACGAAATCGGACGTAGAGGTGTGAAAGGGGATTGGTTCAAATTTGGAACACCTAAGAAGACTCTCGATAAAAATTAAGAAATACTTAGAAGACTCTCGATAAAAATCAGGAAATATTATCTTCAAGGAATTTCAAAGGGTAGGACTCCAACCTCGATAAAAATCAGGAGAAATATTATCTTCAAGGAGTTTCAAAGGGTAGGACTTTTCAATGTTTCGATAAAAATCAGGAAATATTATCTTCAAGGAGTTTCAAAGGGTAGGACTTTTCAATGAGACCCGATAAAAATCAAGAAATATTATCTTCAAGGAATTTCAAAGGGTAGGACTCTTCAACGAAATAACTCTCAATAAAAATCAAGAAATATTATCTTCAAGGAATTTCAAAGGGTAGGACTCTTCAACGAAATCGGTGTAGAGGTGTGAAAAGGGAATGGTTCAAATTTTGAACATTTTATTGTAGAATCCAAAGGAAGAAAGTGTGAAAGGGGATGGTTCAAATTTGAAACATTTTACTGTAGAATCCAAAGAAAGAAGAACTAGGGGATGTCATGGATCCAGAGGAGAACCCCGGTGACNGGTAACTTGCTATGATTTAAAATTTATGGTGACATAGGACATATATATCATATGCTTTATAAAGTATAACTAATTAACTATATCGAATACATAACACACAATTCTCTCTCTCTCTCTCTCTCTCTCTCACACACACACACACACACACACACACTAAACTTAACTATTTAATGCCATATTTACAAATTCAAACTTACTAAATAAATTAAAAAACAACTTACTAAAAAAATACTTATAACTAACATGCGAGTACTTCATAATTTTTATTAGTTACACGTTTTAAATAATTTCCATCCTACCCTTCCAAAAGTGAATGGACGGGCACAAACTCATCCTTCAAATACCGATCTGGAAGCGCCCACTGGTCCACTCGCTCTGGCGCGAATGCGATAATCTGCAGTTCTGAGGAACCATGGAACCCTAGCTCTCGCGAGGAAATGGGCTCATATCTGCCCCTCTCCGCTCCCCCTTCACTCTCGTGCAAATTCCATGTGAGAACTCCCGCGGTCTTTTCGCGATTGAAGGAAACTAGGGCTTGCAGATCTCCGCGTAAAAGTGGTATCATCTGTGCTTTGGAAGGGAAGCTCGAGGCCTCCTGGATCCGCNACTAGTTTCCTTCAATCGCGAAAAGACCGCGGGAGTTCTCACATGGAATTTGCACGAGAGTAAAGGGGGAGCGGAGAGGGGCAGATAGGAGCCCATTTCCTCGCGAGAGCTAGGGTTCCATGGTTCCTCTGAACTGCAGATTATCGCATTCGCGCCAGAGCGAGTGGACCAGTGGGCGCTTCCAGATCGGTATTTGAAGGATGAGTTTGTGCCCGTCCATTCACTTTTGGAAGGGTAGGATGGAAATTATTTAAAACGTGTAACTAATAAAAATTATGAAGTACTCACATGTTAGTTATAAGTATTTTTTTTAGTAAGTTTTTTTTTTTTTTTAAGTAAGTTTGAATTTGTAAATATGGCATTAAATAGTTAAGTTCAGTGTGTGTGTGAGAGTTGTGTGTTATGTATTCCATATAGTTAATTAGTTATACTTTATAAAGCATATGATATATATGTCCTATGTCACCATAAATTTTAAATCATAGCAAGTTACCTTTTTTTTTTTCTTGAGAAATACACTCGAATATTTATTTAGTTTGAATAATCTATTATTATATATGTGAGTTGCTTATTGAAGTCTTTTGCCCGTATATGGTTTGAACCTAGAAAAGTTCCAACATCTCATTCTTTATAGGGATTTGTACCTCAATACCTTTTCCAGCAAACTCCTTTGCATGTCATGAATTGTTTTGCTCATCACATGTCATTGGTACCATTGAAGTTTACTTCAAATGAGCNGCCTCGATACTTTTCCAGCAAGCTCCTTTGCATGTCATGATATGTTTTGCTCATCACATGTCATTGGTACCATTGAAGTTTACTTCAAATGAGCTTCCATCACAAATTGACTTTGCCAAAGCAAATTTTCACATAGAGATATTATTTTGGGTCAGCGGGTTAGGTTCGGGTCTGACTTGAATCTGATCAACACGAACGCGACTTGAATAATGAACAAATTGAAAAACTCAACCTGAACTCAGCCTGAAAAATATTCGGATCAACTCTAACCCATATTTTTTTAGTCGTGTCGGCGTGTTGGGTCAATTTTTTAAAACTATAGATATTAACTAAGGTAAGCGGGTCAACTATAGGTTCGCCCCATATCGGGTCAACCTGGACCTTACCCAAATAATTAACGGGTCAAATAACTCAACCNATCAGCAGGTTAGGCTCGGGTCTGACTCGAATCCAATCAACATGAACCCGACCTGAATAATAAACAAATTGAAAAACTCAACCTAAACCCAACCTGAAAAATATTTGGATCAACTCTAACCCATATTTTTTTAGTCGTGTCGGCGTGTTGGGTCAATTTTTTAAACTTATAGATATTAACTAAGGTAAGCGGGTTAACTATAGGTTCGCCCCATATCGGGTCAACCTGGACCTTACCCAAATAATTAACGGGTCAAATAACTCAACCCAAACCTTACCAAGAAAATGTTTGGGCCAACCTTGACTAGATTTTTCAAGTCGTGTTGGCCAGTCAGGATANCGCTTCCAGATCGGTATTTGAAGGATGAGTGTGCCCGTCCATTCACTTTTGGAAGGCTAGGATGGAGATTATTTAAAACGTGAATAACTCATAAAAATTATGAAGTACTCACATGTTAGTTATAAGTATTTTTTTAGTAATTTTTTTTTATATTTATTTAGTAAGTTTGAATTTGTAATATGGCAATAGTTAAGTTTAGTGTGTGTGTGTGCGTGCGTGTGTGCGTGCGCGTGTGCGTGCGCGTGTGTGTGTGAATTGTGTGTTAAGTATTCCATATAGTTAATTAGTTATACTTTATAAAGCATGTGATATATATGTCCTATGTCACCTTAAATTTTAAATCATAGCAGGTTGCCTTTTTTTTTTTTGAGAAATATACTCGAATATTTATTTAGTTATAGTTAAGTTTGTGTGTGTGTGTGTGTGTGTGTGTGAGAATTGTGTGCTATGTATTGCATATAGTTAATTAGTTATACTTGATCTATATGTCCTATGTCACCTTAAATTTTAAATCATAGCAAGTTAACTTTTTTTTTTTTTTGAGAAATACACTTTCAATATTTATTTAGTTTGAATAATCTCTTATTATATATGTGAGTTGCTTATTGAAGTCGTTTGCCCCTATATGGTTTGAACCTAAATTTAAACAAAAGTTCCAACCTCGCATTCTTTATAGGGATTTGTACCTCGATACTTTTTCAGCAAGCTCCTTTGCATGTCATGAATTGTTTTGCTCATCACATGTCATTGGTACCATTGAAGTTTACTTCAAATGAGCTTCCATCACAAATTGACTTTGCCAAAGCAAATTTTCACATAGAGATTATTTTGGGTCAGCAGGTTAGGTTCGGGTCTGACTCGAATCCAATCAATACGAACCCGACCTGAATAATAAACAAATTGAAAGACTCAACCTGAACCAAACCTGAAAAATATTTGGATCAACTCTAACCCATATTTTCTTAGTCGTGTCGGCGTATTTGGTCAAATTTTGAAACCTATGTATATTAATTAGGGTAAGCGGGTCAACTAAAGGTTCTCCCCATATCGGGTCAACCTGTACCTGACCCAAATAATTAACGGGTCAAAAAACTCAACCCAAACCTTACCAAAAAAATGTTTGGGCCAACCTTAACTAGATTTTCCGAGTCGTGTTGGCCTATCAGGATAATTTTTGACACGTCTATGTTCACAAATGTGAATGTCCTATGTAAACTTATGAATCTTGATATTGTCACGAACTCCCTTAAGGAAATAGTGATTTTCAAATCAAAAATTAAAATTGAAGTGAGCTTAAAGAAGTGTTGTCTAAAAAATGTTTCAATCTGAAGAGGGGCAACACAAATGTAGACCCAGTTAATATAAATAATTTTAGCATATTTTATCATTAATTCCCATAATAACATAAGGCTTAACATTTACCTTATAGATTTTTAGGTCGTTCTCCTTCCTTTACTAGCATGCTTCTCCAACTTTTCCTTCAAGCATTAAAGTAATTACACATATATGCACGTGCACGTTCTAGGGGGCATCACAATCTCTCCGGCGAGGAGAGCTTCTTCGTTAATTTAGGGAAGGACTTGCGTGGGCTGCTCTCCTACTATTAGGAAAGCTTCATCCTACGTGAAGAGACGTTCCATCAAACACCACGTTGGCGAGTTACTCTAATATCCCTCACATTTTCATTTTTTTCTAGCCATAGAAGTAGATTTTACCACGTGTTGTGCGTTTGGTCGCCCACACGAGGTGAGTTGGTTTGCCGACACTAATCAGCGCGACAACACGCCTTTGAATTCACCATTTATTTCTTAGAGGAAACCCTATGTTAGGAAGCTTTTTTGGCCACATTCCTTTGTGAATTTGGGTGACTTATATATAAATTCTAATGGGTCATAATCCCAATGTATCATGGTTTTAGTGCTTTTAACTTTCCTTAAAGGAGTTGGAATCATTGGATCTTGAAGAATGGAAAAAGCTTGGTAGTTAGCCCATTCAAGAAGATCATAGAGCGATTGTAGGACAGAAAAAGCTTTATAACTAGCCCATCCTACAACCAGTGGAGAACTTCTCCTATAAGAAATCAAATCATAAAGTTCTTCACGTTCCTCTCCAAATCCCGAGGCGACTATGTCGCACATCAAAGGGCCAAACCCAAGGTACCTATGTGAGAAGTTAGATGAGTGTGGCTCGCTTTCGACTGTGATCATTCACGTTGTATGAGGAGTTGCATCACAACATGTGTCTTGCTTGGAGCATGTTGTGTTTGCATCTTACTTTAGTCGGCCACCCCAGCCCGGTCGGTATAGCATGTTGCCTCGACTCGGCCTAATCGACACAGCACATTTGCCTCGACCGACCCCCCTTTCAATCAACATAGCACATAACCTTATCTGGTTGCCCTGACTCAGTCAACCGATCACTTAGGTCTGACCGGCTGCCCTGGCTAGTTGACCTATCACTTTTGTCTGACAGACCATCCCAGTTTGGTTGATTGATCAATTGCATGATATGTGCTTCATATATGTGTCATTTTTGTCTGTATGATGTTTCACATAATTTTTATCACATGTTTATGTTGCATTTTGAGTATTCATTCTTGCACTCACTCCACTTATATTATTCTCTCACGTGAGAATCATCTCATCTTGGGTCGCTATCTCCACGGCACGCCCACCTTTATGGGTCTTTGCCTCCACAATACACCCTTTTCTTCGGATTGCTGCCTCCACGACACGCTCACCTTTCCAATTTATTGCCTCCACAACACGCCCACCCTTCCGGGTCACTGCCTCCGCACTGCACTCATCATTTGGGCCACCATCTCCACAACACGCTCACCCTTTTGGGTCACTACCTCCACAACATATTGTTCTCAAGGTTGTTGCCTTCATGGCACGTCATTCTTCAATGTCACAGTCTCTATTACACACCCACTCTTGTGGGACACTGCCCCAACAACATGCTCACATTTCGGGTCACTGCATCAATGACATACTCATTCCTATAGTTGCTAGATTACTGCCTCCACGACACTCCCATTCTTTCGAGTCACCGCCTCCATAACATACCTATTCATTTGGGTCGTTGTCTTAACGACGCACCACCCATTTAGGTCATTGCCTCCACGACACACCTAATCTTTGAGTCGTTGGCTTCACGACACGCGTACCATCTTGGGTCCCTATCACCACGTCATACTCATTCCTTGGGTTGCTGCCTCCACGGTACACCCCCCCTTCAGGTCACTGCCTCCATGATGTACCTATTCTTTTAGGTCAATGCCTTCATGACACGCCCACTCTTTTGGGTCACTGCATCCACATATCTTCCAATAAGAGGTTTCCTCTACGACACGTCAACCCTTTTGAGTCACTCTCCATGACATGCACATTCTTCTTTCCGCTGCCTCCAAGACATGCCTACCATTTTGAGTCATTGCCTTAACGACATCCTATACATTTGGGTCGTTGCCTCTATGACAAGCCCACCCATTTGGATCGCTGCCTATACAACGCAATTATTATTTGAGCCACTGCCTCTACGGTACGCCCGCTCTTTCAGGTAACTGCCTCTACTGCACAACCACTCATTTAGGTCGCTGCCTCCATGACACGCCCATCTTTCTTGGTCACTGCCTCCACGATGCCCCAATCTATGTGGGCAGCTGTACGACATGCTTGCTCCCGAGTCATCGCCTCCACAACACACTCCACACCACTTCTATCACATGACTGTTTGCATTTGTATATGTATGCATGCATGAATATCAATATAGGCTCAATATGTGATTAACTCTGCGTTGATCACGATGTCTTAACTAGCATTGCTTGTTGAGTCGACCCCAATGAGAAATGTGACTTAAAACAATGTGAATGACACGAGTGTGATTATGCTAAAAATCTAAGGAATCTAACCAGTGTCACCTTGCATGTTACAGAGTACGCCTATAATGACCCTTATTTTAAAACTTAAATAACATATATTGTTATTTATTATATATGTCGTTTTATTAAAAGTATGTATGTAGCAAACTAGGTTATATGTATGACCAACTCTTTTCAAAATTCATCCTGGGTGACACCCTTTAGATCCCTTTGATATTTAGGATGGGGCCGGTGTGACGACCACGTTGAAGTCATACGTACCCAAATAATTACAATGCACTTAGAAGCTGGTCAGTAAACTTCTCATTAGATTGTGTGTTAGGCTAAGATTTATGATGTTAATTAGTTTATTTTTATGCATATGAATATTGTTCTTTGTAGATTTGCTTGTGATAGTCAAATGTAACTTTTGTATTTTTTTGTGTGCTTACATGATTGATATACACGATAATATATTAGAGCATTCTTCAGCAAGGAGTCATGTTTATAAATATGCACACACATGTATCATTAAGGGGAAACACGTAATGATTTTTACTAACATTTTACTTGCATTGTCATTTTGCTCCATAGATGAAAAGGCACAACTTATTATATGTTGTGTGTTTATTAGGTTTATTGCTAATGTTATTTTCAAGTAGGTCAAGTTTTTATTTTGTCTTTCAAATGTATTTGATAGAGTCCCCAAACTAATTCTCTATCGGAAATAAGGTATGGACACAAGTTTCAAGACGAACGACATATCAAACCACGTGACGGGGAGCAGGAGCGATAGCTCATGTCCCATACCTTAAGTTTGAATTCAATATTTTTGTATATATCTAAGACCGAGCATGTATATGCGGAGCCCACCACCTTTCTAGTTTTTTTTAGATATGTCACCGACCCAGCTGACCTTGTCATCTTTTATATTTTTCAAAGTGCTTTTTCTTTATATTGTGTTTTGTCGACACTATTTTTTTGTGTGAGGTTTGCCTATAAGAAGTTGTCGGTCATCGGAATTGAAATCCCGTTGCCCGCTTCGGAAGGACGTTTTTTTTNTAAGAGGATAATTTTATTTTATTTTTATGAATTTTCTATTCAAATATATGGATTTTTGAAGTTTACGAGCTATTTTCTAAATTTATTAAATATCCTATTTATTTATTCAAACCGTGGGCTGACTGGATCATCGAATTCGTTGAAAAGCCACGCGGCGCGCTCCTATTCAACGCCGCCTTTTGAGTCAGCTGTCATGCGACCCACCGTTTCGTTCCATAGGATCATCCGGCTTGATCTCCGCCGTCCATTTAATACACGCGAGAATGGACGACATCCGTTCATCGTCCCTGATAGCCTTAACCGAGAGCCGTCCATTTTAAAACCTTAATATCTCTCTCATTTCTTAATGAATTTTGATGATTTTTTTTAAAATTGTTCGTCTTTAAGAGACGAACACATCTATATGGTAAACATACTATTCAATCAAGCCAATATAAATGGAGAGCTCGCGAAGGCTCGGGAGAGTGAGTGAGGTTATACCTTTGCTCCGAGAGATTTAGCCTCNAGGACGTCTTAATTTAATTGTAATTGTTGTTTTGTGATGTTTGTGATTAAATTTTAAGTTGTTTTATATTTTGAATGTTGTGGCAGTGAATTTTATCTTGGTTGATTTTAGTTTTGGTCGTGGTTTTGCGGCTATCGTAGCAGTTTTAGTTTTCATGCAGGGTGACATCGTTGTTTAACATGCAATTGTTCATACATGCAGGTGAGTAAGTACAGTAACGTACTGAAAAGTAAAGTATGGGAAACTAGAAATGCAGGTAAAATAAAAGCGTACCTGGATGGGCTTCCTATCATCTTCAACTGAAACTCAAAATGCATGTGAGAGCATTTATATGTTAAAAGCATTTTATGTAAAGAAGGGGAAATAAGGTTCTAGTGATCCACCAAATCCTAAATCATATCTTGGTGAGCCCTCATTAATTCATTTGAGGATGATTTCATTAAACAAAACATACTAAGTTTAGTAGACCTCCGAGGTATCCAGAAGGTTAGGAGGAAGAAGCAGTTCCATGCTTCCCTCTCACCGCCTGGTGAAAAGTCTCGAGCTCATTTAAACTTATTATGTTGCTTAGTAATTCATCCTGTAAATATCTCAAGTGTTCAGTGAACATCAATGTTTCAATTATCTCTAAGAGTAGGGTAATTATCATTTGTCATTTAATTTCAGGATTACATGGGTGAAGACCTTTAAAAGGAGCAAGTTAATGTTATTAAGACACTTCGCCAATTTTAGCTTTAACTTGGGCTTCTAGTGTTTTAAAGTTGCTAAATTTTGGCTACATTTACTGTTTTAATCCTCATTTAACCAAATTTGATTTAGCCTAGGTCACTGCTAAGCCCTTAGGACCTTGGTGGACATATTAGTAATTTTTTAAAGAAATTAAATTTTAAGTGATAGAAGTTCATCATCAAAATGTTTGATTGTCAATTGAACACCAGATAGAGGTATTAAATTAGTGATAGACCTAGACAAGAGAACCACTTGTACCAAATTTCATGATTTTTTGAGTTTTTTTTGAATTATTAGAATTATTTTAAGTTATGGAGTTGTCGGCACTATTTTTGGTGTGGGGTTTGCTAGTAAGAAGCTGTCGGTCATCATAATTGAAATCCCGTTGTCCGCTTCGGAAGGACGTTTTAAAAAAATTTTAGTTTTGAAAAAGATGAAGTCAAACTGACCCCATAATTTTCATAGTTAGATATAAAAGTTTTAGTTTTGAAAAAGATGAAGTCAAACTGACCCCATAATTTTCATAGTTTAGATGAAAGATGGTTACCTCAAATCCTGTATCTATCCCGAAGGATGAACACAAGAGTTGAGGGTGAGGCTTTATCAAATAAACTAAAGAAAGTTATGACATTCGTTTGGTCTGCAAAATCAATGTATTGGTCGACAAGTTCCCCTATTTAATATAAGGAATTAAATAGGGTTTATATTATGCTGGGTTCG
>JXCR01148243.1:166377-182244 GCA_002079205.1 Phalaenopsis hybrid cultivar
ACCTAGACAGAGGCTACAACATATAAAAATTTAGAGTTAAGGTATTAATTTCATATGAATGGAGAATTGAAAAACCCCTAATCCTAATTTATTTTTAAAAAATAATTTTTGCATTAAATTAATGTGAAAATAATTCCACATGATTCTCCTCTGTTCACTGAGTAAGAGGGTATTTTTATTTNTCAGGAGGTATTATTCTTGGGCATAAAATTTCTGAAAAAGGCATGGAAGTAGATTTTGCAAAAATTCAAGTTATAGAAAAATTACCACCTCCTAATAATGTTAAAGGGGTGAGAAGTTTTCTAGGAGATATTGGTTTTTACATGTGCTACATAAAAAAATTTTCAAAAATAACTAAACCCCTATGCCAACTTTTAGAAAAAGATACAAAATTTGANACCTATCTAGATATAGAATCCTCACCTGCAAAAAAAAGAAAAATAAAGAAAAATAAAGAAAAATAAAGAAAAATAAAAAGAAAACAAAAGTTGAAAAAGGGAGGAGAAGCTTGAGGATTAGTGCCCAATCAAAAATTGGTTCTATATCTAATCTTTTTAAAGTATAAAGACTCGAGACACTCTTAAGCTTAAGGATATAATAAAGTAAGTATAATTATTCTTAATAAAATTTTTTAAGTGGAGAAAATAGAATGCTTAAACTCTATATTTGGAGAATTTACAAATATTTCTGAACTAGATAGAAACTCATATTTTCAGACTTCTTTACATTAAAAAATTCTAAACTATAAGTTGGTCTCATATACTGATGTTTTTTTCTAAATTAGACTACTATAATTCTAAATCAAAATTTTAGAATATCTTAAAGAAACTCATTTACATAATCTACTTATTTTGGTTTTGAAAGATTGGAGTGTCACTTGAGGAAAAGTAATATTTTAAGTTTGGGGGATTTTGATACACCTAAAATATATAGTCTTTATGTACACATTTTTATACCTATTTTTGAGATATTACGTTTTAATGGAAGGTATTTGTGTGTTTTTCTTTTAGGTACAATCAAATGGATGAAAAATGATGAAAGGAGTGAAAAATGATGAAAGGAGTGAAAAATGATCAAATTTGGAGCAAAAATGAAGAAGGTGAGATAAAAAACTGTCTCGCCTAAGTGCCCAAAACTGGCACTTAAGTGCCAGTAAAACCGAGAAGGCCATGCCTAAGTGCCAAGTACCTTGTGCTTAAGCGTCAGAAGTAGTTACTTAATGATTCAATGAATTTGGACAAAATTTTTAAGAGGTGTTTGAAGCAACCCTTGGTGAAAACATGAGAAATAGTTAGTGAACACTAAAATACATTTAATTGGCTTTTGAAAAAAGAGAACTCTTGGAAGAATCATTGAATGTGGACACATTTTGAAGAGACACCAAGAAACCTTTTGAAAAATTATAAAAGGAGACTTAGATTGGATTGAAGAACTCTCCCACATAAGTTGTCGCCCCCCTCTAGACACCGACGACTCCTCTCTCTTAGATTAATTAGGATACTTTTAGAAAGAAGAAGAAGAGAGTTGTAGTGTGTGAGTAGAGAGTATTGCAAGAGAAATGAAGAGAAGAGATTCAAAGGAACTTTAAAATTTTGGTGGAGAGGATTTGAGATAAGGTTTTATCTTTGTGACTACATTTAGTTTTAATTTAGACTTTTGTTTGTTTGCATGATTTTTACTTTCAAACTTAAGTGTGGTTGTGTTTTTTTCATGAATTATGTGTATTTTTTTAATCTTTTTTCCTTAAAATGATAAGTGATTAAGTATTGTATGGAAGTTGTTTGCAGTATTAATCTTTAATGTTTGAATAAGTTGTGATGATTTTAAACCTTGTACTTCATTTACTTCTTGATTAGCCAATTAAGACGTCAATATTTGTTATGAGAACATGTAAGATCTGATATGGTACTGTCTCAATCAAATAATGGTAAGAATCAAATGAGATTGTATGGATGAGAAAGTAATTCATATGATTGAGTACAAATAAATAGGGAAATAAACTTTGAAGGGTGTAGAATTAAAAAAATTTAGAGTGACAGGCTAAAGCCCCTATTTTGGTTTATAATTTTAGGTTTTAATACGAGATGATAGCTCCTAGGTGGAGGGAGAAGAGGAAACTCTAGAGTGAGAGCTAATATCTTACCTACCTAACAAGATTATTCAAACTTTAAATCAGTCAATGTTCTTTATAACATCTTTAGTAAGGGTAAAGAATACTATTGCTCATATTTGACACAACAAAATTTGAATACTTCCACAACAGAATTCCTATTTGGCACAACTAAATGAAAAATATATTTTATTTATATTGCCTTTATCTTACAAATATCTAGTTAAGTTTAGTTAGTTGTTTACTTTACTTTCAATTATCAAAAATTACAAAAAAATGGAACTTTCATTCCTATTATAACATCTATAGTTTGAGTAAGAATATTTTGCAAAGTAAAATTTGTTATCTAATTTCTTTTGTAGTATCCTATATTTAAATATAATAATTGCATTCTTATTTGCTTTGAAGTTAAGTTTTGACAGTCGTTGCAAAGTAAGAAATATAAGTAAGGAAAATCTATGATTATAACTGCATACATCGTACTGTCATATAAAATAAGGATCAGCCGATACGAGTTCCTTCGAGTAGTGTGTTTCCCGTAGATCATTTAGTTAATGGTAAATGAACTTCGTTCATCAGTGTGGCCATTGGTTGTTAACCATTGCGTAGGAGCTGTAGGAACTCTAGTTGAGACTCCTCCATTCTACGCATTTGGTCTTCCATAGAAGGACTCAAAATGACTTTGTTGGCAAGATAACGTCTTCCAGGGAGGGAAGATGAAGAAACATGCCGCCCTTGGCTTCTTGACCGCTCTCTGAAATGATGGGTGTTGGAGCGGGATGCTCTGTTGTCACGAATATTGTGCACGATAGCCATGCAATAAGTTGTGTAAGTACTTCAGTGGGGGATTGAAATGTTCCCATAGACGATGCCAAACAGATGCGAGCTAGAAGATTTGTGGTGGTAGAGTAATAAATTATCGTCTTAGCATTGCATGAGAATTCAACACACACTCTAGTGAAAGAAAACAACCAGTAATGACACCAAAAGTTTTTACATTGAAAAAACTCATAAATGAAAAAAACCACGGGACCTGACCCAGTTGAAAAAATCCACTATAGGTTGATGATTATAGAGACCCTTTTGTCCCACATACAAGAAAGAGTTATTAAGTTTTTCAAGTTACAACATCGACTGAAGGTGTTCGGCCGGTGGTGGTTGACGATGATTGGTGGTGATCGATGACAGTCAGCGTTAGTCGACGACAGTTGGTGAAGGTCGACGACGGTCGACATTGGTCGATGGCGGCTGATACGCCTAAAAATGTACTATTTTTTATGTTATATTTTATAATAATATTTCACTTTAAAGGTATTTTTTCTTTTGTTTTTGGTTGTAGATACATTAAATTGAAGAATCTGGTGTGATTGGAGCAAAATGAACAAAAATGGACCAAAACGGAGCAAATAGAAGCAAATTGGGTCGAATCGGAGCACACTGGAGCCAAGGGGACCTAAACCAGATACTTAAGTGTCTGTGCCCGGTGCTTAAGCTCCCAAATATGGCACTTAGGCGCCACCAGATAGAGAGGGGGGCGCTTCGCCAGTGACAGTTTTCAACATATCTTCTAGAATATATGTCAGATTTGGACGATTTTTGAAGCGGTGCTTCATGCATCTCTTAAGGAATTCATTGGAAATGATAAAATGGAATTTCTAGAAGAATTTAGGGGTGGTTATATGGAGTTTTGAAGAGGCACTTGAGGCAACATTTGGAAGATTCAATGAAAATGAACAGTTTTGAAGAGGCGCTTAAGCATCTTTTGGAAAATTATAAAGATGGCTTGGAAATGTTTTTAAAATAACTCTTAGATGCTAGAATTAATTAGAAGAGGAGAATAATACTTAGAGAAGAAGAAGAAGGCTTGGATGTGAGCCCCAAGTTGGGCGAAAAGGTAAAGAGAAAGAGAGAGAGTGAAAGATTTCTTCTTTTCTTTTCACTTTATTCTTGTAGAGGATTGTAAGGAGATTGCTTTTACTATACAAGGAGAGTTTGATTTCCATCTAGGATAAGTATTTTTATTGTATTTTTATGTGAATCTAGTACTTCGTTTATATGGTTTCAAAGTCTTGTCAATGAAAAGTTCTTATTGTTTCTCCATGTGTAGTGAGTATTTTTCCTTACTCTTCCCTCTTGTAATGAATTAGTATGCATGGGTAGGATATATAATTGAGTAGAGTGAGAATATATTGTGATGTTTTCACCTTATTTTTCATTTACATGTAAACTTGATCAACTTGCATGTTAAAATATATTGTGAGAACATGTTAGATCTGTGATGGTGTTGTTTCAATCAAATGTGGTAGAATCACATGAGATTGTATGGATGAGAATGTTGTCCATATGGTTAAGTGTAAATAAATAGGTAAATAATATTTAATGGGTGTAGATTTAGAGGACTTTAGAGTGACAGGATAAAGCCCCTAATTTGGTCTGTTGTTTTAGGTTTTGATGCGAGATGTTAGCCTCTAGGTGGATGGATAAGCAGGAACTCTAGAGTGAGAGATAGTATCTTTCCTGCCTAGCCCGTTTTTAGAACTATTCAAACTTTAGATTAACCAATGTTCTTTATCGCATCTCTAGTAAGGGTAAAGAATATAATTGCTTCTATTTATCACAATCTCTCTCGCTACTTGTTTTACTTTTACACGTCACTAATTTCATTGTATGAGGAAGAGTACTTTTAATATATCAAAAAAACCCCACTTTTTGATTTTCACTAAGTATTTTAGTTTAGAAGTAGAAGTAGTATTGTAATGATAATTGTAGGATATAATTAAAACCAAACCTTTATCGACTTTCCAAGCTATGACATGTTATTCTAAACTAGAACTTCTCTTGAAAGTCGACGTTATCATCCACGATCTCCGTGGGATCGATATTTGAGGCTTAATCTGAAAGTCTTATATTACTGATAACGATACGTATTCTTGCAAAAAATCCTTAAAAATATAATTGAAATCTTACTTTATTTGGGATCAAGTTTTTGGTACCATTACCGACGATTAAAATCCTCAAGTAGTGGTGTCAATTTCATAAATCCTTACATATAAAAAATATCAAGATCAAGTTTTTGGCACCGCTGTCGGGGATCACAACAGTTGACCTTGACTTTTAGGAGAATTTTAGTTGAAGTAATTAAGCTTAGACTTGAAAAATTGTGGTGTCGTAAAAACTATTTTTTGTATGAAAAAGTGTAGTGAAAAAACTGTTTGTGTCAAAAATAAAGTGTTTGTGAAAATATTTTATTGTGTTGAATATATTTTTTGTTTTATTTGCTTAATTGTTAAAGTATTGTTTGGTGTGTTGTGTATCCAAAGTAAAGGATTTGCAGAAATTGTGCCTTATGATCCCGAGTTAGAAAAAAGGAAAAAAATCAAAAAACATGAAGGACTTGAAAAACTAGAAATGAAAATGGAAAACATTCAAAATAATAACTTGGAAAATCATCATAAATCATTGAGGGATTATGTAAATCCTACGACAGATGAAATTCACTCAAGTATACAAACCCCTATCGTAGAAGTGATGCGCCCCTAGCGTGTATTGTTTTATGTCAATTCAATTCCCCTGAGACGGTGCCAAAAACTTGACCCGGCCCGTAATTACGTAGTAATTTAGCTTTCAAAAGATGACCGAAAACTTTATCCAATTATATTTAGCGGCTAATATGCAAAATTGAAATGTTATAAAATATAGAAAATAATTCACACATTATGGGTTCTATGCAAGTGCACGTATCACTTCAAGTAATATAGAACTTTCTGATTAAGCCCCAAATATTGATCCCACGAGAAAGCGAGGAAAGATGTCCTTAGCCAAATTTCAGTCTACTACTATTATTTTTTAGATTGGAATGTCGATTAAAATAATTTTTTATCTAGAAACTACTCTGAAATGCAAATGTTAAATATAAGGATAGTTACAATTCCTAAATGTAAATATTAATACTAAAGATAACCCTTTTTGGATGAGTTGGTTTAGAGAACTTTAAGATATTAAAAACTATTATTCTCATGCAGCAAATTGGTTAATGTAAAGGAATGAGATACATTAATTATTTTATGTGCCAAATAGGAGCAATTTTAATTCTCTACCCTGATTCAGTGTTATAGAAAATCATTAGCTAATATTAGGTTTAGTCCCTAAATCCGTGGCTAGGCTAAGAGGATATTGGCTCCCACTCCAGAGCTCCCTCTTCCCTTTCGCTGAAGGATAACTCTCGCTTTAGTTTTTAAACACAAAGATCCAATTGGTGATTTTTTAGTTTTTCACCCTAAAAATCTCCAATTCTACACCCAATAAAGTATATTTCCCTATTTATTTACACTTAATACCATGAACAAAATACTCCTTCATGGACTTAAATGTGATCCTTACTCTATTGTAGAACTCATACTCTATTTCTCGGATCATATGTTTCACAAAATATTTTAACAATTCAATTGGTCAAATTGACATGTAAATTAAGAGCGGAATTGAAAGACCATCACAATTTATAATTAAAACTTCTTCTAGCATGCATCCCAATATCCTAAACATGAATCCTACTGATACACCAAAAATATATGTTTTTAGACTCATATTTTATACCTATTTTTTATTATATTACACTTTAATGGAAGGTATTTTGATATTTTCTCACAGGTTGTTGATTTTTAGAGCTTAAAGCAAAAAGAAAGCAAAAAGGATGAAATTTGGAGTCAAAATGACGTTTTTGAAGAAATGCTCAGCGCTGAGGGAAACGCCGACGACGTAGAACAAATTAACGCAGAGATTTTTTACTCAGCGTTGACGGCCCCAAAAGCAATGCAGACTTCGTTTCTAGAAGGTTCGATGTATTTGGATGATTTTCTGAAGAGTTTTTGGAGGCACCTCTTGGAGAACTAACCTTGGGCTCTATTTAGAGTAGATTTCATCAAAAAAAGTGCTCCTCTATGTTTTTTACTCTTCTGCTTTTATTTTTTGCACCGCATCATTCCATTCCACTTCCATATTGGAGTCAATTATGATTTTGTTTTCATAGTTTAGAGTTTTTGTGGTTAGATTTAGTGTGAAACTTTCTGTAAGAGTGTTGGAGAAGAACAAAAGTGAGAGATATTTTCTTCCTGCATTTCTAAGGAAAGGCTACAAAGGATTTGGTTTGAGAAAGAGTTTTCAGATAAGTATTGTTTGTTTATCAGTTTTGTATGAACTTTCTTTTATATATGAAATTTGTTTTTTGATATTTCTTTCTCATGAAGTCTGAGTAGTTCCCTCTATCTTTCTCCCTAATCAGAAATATCGTGAAATGAAGAGATAATATGAATCTGCCAATATTAAACTGTAAAATAAATTATGATGATTTTTCAACTCCGAACTTAATTTACTTTTTGATCTAGCCAATTGAATTATTAAAATTCATAAGATCCGGGAAATGGAGTATGAATTCTACAACAGAGTAAGGATCACATTTGATTCCACGAAGGAGAACATCGTTTATGGAATTAAGTGCAAATAAATAGGAAAATATTCTTTGTTGGGTGTACAATTGGAGAACCTTTAGGGTGATAGACTAAAATCTTCAATTCAGTCTTAGTGTTTAAAAACTGAAGCGAGAGTTAGCCTTCAGATGAAGGGAAGTGGGAGCTCCGGAGTGGGAGCCGGTATCCTCCGAGCCTAGCCACCGATTTAGGGACTAAACACTGAGATTAGCCAATAATTTTCTATGCACTATATTAGGGTAGAGAATTAAAATTGCTCCTATTTGGCACAATACATATTATGAACATTTATCTCATCTCATTTTACCATAGCCTCATTATAGTGGGAAGGATGTTTTTTCACATAAGAATCTCCGTTACATAAACATAGTTAATAGCTTAGTATTTATTGTTTTAAATTTTGCATATTTGATTTGATAATAGTTTAGAAATTTAATTTTTCATTTCAACAATTGAAATTAGTGACAGTGATTTCAATTGACTTTCTGTGAATTTCCTAGCAAATTTGTCATTTCCAATTTAAACATTCCCCGTAGGATCGATATTTGGGGCTTAAATAGAAAGTCCATTATTACTTGATAACGATACATATACTTATGTAGAATACAAATATTAATTGATTATATTTAATTAAATTTTACACAATCTATCGCAACAAAAAAGTTGGATCAAGTTTTTGGCGCCGTTGCGTGGGGAAGGTAACGGTTGAATTAAATAGTTTTGATAAATTAAAAAATTTAGAGATAATATAAATACCATAAAAAAATTTATTATTTAAAAAAAATAAAAAAAAATTAAAAACCTAAAATCNAAATACCATAAAAAAATTTATTATTTAAAAAAAATAAAAAAAAATTAAAAACCTAAAATCCAAAAAGAAATATTTTTATTAGAGCATTTTACTTTACTTACTTTAGTTGTTTATGCAAAATATTGGATCTGAAGGTTTAGTACCTTACGATTCAGAATTAGAACGTACTATTAGAAAAATTTGAAAACAATAAAGAGAAATTAAAAATTTACAAGAAATGAAAAATAACTTAGATAATCCAATAAATGAAAATCAATAAAGTCCTTTAAAAGATTATGTGAATCTGACAGCAACTGAACTTCGTTTGACTATTCAAAATTCTGATGTTGTTGCTAATTCATTTGGGCTTAAACCTGTTATTATCCAAATGATACAAAATAATCAGTTTGGAGGATCACCTACCGAAGATTCTAACTTACATCTTGCTAGATTTCTTGAAATTTGTGATATATTTAAAAATGACGGAGTGTTTAATGATGCTGTTAGGCTTGGACTTTTTCCTTTTCATTAAGGGAAAAAGCCAAGGCTTGGTTAAATTTGTTAGCACCTGAATATATTAAAAATTGTGGAGAACTATCACAAAAATTCTTGGCTAAATATTTTCCAACCTAAAAAACCGCTAAGCTTAGAAATGATATTACATCTTTTTTTCACTTTGAAGGGAAATCAATATATGAAGCCTGGGAAAGATTTAAAGATCTTCTTAGGAAATGTCTACATCATGCTTTACCAGATTGGTTAATAACTTAAGCATTTTACAATGGATTAGTAGCATCACTGAGATCTATTATAGATGCTGTTGTGGGTGGTTCATTAATGTCAAAACCTTTTGATGAAGCATATTCTTTAATTGAAGAAATGATCACTAATAATTTTCAATGGTCCTCTGAAAGGGTAAATCCTAAGAGAGTAGCTAGTATTCATGATTCTGATGCAATGTCTATTTTGGCATCTTAAATTGTTGTTATTTCTAAAAAGATTGTGAAATGGGAATGAATTATTCTCAAGTACTCCGAGTATTAGAGGAGAATTCACTAGTACAAATTATTGATACTCAATCATCTTATGAAACTTTAAACGCTATAAATAATCAAAATAATAATCTCAATTCTAACTATTTTAACACCTGGTTGGAAAAATCACCCTAATTTTAGTTGGAATAATTATAATAATTCGGTGAATCCATCCGAAAATCTGAACAATCAAGGAAATCCTAATTTTCAACCTTATTATCCTCTGTGATTTAACTCCAACCCTAACCCACAAGTTAAGGAGAAGAAGTTGACGATGGAAGAAGTAATGTGAATATTGGAAATCAAATACAAAATCAAGGGGATGCTTTTAGAAATATTGAAAATCAATTGGGACATATTGTTACTACACTTAGTAATAGACCTTCTGGAATTCTTCCAAGTATTGTGGAAATTAATCTAAAAGATCAAAATAAAAAAACAAATTAAAGCTATTCAATTACGAAGTAAACAAGGATCCAAAGAGAAACTGAAGTTGATGAAGAAAAGGAAGAAATGAACAATGATCAACAGGAAAATGAACAAACACGGAGCTTTATAGAAAAACCATTACCTTTGTTTCCTCAAAGACTGAAACAGAGGAATAAAGATAAACAATTTACAAAAGTTTTGGAAAACCTTAAAAAGTTAGCAATAAATATTCGGTTTGTTGAAGCTTTGGAACAAATGCCAAGTTGTGCTAAATTTATGAAGGATGTATTAAACAAGAAAAGGAAGTTTACAGATCATGAGACCGTTGAAAATTTATGAAGGATGTACTAAATAAGAAAAGGAAGTTTACAGATCATGAGACCGTTGCACTCAGTGAAGAGTGTAGAAAAAGCTTCTTGAAAAATTACAAGATCCTGGTAGTTTTACTATATCTTGTGCAATTGGAGAAAAGTTTTACGGAAAAGATTTATGTGATTTAGGAGCGAGTATCAATCTTATACCTTTATCAATTTTTAAATGTTTAGATTTGGGAGAAATTTCCCCTACTAATGTAACTCTTCAGTTAGTTGATCGATCAATAAATTATCCAAAAGGAGTTATAGAAGATGTGCTAGTAAAAGTGGATAAATTTACTTTCCCTGTAGACATTATAGTATTGAATATGGAGGAAGATAAAGAGATTCTTATTATTTTAGGGAGACCATTTCTCGCAATAGGCAGAGCTCTAATAGATGTGCAAAAAAGAGAATTAATGATGAGAGTTAATGATCAAGAAGTGAAATTTAATATAGCAAAAGCTATGAAATATTCTGAATAATAAAAGATAATTAATGTTTCTGGACGGAATAATTAATTATCTAAGTAATGAGTAGTTTAAGAATAAATTCAAAGATAAATTAAAGCAAGGAGAAATTTTTTATACTGAAAATGAAGTAAAAGAAGAATAATTAGATTATATTCACGACAAATTTGAAGTATTAGACTTGCTGGAAAATGATAGTAAAAATCTTATTCCTTTAAGTATTAAACCACCTGAGCTTGAATTGAAGATATTACCTGCCCATTTAAAATATGTATTTTTAGGACAGTCATTTATATTGCCTGTTATTATATCTTCTGAGTTAACTGAAATTCAGGAACAAAAGTTGATACAGATGTTGAAAAAGTATAAAAAGGCTTTTGGATAGACTTTAGCAGATATTAAAGGAATTAGTCCTTCAATTTGTATGCACAGAATTTTATTAGATGAATAATATGAACCTAAAGCAGATCCTCAGAGAAAATTAAACCCAATAATGAAAGAAGTTGTTAAAAAAGAGATTTTAAAGTGGTTAGATGCTGGAATTATATATTCTATTTTAGATAGTGCTTAGGTAAGCCCAATTCACTGTGTTCCGAAGAAAGGAGGAGTGACTGTTGAAAAAAATGAAAAAAATGAATTAATACCAATAAGACAAGTAACTAGTTGGTGAATTTGTATTGACAATACAAAACTAAATATGGCGACCAGAAAAGATCACTTTCCTTTGTCCTTTCTAGATTAAATGTTGGATAGATTGGCTGAGAACAAATATTATTGCTTTTTAGATGGATATACCAGATATCACCAAATTCTAACCAGATATCACCAAATTCTAATTGCTCCAAATGATCAAGAGAAAACAATATTTACAAGCCCATATGGAACATTTGCTTTTTGTAGAATGCCTTTTGGACTATGCAATGCACCTGTAACATTTCAAAGATGCATGATGTCAATTTTTAGCAATTTTATAGATCATTATAAAACCCCTATAGGAATGTCCTCATATAGATTGATTTTTTGGAAAAACATGTCATTTACTAGTAAAATTGGAACTTAAAACATTTTGGGCTATTAAGAATTTAATTTTAATTTAAAGGATGCTAGTGAGAAAAGGTTTTTGCAACTCAATGAACTTGAGAAGATTAGAAATGAAGCATATGATAATGTAAAAATCTATAAAGAGAAAATAAACATATGACATGATCGAAAGATTGTTAAGAAGAAATTTAAACTTGGACAAGAAGTTCTACAATATAATACAAGATTGAGATTGTTTCCAGGAAAACTAAAATCTAGATAGTTAGGACCATTTAAAGTGATTAAAGTCTATCATTATGGAACTGTTGTTATTAAAGATTCTAACACTGGATAGATATTTAAAGTTAATGTTCATCATTTGAAACATTATTATGAAGGGGACATGCCTCAATTTAAAGAAGTTTTAATGTTAATTCAACCCAACTAAACAAATGGTATGTCGAGCTGACGACGTTAAACCAAGCGCTTTGTGGGAGGCAACCCATACATATATTGTTATGTATTACTATTTAGCTTGTTAAGTGTCTTATATATTAGTAGATAATAACCTTACACAATTGCATTTATTATAAATTAAGTCAAATAGTGGCATTGGAGGAAAATTTGGAATCGAATTGAATAAAAAAATGAAAATCGCAATTTTGGCCACTGGCGCCAATGACGCCCTAGATAATGAACATCAGCATCGGCAGCGCCAATCTAGAGCGCCAACGGCGCCGAGTGTGGTTTGACGGTTTTAGACAACTTTTGGGGGATTTTGGCGTGATTTCACTTCATAATAACCTCCGGGATGAGTTTAAAAAGGCTTAGAAACATCCTTGGACGCTTAGTAACTTCCTATTTTTGGATTCCATGGCTTCCAATTTCAGAAATACTTTGAGGTATAGAGTTTTCAATAAAAGAAAGTTTGTTAGTTTCGACGCGCAGCGATTATACAATAAATTTATTATAAAGAGGAGATTGATCAAGGAAAGAGGATTTGTTGATCATGGAGTGATCAATCCTACTGGTCTGATTGATAAAAACATTCTGCAAAGGCGTTGGGAAGTTCTGTGTTACACTATGTCTGCGGTTGTCGTACTTGTGGTGAAAGAGTTTTATGCAAACTTACATGGAATTACTCAAGGTGTTGTCTTCGTACGAGATAAGGCTGTACCATTTACTCCTGCAAGGATTAATGAATTGTATATTATAGACAACATTCCAATATGCCATTATACAAATTTCATTCCTACACGAGATTTGATGCAAGCCGTGTATAATCTTCTGACGGATGAAAGTGATTTGTGGTAGATACGAGATGAAGGATATGTTAGTTTCTCCACTTCATTACTTAATCCAATTTTGAAGCAATTACATTTCTTTATTGCTGCAAAATTACTCCATACTATGAAAATTAGCAGAGTCACCAAAGAATGTGCTATTTTAAATTACTGCATTCAAATGAAAAAAACCCATTGATATAGGGTCTATTATATTTAAATATAATATGGTTATCCTTACTAATGGACCAATTTATGAGCTTGGGCATCCATCTACCATCTTTTTGATTTGCAATCAAGCCCAAGTTCCATATGAAAGTTGGGAAAAGTCTTTATTACCTTGGGAGCCCATGAATCCTATAGATGAGAAATATTGTGGAAATGGAAATGAAGTATTAGAAGCCATCACAGATCAATCTTCACATGCTTCAACTCTATTAATACCACCAACAGTTGTAAGTTCGCTTGCTTTGGAAAAGAAATTGAAGAAAATTGAAAGGGAACTTCAGAGTATTATGAATATAGTAGGAGATCTTAAATACCTTTTTTATCACCTAGATTGGAGAATAAAAGAAAATTTTGATCGCACTGGAACTTTTAAAGTAGGATTAGTTCAAATGTTTAAAGAAAAAGGGTGAATCGAAGAAAATTCAATAGATTAATTCCCGTACTGATCCGTCTACAACTTATATGTTCATTACCAATCTATGGGAGATATCAGAGGAGGAGAAAGCACTGAAGAAGAGGTGTAATAATTGAAGACTTTAAATTCTCTATTTATTTTAGAACATTATATATATTTAGTGTAATTGTGTGGATTTAATTTGGTTTGGTTTGTTTTTTTTTTTTTTTGCTTTAGAATTCTGAACTTTATTGTATGTATAGTTTTATGACAGCATTTAATATCGTGGCTTGATTTCGACGCTGATTTATAATTAGTTTGTTTAATATGCGTGATTGTGTAATTAAAAAAATTGTGTCTGTAAAAAGTGTACTTTCGTATATAAAAGTTAATTTGTTGTTGTTTGTGAAAATACGTGCCGGTGAAATATTTTATTTTGTGAATTATTGTTAGATAAAATTTTTTTTTTAAAATACTAAAAATTTTGAAGTAAGTCGATAGGAAATTGAAAATTAAAAAAAAAATCAAAATATGAAATTTTAAGACCTTCAGCGCCGACAACACTAAAATCGGCGCCAACGGTGCCCTTGACCCGACAACAGATTTTAACCCCTAAAAATTCGCAATTTTTACTGTGGCCACAATTTTATGCTTAAGTCATCTTCAACCTTCAGTTTGGATAGCTAGGGCTTGATTGTGGTCAGATTTGAGGCAATTTAGAGGCTAAAAGACTTCATATTTCATCGCACCTTATATAGTGATTTGAAATTTAAAATGTTTTACATTTTGATTTTTAGAATTTTAGAGTTTATTCGAACTTTTAATAATTTTCTAGATTTCCTATGGCACCTAGAACGAGCAAAAGGAAAGTAGAATACGAAGAGCATAGATTTTTTAACTTTAAAGCCAGTGCTCTATTTCATAGCATTTGTGAAAATAAGAAAATAATTAAGGACCGAGGTTTTAAAAATCCAGGAGAAGTTAAACGTTTGATTATTGTTCGGCAATGGAAAAACTTCTGTTATTTTACTGTCGATGCGATACTTGGATTGTAATGGAATTTTATGCCAACCTTCCTGAAGATTCTGATGATTATGTATTTGTTCGTGGAAAAAAGGTAGAATTTACTCCAAGAAAATAAATGAGTTTTATTCTGTAGAAGTTTTGTATAGATGCCAGTTTCATTCTTTTTCTATTACAGATCAGGCTTTAGATGAAGTTATTTCTTTTTTGCTAGTGAGAAAGGGGCTTGGAAAATAACAAATGGAGTTAAAGTTAACTTTCCCCATACTAGTTTAAATGTAGTATCTAAAGCCTTACACTTTTATTTCTGGGAGGATGATTCCAACGAATCATCATTGTGAAGTGACCAAAGATAGAGCCATTCCGAACTACTATATTCAGCAAGTGATGGATATAAATGTAGGCTCTATCATTTATATGAACATTCGATCTATTGCTCTGGGNCTAGGGTGTGAAATCATTGATTTCCAAAGTTATACCCATATATTCTAAAGTCATTTTATGTTAATGAAGTTTCCAAAATTTTGATAATTATGGGAATTATTCATTTATCTTATAATTTGGCAAATGAAGTTGGTTTCTACCAATTAAGCCCATTTTTCATTGAAAATCATCAAATGAGTTAATTAAATTTCCAAAATTTTGATAATTATGGGAATTATTCATTTATCTTCTAATTTGGCAAAGTGAAGAGGTTTTCTACCAATTAAACCCATTTTTGATCAAAATTATCAAACGAGTTAATTAAGATTATAAATTACCCATGAATTAAGCCCCTTTTTTTTATTGCAAATCATCAGACAAGGTAATTAATATCAGAAATTACCCATTTCCCATTTTAATTAAGCCTAAATGTTTATTAAGGCCAAGATATCCAAAATTACAATTTTGCCCCTAAGGGTCTAAACTCTTATAATTTGTCAAATTAAAGTCAAATGACTTTGTAAGTGAAGTGGTTTCTACCAATTAAGCCCATTTTTTATTGCAAATCATCAAATGAGTTAATTGATCAGAAATTACCCATTTCCCATTTTGATTAAGCCTAAATGTTCATTAAGGCCAAAATATACCCATTTCCCATTTTGATTAAGCCTAAATGTTTATTAAGGCCAAAATGTCCAAAATTACAATTTTTTTGCCCCTAAGGGTCCAAACTTTCATAATTTGTCAAATTCAAGTCAAATGACTTTGAAATATGTAACCCTACTGATAAGTCAATTAAGACATCAGAGGAGAAAATGTGGATTTTC
>JXCR01148243.1:182276-199422 GCA_002079205.1 Phalaenopsis hybrid cultivar
ATCTTCAAAGAAGATTCCAAAAGATGATCAGGACAATTCCTAATCACTTGAAATTTTTATGTAAGCTAGCCCTAGTCAGAAGTTCTTTTGGCCAAAATTTCATAATTTTATGAATTTTCTGTGATTTATTAAAATTAATTGAAGTAGAAAGTCATTTGGCCAAAATTTCATAATTTTTTGAATTTTCTGTGATTTATTAAAATTAAAGAAAGTCGTTTGGCCAAAATTTCACAAATTTTTGAATTTTTTGTGATTTATTAAAATTAATTGAAGTTTTGGGGACTTTAATAAAAATAAAAAGTTTCTGTGATTTATTAGAATTAATTGAAGTTTTGGGGATTTTAATAAAAATAAAATTTTAAGTTGCTGTGATTTATTAAAATTAATTGAAGTTTTGGGGACTTTAATAAAAATAAAATATTAATATGTTGAAAAATATGTTTCATATTTTTGGAAAATCTCTCTGAGGTCAGAGAACTCAGCATGTGTTGAAAAATATGTTTTATATTTTTGGAAAATCTTTTTGAAGTCAGAAAACTCAGAAAAGTGCTGGAAAATAGATTTTTATATTTTCAAAAAATCTCTCTGAGGTCAAGAAACCTAGAGAAATTTTATTTGTATTTTTCTGATTTTTATTTGAGTTTTTAGAATTATTTTGGTGAAAATTCTATTTTTAGACCTTAAAAATCATTTTAAGGTTTAAAAATAGATATCTTTATTTTTAAATATTGGAAAAATATTCCAATGATTCCTAAGTATTTAAGAATTAATTTAAAACATTTCCATGAGTTTAATATTTTATGATTTTTTTATTATTTTTTTTAATTATTAAAAATAATAATAAATAACCTAAAAATCAAGTTTTTATTTTAAATAGATTTTTATTTTTATTAAATTTCTATGATATCAGAGAACTCAAAAAACTAAGTTTCATAATTTTTGGAGTTATATTTTGATTTTTAAAAACTTAAGTGTTAATTTTAATAATGATCTTTAAAAA
This sequence comes from Phalaenopsis hybrid cultivar, assembly GCA_002079205.1. Taxonomy (NCBI): domain Eukaryota; kingdom Viridiplantae; phylum Streptophyta; class Magnoliopsida; order Asparagales; family Orchidaceae; genus Phalaenopsis; species Phalaenopsis hybrid cultivar. The sequence goes on from JXCR01148243.1 coordinate 183,277, forward strand.
TCAAATAAAAATATTAAATGATCTTCAAAATTAGTGTTAATTTTAATAATGATCTTTAAAAACCAATTAAAAATATTAAATGATCTCAAAATTTTCCTCATGATGATTTTTAAAAATCAATTAAGAATATTAAATGATCTCAAAATTCTTTGAAATTTTTTAAGTTTCATAATTTTTGGAATTATATTTTGATTTTTAAAAATTACTTAAGTTTCAAATTTGATGTCATATTTAAAAATCAATTAAAAATATTAAATGATTTCCAAATCTTTTAAAATTTTTATGATCACTTTTAAAAATCAATTAAAAATATTAAATGATCTCCAAATGATTTGAAATTTTTATGGTGAGTTCTCTGACTCATAAGCCACAGTGGAGAATAAAAATCAAGTGATTTTAATCTCTATGTGCTTCAAATTAAATGTTTTAAGTAAATTAAAGTTTGCTCAAAACAGTGACATTTTGATTCTTAAAAATCATGAAATTATTTCCTAATACTACTCTGGCTATAGGAAACTTACATGAATTTTTGTAGAATTTTTTAAGCCACAAACAATTCTCTATAATTATTTGAGTAGAAATGCATAAAAACTTAGAAAATTAAGATCTCTGTCTAGAGATCTCCTATGTCTTTGAAAAAATGTTCAAATTGTGCACCTAGACAGAGGCTACAACATATAAAAATTTGGGGTCAAGGTGATAATCCAATATGAATGGAGAATTGAAAAACTCCTAACACTAATTCATTTTTTAAAAATAATTTATGCATCAAATTAATGTGAAAATAATTTCACATGATTTTCCTCTGTTCACTGAGTAAGAGGATAATTTTATTTTATTTTTATGAATTTTCTATTCAAATATATGGATTTTTGAAGTTTACGAGCTATTTTCTAAATTTATTAAATATCCTATTTATTTATTCAAACCGTGGGCTGACTGGATCATCGAATTCGTTGAAAAGCCACGCGGCGCGCTCCTATTCAACGCCGCCTTTTGAGTCAGCTGTCATGCGACCCACCGTTTCGTTCCATAGGATCATCCGGCTTGATCTCCGCCGTCCATTTAATACACGCGAGAATGGACGACATCCGTTCATCGTCCCTGATAGCCTTAACCGAGAGCCGTCCATTTTAAAACCTTAATATCTCTCTCATTTCTTAATGAATTTTGATGATTTTTTTTAAAATTGTTCGTCTTTAAGAGACGAACACATCTATATGGTAAACATACTATTCAATCAAGCCAATATAAATGGAGAGCTCGCGAAGGCTCGGGAGAGTGAGTGAGGTTATACCTTTGCTCCGAGAGATTTAGCCTCAATCAGAGATTCTTCACACCTTCGTTGGGTCCCAAAGAGCTTAGAGATGAAGCCTTTGGCTCTGGTGTAAGGTCTATGTATGATTTTGACCACAGCTGATTTTGGGTGTTGGTTGAGAGCTATGGTAGAGGCTATTTCAGAGGGGGAATTGATGGGGGTTTGTCTTCCTTCACTGTTGTGAAGGTGTAGATCCAATTTATTTGAAGTTTGGTGCTGTGTAGGTTGGGATTGGAAATTGTCCTGCTTTCGGGCAGGAATTCAAACCCAAAATTGGATTTTTGTGGTGGAATTGGGGGAGGGAAATGGATTGCAATGTACTAAGGGGCTCTTAGAGAAGCTCTCTGAGGAGTTTAGGAGGCCTTGGTGAATTTTTTTTTACCACACACTATTCATGGCCGTGGAGGGCATTTTATAGAATTTGGCCAAGGGGAGGCTTGGCTGGCCAATTTAATGGTTAGCCCCACTGCTTAGGTGTTAAGCAGAGGAGCTCTCAGCTCAATTTGGGCTGAGGTGGCTTCTTGGAATGCATTTGGGTATTAGCCATGTGGGGGCTCACGATTTTGGGTTTTATCTTGGGTTAAAGTGGCTAACCAGGGGTTGGATCATGGTTAAAGCTTATAATGAGCATTAAAAATGACACCATAGGGTATGGACATGTGGTATGGCAAGTACCTTGATTTAACCCTCTCCTTATCCCTTTAAGAAATTAAAAAAAAAAATTTACCCATGAGATAAATATCAAGCTTAACCATGGGTTGATGGCTGACTTTAAAATTTACCCATGAGATAAATATCAAGCTTAAACATGGTTTGGTGGCTGGCTTTAAACTCAAACTCAACCCTAGAGTCTAGGATGAGTTATGGTAAGGCTCATTTGATCATACCAAGCTTAAGTCCAGGAAGGTGCATATGACCAAATCTTATGTTTGAACTAGATTAGACATGTCAATTGGCCCAATTAAATATGGAATTTGGTGTAAGAGACCATGAGGAACAACTTTCATGAAGGGTGAAAGTCATTTTGAGGTCAATTGGTTAATCAATTTGGTGGATTTTTTATTTTTTACTCATTTTAAGCATGTTGGGCTAAGTTTGGGTCAAACTTGGGCTAGCCATGGGCTAAATCCAAATTGATTGTTGTGTTTGGTGTAAAACATCATGATGAACAACTTTCATGAAGGATGAAAGTCATTTTAAAATTAATTTGGTAGTGAATTTGGTGGATTTTAATGAAATTTGGATTTAGACCCAAATTAGGCATATGGGGCTAATTTGGGTCAAACTTGAGCTAGCTTTGGACTAAGCTCAAATTTATTATTGTGTTGGTCAAAAATGACCTCACAAAGAATTTTCAACAAAAATTGGATGCCAATTTGAGGTTTAAGGCATTCAATTGTTGAGATTTGGGGTGTTAGCCAATATTAGGGCTAATTTTGGGAATTTTGGATTTAGGCCAAAATCAAATGGATTTGAGGCTTAACCAAGGCCAATTGATGGTTGATTTTGATGTGTAAGAATGTTGTAAAGATTTTGCAATATTAATTGAAACCAATTGGCTAGGCTATGGGTTCAATTGAGTGAGATTAAGTTTCATGGTCAAGATTAGGGTTTTGACCCAAATCAAAATTGAGCTCAAATCATAGACCAATTGATCCTGGATTTGGTTTAGTTTGGTCATATCAAAAGTGAATTTGAGCTTAGGATGGGAACTGGGGTCAATTAAGATCAAATTGATAGACATTTGGGATGGATTTGGGGAGTGAATTTGAGTTTAGGATTGGATTTGGGGTCAATTGAGACCCAATTGATGGACATTTGAGTTGGATTTGGGGAAATTTGGGTCTTCTCAATTGAGATCAAATTTATGGACATTTGAGTTGGATTTGGGGAAATTTGGGTCTTTAAGAGCAATTTGGGGATTTTGGTTAAAGATGGTCAAATTGGCCAAAGTGGGTCATGTGGTAGTTGAAAATTTGGAGATTTTGGTTAAAGATGGTCAAATTGGCCAAATTGGGTCATGTAGTAGTTGAAAGAAATAAAATTGGGAATATTTGGGATTTATTGGCATTTTCTGAGAATTTTAGAATTTTAGGGATTTTGGGTCAAAGAGGGGTCCCAAGGGCAGTTAGGTAACCTGGGGATGTCTGGGGCAAAAGACCCAAGATGAACATTTCAAGTAGAATTGGATAGATATCCATTCTAATCATGATTCAATGAAATCCCCATTTTGGGTTCTTATGTATTGGTCTTAGCCAGGGTATTGTGAGGGTATGGTATTGTATATCTTAGCTCCAAACCAACATCTAGGGTCAATCCTAAGGCCAAGTAACCCTATAGGAACTCTCATTGAGTTCCCTCATAATGATCTTACCTACTAAATGCTAGAGGTTAGGACCAATATGTGGAACTTCAAGTTGAGTAAAGAGAAGAGTTTTGAGTTTCTTACCTACTAAGTGCTGGAGGTTAGGACCAATATGTGGAACTTCAAGTTGAGTAAAGAGAAGAGTTTTGAGTTTCTAATTCATAATGATCTTACCTACCAAATGCTAAAGGTTAAGATCAGTATGTAGACTTTCAAGTTGAGTAAATAGGAGAGTTTTGAGTTTCTAATGTTGAGGGTACCCTTTCTAATTTTCTAAGACTAGTCTATAGGAAAATCTTATGGCTAGACCTAGGCTGGTACCTTTTCTAGTTTTCTAAGAGTCCTATGGCTAAACCTAGGCTACTAAAGAAATTTCTAGACCTCAACCAAAAGTGAGGTCAACAGGAGTATTAATTAATTATAAAATATTTCAAATATAGAAAATTAAGTTTTTCATTTTTATTTAATCTCTCTAAGGTCAAATAACGCAAAAAAAAACAACATTTTTATGATTTTTCTTTGAATTATTAGAATTTTTTAAATGAAAATTAAAAAAAATCTTTTTTTAGCCTTTAAAAATTATTTTTAAGGTTTTAAAATTTAATGTTTTTACTTAGAAAATTAGGAAAAATATTCCAATTGCTCCTAAGTGCTTAGGAAACAATTTAGAACATATCCATGAATTTTATTAATTTTATGACTTTTATTATTTTTTTGTTATTTAAATATTCAAAATATCCTAAAAAATTAAATTTTTATTTTAGTTACAACTTTATTTTTAGAAAATCCTTCTGATCACAGAGAACTCCCAAAACCAATTTTATAATTTTGTAAGTTATATTTTGATTGTTAAAAATTATTTTAGTGTAAAAAATGTTATGTAACTTAGAAAATCAGATTAGGTTGTCAAATGAACTCCAAATATTTTGAATTTTTTATGGGGAGTCCTGTGAACTTTAAATTACAGTGAAGAATCAAAATCAATTCATTTAAATGTTTATTTTTTCCAAATTAATTTTCTTTGTATTTTGAGTTTTATGAAAATCATGTGTGTTCTTAATGACTTGGCTCATGAAAAGTTTTTCTTAGGGTTTTTTTGTCACAGTGAACCTACCAAAATTTTCTTGGATTTTTTTCTAAGCAACATGCTAATTACCAAATTAATTTATGCACATGATTGACATAAACTTGAAAAATATGGATCTCTCTCTAGGGGTCTCCTCTGACTTTGGAAAAATCAAAGAATATCCCTCATGACAGAGGCAACAACATGCCAAAATATCAAGCCATTGTGAAATACTTGAATGCACGGAGAATCAAAATACTTAGAACAGTATTGAATTAATTAAAAATAAAATATGCATCAAATAAACTTCAAACCATTTCCACAGTGTTCTCCTATGTTCATTGAGCATAAAGGTATTTTTCTTTTATTTTTGTGATTTTTCTATGCAAAGATATGATTTTTCAAAGTTATGGGCATTTAAATAAATAGAAGAATCCCTATTTTTCTATTCAAACACGGGGCTCCACGTCAACCTACGACGTCTCCGAAGCTCTGCATGGCACACTCTAGTCGGACGTCGTCATCCACATAGTCGCTGACTCGGCATGTGCTTTATGTATTGAAGCGCTATTCGGCTTCATCTTGCCCATTCATTTGAATACACTTGCCATCCAACGACTTGTCATCATCCCTGATAGCCAAAATATGTGACCGTCAACCCTAAAACCTTAAGATCTCCCTCATTTCTCAACCAAATGATCTCAGGTTTGATCCTATAAACTCGTCTAAGTGAGACGAACATATCCATATGGTAAACATGTCATTAAACTAACCCCAATCACAAGGAGAATAAAAATAGGCTTGGAAAGAGGGGAAGTTTAATACCTTTGCTTTGAGAAGTGAAGCTTCAATCAGAGGTACTCGCACGTTCTTGGAGGTCTAAGGAGGTTAGGGAATGGGCCTCTGGTCGTGGTGAAAGGTCTAGACCCAAATTCGATCAAGGTCAAAATTGGGTGTTGATAAAAGTCTAGTGTGGAGGCTCTCTGTGAAGGGGCTTTGATGGGGCTTCTTCTCCTTTCACCGCGGTGAAGGTGTGAGTGAGTTTAATTGAGATTTGTTGCACTGTGGAGGCGTGGTGGAGAATGTCCTATCTTTGGCAAGAATTTGAGCTCAAAAATTGTGCTCCGGCAAGGGAAATGAGGGCAAGGAGGTGGTTGGGTTGCACTGAGGAGGTCTCAAAGAGGCTATGGGAGCAATTTTGAAGGGTCACCTTGAGAAAATTTTAGCACCCTTCCTTTGGCCATGAAGAGGCCATTTTATAGCCATGGCCGGAGAGTGGAGCTCAGGGCTTGGCCTTGGGTGCAAAAGTCTGCTGAGGTGGTGGGCTAAGAGGCTCTAAAGCTTAATCAAGGTGAGCTAGCCCACAAGGTTGAGATTGTGTTTGATTTAGGGATGGTGGCCCTCAATTTTGAGGTGTTCCGGTGACTAGGCTGGCTGGTAGGGCCAAGGGAGGTGGCTAGAAGGTCAGGTGAGCCAAAGGAATCTGTCACAACAATTAATTTGGGTTGATGATGGATTTTGGCAAAGCTCTCTTTGTCTTCAGCAATTTAGGAAACAAATCCCTTGATTTAGGGAACCTTTGGTCCATGGCTCATCTAGAGTGTGTTAAGTGAGTCTAGCTTGGTCACTAGAGTCCAAAAATTGGCTATAGAAGTCTTGCCTTGGTCAATTTGACATGGCTAGGTCAATTTTGATGCATGGGTTTAATGTGGGTCTAAATGGCCAAAAGTTGGATTTAGTTTAGGCTAGCCATGAGTTTGAGCCTAATTTATTGATCAACATTGTGTAGATGATTGTAATGAAGATTTTTTATGAAGGATTGAAATGATTTTGAGTCCAGTTGGGGGTTCAATTTGAATATTTTGGAATTTTGGTCAATTTGGGCATGTTGGGTTAAACTTGGGTCTAGGTTGGGCTAACTCCAAATTTATTTTTTAGAATGGTCTATAGAAACTTCATGAAGAGCTCTCAACATAAATTGGGTGTCAATTTTGGGGTTAGGGCAATCAATTTGATGGAATTTGGATGTATGGCCAATTTGGGGAAAATTTGGGAATTTTTAGACATGGGTTAAAATTGAATGCAATTGAGGCTTTACCATAGCCAATTTAAGGTCAATTTTGGTGTTTAGGATTGTTATGAAGAGTTTAGGATTCAAATTGGCGGAAATTGAGTAGGCTATGGGGTTCAATTTGGTGGAACCAAGTCATAGGGCCAAAGTTGGGGTTTTGACTTAGATCAAATTTGGGCTCAAAGCAAGGGTCAATTCAGCTTGGATTTGGTTTATATTGGTCATTTGAAAGGTAAATTTGAGTTTAGAATTGAAATTAAGGGAAATTTGGGCCAAATTGATGGACATTTAAGGTGAATTTGAGGAAATTGGGCCTTTAAAGGCAATTTGGGGAATTTTATAAAAATGGTCAACTTGGCCAAATTGGTTTCATTGGAGGGTCTAAATTGGTTTTAGAAACATTTGTAGTGATTTTGGATGTTTTGGGGGAAAGTTTGGGGTGCCAAGGGTATTTTTGTAATTTTGGCCAGTTTGGGGGTATTTTGGTGAATTTCAAATTTTTGGGTAGTTTTGGGTAACTTAGGTATTTTGAAAAGGTTTGAAATGATTTTTGGACAAATTTGAGTATTTTTGGTGGATTTGGGAATTTTGGCCAAATTTAGGGCTCCAAAGGTATCTAGGTAATTTGGGGGATTTTGAGGCAAAAGGCCCAGTTGGATATTTTTGGTAGAATTGGGGTGCCAACCACCCTATATGAGCCATGGACCAATGAAATCCCCATTTGGGTCCTCTATGTACTGGTCTTAGCTAAACCTTAGCCTAGGTCTAGTGGGTTTAGGGGACCATCTACACGAGTCTCCCAAAAGATCAAGGGATCAAAGTCAACAAATACTAGATTTAGGGTTGTGAGGAACTATGAGTGAGAGTGAGTGTAGTGAGTGAAAGTGAGTGCCTTAGCCCCAAAACATCACCCAGGGTTAACCCTAAGGTCAAATAATCCTATGAGAACTCTCCTTGAGCTCCCTCATAACTACCCCACCTACTAAGTGCTAGAGGTTAGACCAATATTAGATCTTCAAGTTGAGTAAAGAAGAGGGTAGAATTTCTAATGTTGAGGGTTTCTTTTCTAGTTTTTTTATGAATAGTCAACAGGAAAGTCATATGGCTAGACCCTAGGCTACTAAAGAGGACTAAACCTCAACCAAAAATGAGGTCAATAAATTAACCCCCAATAGGTGTGGTGTGCTAGGCAAGCACACGCGCGTATTGGCGTTGACCGATGAGATCAACAAAACCAATACAGACTCCTAAGTCAACAAACCTAGAAGGAGGTGTAGTATTATGTGTACTATTTTTTTCTGCTGGGGAATTAGCAAGTGAATATCTGATCAACATCGAGGATTAGGAACTCTCGCTGGAGATTGGAGAGTGGGTGTTGAGTTGTCAGATTTTAGGTTTTATAGAGGGTGGGAATCAACATTCAGGTGATGACCTCAAAGATTGAGTGTAGGATGCCATGGTGGGGGTCTTATCTCTATCTTGAAAGGTGTGAGTAGAGAATTGGATGTCATGGATCTTATACCAATCTCAAAAGGTTGAGGATAAGACACGATGTTCCATAGAGAGGAGTCTTACACTCATCTCAAAGATATAGGTAGAGAATTAGATGTCATGGAGGGGGCCTTACACCAATCTCGAAGATATTGGTAGAGAATTGGATGTCATGGAGGGGGCCTTACACCTATATTAAAGATTTAGGTAGAGAATTGGATGCCATGGAGGGGGTCTTACACCTATCTTGAAGATATAGATAGAGAATTGGATGTCATGGAGGGGGATGTCATTGAGGGGGTCTTACACCTATCTCAAAGATATAGGTAGAGAATTGGATGTCATGGAGCGGGTATTACACCGATCTCAATGATATAGGTAGAGAATTGGGTGTCGTTGAGGGGGTCTTACACCTATCTCAAAGATATAGGTAGAGAATTGGATGCCATGGAGAGGGCCTTATACCAATCTCAAATATATAGGTAGAGAATTGGTGCCATGAAGGGGATCTTATACCAATCTCAAAATGTTGAGAATAGGATGTGATGTTCCATAGAGGGGAGTCTTACTCCCATCTTTAAGATATAGGTAGATAATTGGATGCCATGGAGGGGGCCTTACACCAATCTCGAAGATATAGGTAGAGAATTGGATACCATGGAGGGGGTCTTACACCTATCTTGAAGATATAGGTAGAGAATTGGATGTTGTGGAAGGGGCCTTACACCAATCTCAAAGATACAGGTAGAGAATTAGATGTCGTGGAGGGGGTCTTACACCTATGTCAAGGATATAGGTAGATAATTGGATGCCATGGAGGGGGTCTTATACCAATCTCAAAGATATAGATAGAGAATTGGATGTCATGGAGGGGGTCTTATACCAATCTCAAAGATATATGTAGATAATTAGATGCCATGGAGGGGGTATTATACCAATATCAAAGATATAAGTAGAGAATTGGATGCCATGGAGGGGGCCTTACACATATCTCAAAAGGCTGTGAAAAGGAAAATAGTGTTTTGGTATTGGCCTTGAGGGCAGGAATGTAGTGCAGAAAGTTTATGGTGTCAAATTCATAAATGTGTGTCATGCAAAAAGATTGACATTGGTCAGGAAGATGTGTAAAATTTTGTAAGTTTTTATGCAGAATGTGGAATTCCACAAGGATATGAAGAGAATTAGTGCAGACAAGGATAATCGTGTTGCGCGAGCAAAGAGTAAGAGACCTCGAAATTGAGAGAATCAACTCAACAGATTTATTTTCTTTTCTTGTTTTCTTATCACATTTAATTATCAAACTACATTTTCAAAATTTAATTTTATCTGGTTGATGATTTTTTCAAAAGAGAGTTTTTTTTATATTATTGAATTTTATTATCATCAAAAAATTTTTAGTTATTTTGTTCTTTGTTCATTGTAGTCTGAACCAAAGTATGGCTTTGTGGCTTTTATCCATCGCAAAAAAGGGCAATTGAACAAACAGACAAAATCTTGAAAGAGATTTCATTAATCTGCTCCAATAAGTGTTACAGATTGAGTGCAGGCCAAAGCCTCAAAAAGTACAATTATGTTGACTGCATAAAAGTACATCCAAAAATATCCTATGCTGAGTACGTATCATAAGTTGAGCATGTTTAATATATATCATATATAGTGTGATGAGATGCAGTAAAAACGAATCCTCTGAGTGTCTGTCTCTAGCAAGGCAAGCTCCTCATCGCGCAGACCTACTAAGCCATGCTTCAGGACAAGAGTTCCTTTTGCATGTGCTTGGAGGGGTGCAGCCCTCTCACAGCTCGTAAGGCAATAATTCTTCCATCTCTGGGTCCGGTTGGAATCTATATGGCATTTTGCTGTCATCCATCCTCCGGAAGTTCACGGACAACCTACGGTATCGTACCCCTGGAATGCAGTGTTTGGCGACGCCTGCTCTATTTCCTTTAAGAACCAGCATTGAATCCACTGGTAGCAGAATCTCCACGGCTCCTCTGAACTCACTGGAGCCAATGATATAAATTTCTTTTCCAAACAAAATGTTGATCTTGCTCATGAAAGAGACTGTGCAGAAAGGTCTCACAAAATCATGATAGTCAATGTGCAGGGGTATGCAGTCACCTTCATCATATATGTTGACAATACAGTTGTTGGGAATACAGTCAGCTGGCAGTATGCTCCATTGAACCATTCTCTTAATCATCCACTTTATCATAGGGGGGTAGTGGATCCACCTGATCATGTCTCAGAATCCCAGGAGTATACTATCATTAGTGAAGTTGTAACAGCAGTCACATTGTATGGTGATCATGTCTTTTCCACGCATCCATTTTAATGGCTCAAAATAGGTTCTTTTCATCAGAAGGCTTGCTCGACCTCTGTCTTTCAAACTAAAGATGCAGTCAAGAATACTTCTTTCATTACTTTCAGAGAAGACCCTGGTATATAACTCCAAGCCTTCTAATATATTAATGAACCTTCCTTGAACTTCTTCATAGAATTCAAAATTTCTTTTGTTCACTTTACTCATTTTATAGTATTTTGTCGTACTGATGATCGGCGGCTATCGAGGTTGTTCCCTCATTTCAAGGTCGATGGGAATCCATGCTGGTACTGTCTTTGCATACAGCGCAATGTATGACTCTACGTCCGATGAGATATATGGCTTTGTACTCAACGAAGCATATGGTTCTTCATTCATCAGGTAATCTGTGGTCTGAAATCCATCATCAAAGGATACATACTCCTCTAGAGTATTGTAGCGCTCAAGGTGGAGGACATTACAGTCCGGGCACTCCACAAATGCTCCTGTAGCTGATGTACGTGCAGGTATCTCGGCGTTGCATGTCGGGCAACCCGTACAAAGAACATCTAAAACTGGTGTTATCTCCGGCTCTGTAACAAATCCGGACTCATTGTTTGTAGTAGGTAAACTGGAAGAGGTCTCTCTCATGCCTGGATGATATAAGCTCCCCTCAGGAATATGGGTGAGCAAATTTTCTACCTCCTTCTGGCGTCTTCTCTCTTTGCATAAGAAAGCCCTATGATTTCAATGTTTAGCGTTTTTACGTTGAGTTCTCCATAGCGGTGCATATGGCGGTCTTTCATCATTGACAGCGACTAGGCCCCTCCATCGGGTCTTGTTGGTACTATCACATTTTTCCCCTTCAGTTAGAAACTGTTTCTGGTGTCGAACCTTAGCAGCGATGGCAGCCCTTCTTTTTCTTGAAGGCTAACCATGTCCATTAGAGGACCCTCATAGTCCAAGTCGACTTGACTGAAGTCCATGTCAAAGTATGGTGCCGCCCTGCGGCTCCCTTTCCTCGCTGAGTGCGAGGTTCCAGCCATCTTTAAAAGCAAAGATCAGCCTCTGGCCTGACATTTCTCTACAGACGACAGTAAAAATATCAGTGAGCTAAAACTTAGCGTGAAAAAGAGCAAAACAAAGTGTTTATTAAAGAAAATTTTAGTTTATGTTGGTAAGAAAATTATTTATTATTTATGTATTTTGTTCAATTTAGTAGAATATCAAATTTAAAGGTAGAAAGGAGTAGATTAAAATGTGTAATTTCAAAAATTTTCATTATATTGCGGTTAATTTTATTACAAAATTTTTGGACCCAGTCACAGACGTTTGGCTAAATATATAACCCAAGAACAATCAAAATTTCAAATTTTCAAATCAAGCAATGTCAAGCAATGTCAGGTTGCATAGTATGTCTTCAAGTATTGTTCGTTGATTGGCAGTATGGGTCTTTCACCACGAAAATCTACTAGCTAGTAGGCTCCTCCTACGTAAACCTTTTCTACAACAAATGGTCCCTCCCAAGTTGGCTCGAATTTTCTACCTATCTTGTGTCATGCAAGAACAGGTCTTTTGAGCACGAGGACAAGGTCACCAACTTTGAATTTCCTTGGGCGAACCAATTTGTCATGAGCTTTTACCATCTTTGCTTGCTAAAGCTCCAAATGTTGTTGTGCTTCTAGTCATTTTCCCTCAAGACTCTCTAGTTCTTCAAGTCTGAGTTTTGAACTTTCTTCTGTTGTAAGTTGGTTGGTGACAGCGACTCTGAGAGACGGCGTCTGAACTTCTAACAGTAGTACAGCCTCGGACCCGTACACGAGCATGTAGAGTGTGCACTGACTGGGAGTCCTGAATGTCGTCTTATAGACCCACAAGGCTTCTAATAATTTGTTGTGTCAATCTCTTTTGTTTTCATCCAGTGTTTTCTTTAAAATCTTTACTAACGTCTTGTTGAAGGCCTCAGCCAGGCCATTTGCCCTAGGATAATAAATTGTAGAATATCTCCAATCTATCTCGTGTCGTTTGGTGAAATTGTTGATTTTTATGCTTTCAAAAGGTTGTCCCATTGTCGGAGATTATTCTGCGCGGAACCCCAAAACGTTAGACAACTTGGCTTTTGAAGAATTGAAGGATGTGTTGTGTCGCAACCTCTTGTAACGGCGCTGCCTCTGCCCCTTTGGAAAAGTAATCTGTAGTGGCAAGTATAAATGTTGAGGGAAAATGACCTTCAAGTGACCCCAGCAATAGGGAGTTGTTGGATCAGATGATGATACAACAGAGAGATATTTTGAAGATGGATCATAGGATGTAGAATATAGTGGCCAGAAATGCTCACACTGATGATCTGATTCGCCAAAAATTTGAGTATGATGCTGCTTATGATGATGCTTTAGTGAGAAACCTGAGGGGTTACCATACAGTTCAGTTCCTTATTCACCATACTTATACTCCATATCAACAGCAGAAGTTAAATGTCGTTGATGAAGAAGATGATGACCGGTGATCTATTTTGTTTATTTGTTTGTGTTTGTACCGTGTGATTGTATTGTTTGTGTTGTGATGTTTTTTAGACTTTGTTGTTATGTTTTGTGAAACTGTAATGTCAAAAACAGTTTTCATTTTTAGAATTTAGTTTAGTTCTGTAGTTATTTTCAGCACTTTATTCTATTTTGTGATTAGCTCTTTCTCAGCAAATTTTATATATATTATGTGCAATTTAATATTTTTAGCCTTGTAGTTTTCATTTTAGCACCTACAATTTTATGTTAAAAAATAAGAATAGCCAACAGGTATAATTTTTCTAAGTATTTAATACTTTCTTTTACCCTTCATTTTTAAAGCTCTTCAAGTAAAAATCTTTTTTTTAAAAAAATTAAGTTTGGGGGNTTAGTGTAGTGGCTTGATTTCGACACTGATTTATAATTAGTTTATTTAATATGTGTGATTGTGTAATTAAAAAAATTGTGTTTATAAAAAGTGTACTTTCATATATAAAAGTTAGTTTGTTGTTGTTGTTTGTGAAGATTCGTGTTGGTGAAATGTTTTGTTTTGTGAATTATTGTTAGATAAAAATTTGTGTTTAAAATACTAAATATTTTGGAGTAAGTCGATAGGAAATTGAAAATTAAAAATATGATACTTTCGGGCCTTCAGCGCCGACGGAGCTGGAATTGGTGCTGACAGGGCCCTCGACCCAACAACAAATTTTAACCGCTAAAAATTTGCAATTTTTACTGTGGCCACCATTTTTATGCTTAAGTCATCTTTAACCTTCAGTTTGGGCGGCCAAGCCTTGATTGTGGTCGGATTTGAGGCGATTTAGATGCTAAAAGACTTCAGATTTCATCTTCTCTAAGTAAGAGCTACACTTTAAACCAAAATTTTTTTATTTTCACCAAAGATTTATCTCACATTGCGTAGATCCGAAAATATGAAAAAAAATTTAAAAAATCTTTTGGTGATGAACTCTTATATAGTGATTTAAAGTTTAAAATGTTTTACATTTTGATTTTTGGAATTTTAGAATTTATTCGGATTTTTCAAAATTTTCTAGATTTCCTATGGCACCTAGATCGAGCAAAAAAAATTAGAATATGATGAACAAAAATTTGTTAGCTTTAGAGCTAGTGCTCGATTTCATAGCATTTGTGAAAATAAGAATGTAATTCAGGAACCAAGTTTTAAAAATCCAGGAGGAGAAGTTGAACGTTTGATTATTGCTCGGCAATGGGAAAACTTTTGTTATTTTACTATCGATGCGATAGCTAGAATTGTAATGGAATTTTATGCCAACCTTCTTGAAGCTTCTGATGATTATGTATTTGTTCGTGGAAAAAGGGTAGAACTTACTCCAAAAAAAAATGAGTTTTATTCTGTAGAATATGTGTATGATGCCAATATCATTTTTTTTTCTGTTACAGATCAGGCTTTAGATGGAGTTATTTCTTTTCTGACTAGTGAGAAAGGGGCTTGGAAAATAAAAATTGGAGTTAAAGTTAACTTTCCTTGTACTAGTTTAAATGTATTATCTAAGGCCTGACATTATTTTATTTCTGGAAGAATGATTCCGACGAACCATCATAGTGAGGTGACCAAAGATAGAGCCATCCTGAACTACTGTATTCAGCAAGTTATGTACATAAATGTGGACTATATTATTTATATGAACACTTGATCTATAGCTCTGAGAGAGACTTCTGGTGGATTGGCACACCATGCTCTTATTTACACACTTTGTGAGCATGCAGGAGTTGATTTTAGACCATATGAGGAGAGGATTTAGCCTTAGAGGCCTATTGGGCCTGCAAACATCAAGACATATGAATCTCATGTTGACTGGAGATCTGGCAGAAAGGCTAGAGATATTCCTTCTACTTCTTGGGATATTCCTTCTACCTCTCATGGACCTACTTCTAGTGACCCCAGCAACAGAGAACTTTTGGATCAGATGATGATACAACAAAGAGATATTTTGAGGATGGATTATAGGATGCATAATATGGAAGCCATAAATGCTCACACTAATGATTTGATTCAACAAAAATTTGAGTATGATGCTGCTTATGATAATGCTTTAGTTAGATACCTGAGGGGAGAACATTCAGTTCTGTTCCCTTTTCACCTTATGTTTACTCCATATCAGCAGCAGAAGTTGGATGTAGATGAAGACGAAGATGATATTGACTTGTGATCTTTTTGTTTGCTTGTTTGTGTTTGTATTGTGTGATTGTATTATTTATGGTGTGATGTTGTTTAGACTTTGTTTGTTATGTTATGTGAAACTGTGATGTGGAAGACTTTTCATTTTTAGAATTTAGTTTAGTTCTGTTGTTATTTTTAGCACTTTGTTCTATTTTGTGATTAGTTTTTTCTCAACAAATTTTATATGTATTATGTGCAATTTAATGTTTTTAGCATTATAGTTTTCATTTTAGCACCTACAGTATTTTCAAAATTTATATTCAAAAATCAGAATCTCCAACAGGTATGAATTTTTTTTTGTATTTAATGCTTTCTTTTACCCTTAATTTTTAAAGCTCTTCATGTAAAAGTCTTTTAAAAATTTAAGTTTGGGGGGGGGAGAAGAAGAAAAATCATTTTTANTAATATGACCTTTGGTATTAGAGGTTAACAGTGGATAACTATATTTATGTTTCTAAATATATAGTAAATTTTAGTAAAAAGTTTCAATAATAAAGGTTAATTCTAGCGGATAAGATATTTGGTAAAAGAGAATAAGACTATGTTTTTCTATTTTTAGTTAAGGAAATTTGTATTTTTCAAGTATTAAAAATCTTAAAAGATTCATGTAAAAAGAAAAGAATTAAACTTTATGAAATCTTTAAGTTAATAAAATTTGTTAAGGTGAAGAAATGTAAAACGTTTTTAACTTTAAGAAGAAGTTTGGGGGGGGGGAGGAGAAGAAGAAAATTCATTTTTAGAAAGAGAGAAAGAACTTAATTTTATTTGTCCTCACTTAATTATATTTTCAAAATTTTTAATTTAATATGACCTTTGGTATTAGAGGTTAACA
>JXCR01148243.1:200048-210283 GCA_002079205.1 Phalaenopsis hybrid cultivar
TTTGGCAAAATTGGAAGTGAAAATAAAAATATGAAAATAACAATCAAATTAAAATAAAATTTATTTTCACTGTTACCTTTTGTTGAAAAAAATAATACAAGTGGTACATTTGATTGAATCCAAGAGAAGCCCAGTAAAACTAAGATGACTGCCCAATAATGATAAAATTCAAAGTTTGGCACTCTTAAACTAAACTAATGTCACCAAACTTACTGAAAATCCCAGCAAAATTACTCAAACGCTTCTGCTTTCCACCATATTGCAGAAGTGGAACTTAGGAGCTGGAAGTAGAAAGCGATAGAGTAACATGCACTTGCGCAAAGTTTCAACAACAAACCTTATTAAATTACTACAAATGGAGGATAGAATTTATAGTCTTTAGATTAGCACTTAGAATAGCTTTAATTGGTTGATTTTTCAGAAAATAAAAGGCACTTGATCGTTGTTGTTGGCTAGCATTTGATGGCCACAATTATCCTCTATTTATATATTTTTTACGTGGTTTTCTCTACCTCATACAATTGTGGAGTGCGCAAGAGGGCCTACGCCTTTTAACGCAAGCCGGATGTTTGAAAATGTGCATTTGGTTGATTTGATGGTAAAAATTATAAATTTATCTAAGTAAATTAGTTTTGGGCCAAAATTTGAGGGGTTGAACCAAGTAATTAATTTTTTCAGATAAATTAAATTAAATTGAACTTGAAATTGGTATTATTGATATAAATCTGAAAATTTTGAAATATAGTCAACTTTACCAATGAATTTGATCACTTTTAGCTCAAATGATTTTGCAAGGAAAAAAAATATTAGAAAACATATATATAAAATACTTAAAATTATTATTAATATCCACTTGATATTTTAGCAGTGGAATCAAATTAGATAAATAAGATCTGATTCCACTTATTTTTTTAGTTTTATTTTAATAATGTTCGCTCTTTATGAAGAAAAACGTAGAGTTACATATGGAGTCCAATGAAATCACGTCACGTTGAGGTGATTGAAAAAAAAATCGGCCTAGTAACACAAGGTAATATTCACCCCGTATTATTCTGTGTTATTCAAGTGTCATTGTATGTTATTCAGGTGTTATTGTGTTCTGAGAATATTCCCGGTATTATAATAACAGAATAATACATCAATAACATTTGAATAACACACAAAACACATGAAAAACACATAATAACACNAGCTACTCCCCACTACAAGGAGCTGATGATGACGCTTGTGCTGATTGAACTAGATAACACATCAATAACAATAGATGGTAACAACATTGGTGTGTTGGTTGTGGCCGGTGAAAGTCGTGATGGTGTCTTAGTTGCCCCTAGTGGCGGTGCTAGTGTGTTAGTCACAACTGGTGGCAGTGTTGGTGTGGTAGTCACTACCGGAGGCAGTGCTAGTGTGATGGGAGTCGAGGAGAACACCTACTGAGGCGAGTCAACTGTAAGGTTTTTGTTCGTAGTACCACAGTCATGGCCTCGATGGCTGACGGACTTCCGCAAGCCAACACATCTCCTGATAGGGGTAGACCGCCCCTCCTTCCAGAAGCCTTCTAAAAGCGGTAAAGTAAAATTAATTAGTGCAACTACAGACTACTAATATTAAAAATAAAATAGTNGCGGCGCTGAGGGCAGCGCTAATGGCTCATAACAAATTAATGCTGAGATTTTTTACTCAGTGTCGATGGCGCCAGACCAGCATCAATGGCGCCAAAGGTGGTTCATATCCCGTATCTAGAAGGTTCGAAGTATTTGGACGATTTTTGAAGAGTTTTTGGACGCACCTCTTGAAGAATCGACCTTGGGCTCTATTTGGGGCCTAAATTCATCAGAAAATTGGCTCCTCTACGTTTTTAACTCTACTTTCATTTTTCGCACCACATCATTCCATTCCACTTCCATATTGGAGTCAATTAGTAATTTTGTTTTCATAGTTTATAGTTTTTGTGGTGAGACTTAGTGTGAAACTTTTTGTAAGAGTGTTGGAGAAGGAGAAAAGTGAGAGATATCTTTTTCCTGCATTTCTAAGGAAATGCTACAAAGGATTTGCTTCGAGAAAGAGTTTTCATATAAGTATTGTTTGTTTATTAGTGTTGTATGAACTTTCTTTTATATAAAAAATTTTTGTTTTATTATTTCTTTATCATGAAGTCTGAATAGTTCCCTCTATCTTTCTCCCTACTCTGAGATATGGTGAAATGAAGAGATAATAAGAATGTGCCAATATTAAATTGTACAATAAATTGTGATGATTTTTAAACTCCAAACTTAAGTTACTTTTTGATCTGGTTAATTGGATTGTTAAAATGTTTTATGAAACATATGATCCGGGAAATGGAGTATCAGTTCTACAATAGAGTAGAAATCACATTTCAGTTCTACAACAGAGTAAGGATCACATTTGATTCCAAGAAGGAGAACATCATTTATAGAATTAAGTGCAAATAAATAGAGAAATATTCTTTATTAGGTGTAGAATTGGAGAACCTTTAGGGCGACAGACTAAAATCTTCAATTCATTCTTAGTATTTAAAAACTGAAGCGAGAGCTAGCCTTCAGGTGAAGGGAAGTGGGAGCTCTGGAGTGGGAGCCGGTATCCTCTAGCCTAGCCACGGATTTAGGGACTAAATACTGAGATTAGCCAATGATTTTATATGAATTGTATCAGGGTAGAGAATTAAAATTGCTCCTATTTGGCACAATACATATTATGAACATTTATCTCATCTCATTTTACCATAGCTTTATTGTAGTGTGAAGCGGATGCTTTTTCACATAAGAATCTTCGTTACATAAACATAGTTAATAAATTAGTATTTACTATTTGATGCTTTTTCACATAAGAATCTCTGTTACATAAACATAGTTAATACATTAGTATTTACTATTTTAAATTTTGCATATTTGATTTGATAATAGTTTAAAATTTTAATTTTGATTACATCTCAACAATTCAAATTAGTGACAGTGATTTCAATTGACTTTCTGTGCATTCCAACAATTGAAATTAGTGACAGTGATTTCAATTGACTTTCTGTGAATTTCCTAGAAAATTTGTCATTTCTAATTTAAATCTTCCCTGTAGGATCAATACTTGGGGCTTAAACAGAAATTCCATTATTACTTGATAACGATACGTATACTTGCGTAGAATCCAAATATTAATTGATTTTATTTAATTAAATTTTACACAATCTATCGCAACAAAAAAGTCAGATCAAGTTTTTGGCGTCGTTGCGTGGGGAAGGTAACGGTTGAATTAAATAGTTTTGATAAATTAGGAAATTTAGAGATAATATATATACTATAAAAAATTATTATTATTAAAATATAAATATATTAAAAAATTTTAAAAATCAAAAATCCAAAAAGAAATATTTTTACAGTGTTTTACTTTGGTTGCTTTATTTGTTTATGCGAAATATTGGATCTGAATGTTTAGTACCTTACAATTCAAAATTAGAACGTACTAATAGAAAAATTTGAAAACAATAAAGAAAAATTAAAAATTTACAAGAAATGATGAATAACTTAGATAATCTAATAAAAGAAAATCGATAAATACCTTTAAAAGATTATGTGAATCCAACAGCAGATGAAATTCACTTGACTATTCAAAATCCTGATGTTGCTGCTAATTTATTTAAGTTTAAAACTGTTATTATCCAAATAGTACAAAATAATCAGTTCGGAGGTTCACATATTGAAGAACCTAACTTACATCTTGATAGTTTTCTTCAAATTTGTACTACATTTAAATATGATGGAGTGTTTAATGATGTTGTTAGGCTTAGACTTTCTCCTTCTTCATTAAGGGATAAAACCAAGGCTTAGTTAAATTCATTAGCACTGGATCTATTATAACTTGGGGAGTACTATCACAAAAATTCTTGGGTAAATATTTTCCACCCTTAATCGCTAATCTTAGAAATGATATTACATCTTTTTGTCAGTTTAAAGGGGAATCGATATATGAAGCCTGGGAAAGATTTAAAGATCTTCTTCGAAAATGTCCACATCATGTTTTACCAGATTGGTTAATAATTCAAACATTTTACAATGGATTAGTAGGACCACTGAAATCTATTATAGATGTTGTTGCGAGTGGTTCATTAATGTCAAAATCTTTTGATGAAGCATATTAATAATTTTCAATGGCCCTTTGAAAGGGTAAATCCTAAGCAAGTAGGTAGTATTCTTGATTCTGATGCAATATCTATTTGGCATCTCAAATTGCTACTATTTCTAAAAAGATTGACCAAATGAGAATGAATTATTCTCAAGTACCCCCCATATTAGAGGATAATTCACTAGGATAGATTATTGATACTCAATCATATTATGAAACTTTAAATGCTATAAATAATTGAAATAACAATCCCTATTCTAACTATTTTAACCTTGTGGTTGGAAAAAATCACCCTAATTTTAGTTGGAATAATTATTATAATTCGGTGAATCGATCCAAAAATCTGAACAATCAAGGAAAACCATCACAATTTGGAATTTGGAAGGGTCTCCGTGAGAAAATTTAAGCACTTTTCCTTTAGTCATGAAGAGGCAATTTTATAGCCATGGCCAGAGAGAGGAGCTTAGGGCTTGGCCTTGGGTGCAAAAGTCTACTGAGGTGGTGGGCTAAAAAGCTTTAAAGCTTAATCAAGTTGAGCTGGCCCCTAGGGTTGAGATTGGGTTTGATTTAGGGATGGTGGCCGTCGGTTTTAAGGTGCTCCAGCTACTAGGCTGACTGGCAGAGCTAAGGGAGGTGGTTAGGAGGTCAAGTGAGCCAAAGGAATCTGTCACAACCATTAATTTGAGCTGATGATGGGTTATGGCAAAGTTCTCTTTGGCTTATGCAATTTAGGAAACAAATTCCTTGATTTAGGGGACCCTTGGTCCATGGCTCATCTAGGGTGGGTTAAATGAGTCTAGCTTGTTCACTAGGGTCCAAAAATTGGTTGTACAAGTCTTTCCTTGGTCAATTTGACATGGCTAGGTCAATTTTGGTGCATGGGTTCAATTTGGGTCTAAATGGCCAAAATTTGGGTTTGGGTTTTGCTAGACATGACTTTGAGCCTAATTGATTGATCAACATTGTGTAGATGATTGTAATGAAGATTTTTGGTGAAGTATTGAAATGATTTTGAGTCCAATTGGGGGTTCAATTTGAAGGATTTTGGAATTTTGGTCAATTTGGGCATGTTGGGCTAAACTTGGGTCTAGGTTGGGCTAAGTCCAAATTTATTGTTTATAATGGTCTATAGGAATATAGTGAATAGTTTTCAACATAAATTGGGTGTCAATTTTTGGGTTAGGTTAATCAGTTTGGTGGAATTTGGATGTATGGCTAATTTGGGGCAAATTTGGGAATTTTTGGACTTGGGTTAAAATTGAATGCAATTGAGGCTTCAACAAGGCCAATTGAAGGTCAATTTTGGTGTATAATATTTCTATGAAGAGTTTAGAATTCAAATTGGGGGGAAATTGAGTCAATTTGGTGGAACCAAGTCATAGAGCTAAAGTTGGGGTTTTGACTTAGATAAAAATTGGGCTCAAAGCATGGGCCAATTAAGTTTGGATTTGGTTTAGATTGGTCATTTGAAAGGTTAATTTGAGTTTATAATTGAAATTGAGGGAAATTTGGACAAAATTGATGGACATTTAAGGTGAATTTGGGGAAATTTGGCCTTTAAAGGCAATTTGGGGTTTTTGGTCAAAATGGTCAAATTGGTCAAATTGGGTTTAATTGGAGGGTCCAAATTGGTTTTGAAAACATTTGAAGTGATTTAGAAGGTTTTGGGAAAGTTTGGGGTGTCAAGGGTATTTTTGTAATTTTGGTCATTTTGAGGATGTTTTGGTCAATTTATAATTTTTGGGTAGCTTTGGGTAACTTGTGTATTTTAAAAAGGTTTGAAATGATTTTTGGATAAATTTGGGTATTTTGGGTGGATTTGGGAATTTTGGCCAAATTTAGGGCTCCAAGGATATCTAGGTAATTTGGGCGATTTTGGGACAAAAGGCCCAGTTGGATATTTTTTGTAGAATTGGGGTGCCAACCACCCTGTATGAGGCATGGACCAATGGAGTCCCCATTTGGGTCCTCTATGTGCTGATCTAAGCTAAACCCTAACCTAGGGCTAGTTGGTTTAGGGGACCATCTACACGAGTCTCTCAAAAGATTAAGGGATCAAATTCAACAAATACTGGTTTAGGGTTGTGAGGGATTGTGGTGAGAGTGAGTGTAGTGAGTGAAAGTGAGTGCCTTAGCTTCAGACCAGCACCTAGAGTTAACCCTAAGGTCAAATAGTCCCATGGGAACTCTCCTTGAGCTCCCTCATAATGACCCCACCTACTAAGTGTTAGAGGTTAGGACCAATATGTAGAGCTTCAGTTGAGTAAAAAATATGATAGATTTCTAATGGTGAGGGTTCCTTTTCTAGTTTTCTAGGAATAGTCAACAGGAAAGTCCTATGCTAGACCTTATGCTACTAAAGAGGAAAAACTAAACATAAACCAAAAGTTAGGTCAACATCGGGATCATGTTCTTAAGGTTCGTAGAAGAATCCATGAAACCTTGAATTAATTTGGGTGGTTTAGGATATGTTTTAATCTTAGATGTTGATTCAAGGTAGACCCTCACAAAACTGAGGTCAACAGACTAATTCAAAGTTGTTTAGATGCTCGACGGTAATAACTCGTAGCAAAGAAGTTCATATGAAATCCACTCATGATGTTGGCCTATCTTAGGTAGAGGTGTAAACGAACCGAACACGAACGAACAGAGCTCGTGTTCATGTTCTTGTTCGTTTGAAATTATGTGTGTTTGAAATAGGCTCGTGTTTGATTTTATTCGTGAAGTTACTGTTCGTGTTCGTTTTGATTTGTTTGAAATATGTTTGAAATGTTTGAATTATTCAAATTATTTGAATTACTTGAATTATTCGAAATCTTACAAATTTGTTTGTATTATTTGAATTGTTCGAAATTATTCAAAAACTCAAATATATATGAAATTAAGTTTTAAACATATATCAATCACAACAAAAATGCAAAATAATTGAAGCATAACTCACAATAAAATTATAATATCACATCTCATTCATAAAAAATTCAGATCTAGAGGCACTATGCGAGATTTCACTCCAAAAAACCATGTTCATTCAAAGAAACTAAATAAATATAAAAGAAAAATAAGAAAATTTAAGCTAATAGACGAACCTCAAGAAACATACAAAATTATATAATTTAATATAAACTAAGAGACGAACGTGAAGATCAGATTATAATTTATAAGATTTAATTTTTTAAAATATGATAAATTTTTAGAGTATATAATTATTTTTAAAAATTGATAATTTTTTTATATATAATTATGTTAAATTATTTTATATTTCAAACAATAATAATTCGAACACAATCAAACAAATGATTGTTCGTGTTCGTCTTGTTTGTTTATCGAACGAATCAAACACAAACTCCCCTACGAGCCGAACACAAACTGTTCACAAACAATGAACTTTTTTGACACCCTTAATCTTAGGTTGTTGGTTGAAACTTTTGTTTGACGACCATAACCTATTATGGAAGAGGTTAAAGGAAACCCACCAAGAACTTTTCATCTATCAGAGTTTGTATGTCAAAGCTTTTGCTTGACTACTATAGCCTACAATGGAAGAGGTCAAATTGAGTCCCCTTGGGATCAATTAAGCCTAGAATGAGGTGTCAGAGATGCTCTAAGTTTCTCGTGTCTAGGGTGTAGATCACAATGGATCGTATGTTTTCTTAGAAATATGATTGCATTCTTACCAAAGAATATATTTGACAACTCATTGGATTGCTACTCATGCGAGCTTGTAAAACAACACATGTATCTGCTTTGAAGAGATCAACTTCTGGATCTGGTTAAAGAAGAAGTTCAGTACAATAAGGGGGTGTGATCCCAGAAAATATAGTTGTGTAAAATTTATAAAGTTGACTCCTCTTTACAACGACGCCAATACCTTAATATGGTATTTTATGAATAATAACGTTAAACACTTAATGTTGGGATATTACGCAAGTATACGTATCATTATCAAGTAATATAAAACTTTCTATTTAAGTCCCAAATATCGATCCCACGATGAAGGTTTAAATTTGAAATGATAAATTAATTAGGAATTTCAAAGAAATAAAATGAAGTTACTGTCACTAATTTTGAATGTTTGAGATACTATCAGAACTAAATTATTAACTACAAGCAAAATTTAAATGCAAAGTTTAAAACAGTAACTACTAAACTATGTTTATGTGATGAAGTTTTCAAATATGAAAAAGCATATTTCCCACTATAATGAGTTTTTGGTGAAATGAGATGAGATAAATGGTTTAAATTTGTAGTATAAATATGAGCAATTTTAACTCTCTATCCTGATTTAGTGTTATAGAAAATCATTGGCTAATCTTAGGTTTAGTCCCTAAATCTGTGGCTAGGCTAGGCTGATTTAGTGTTATAGAAAATCATTGGCTAATCTCAGGTTTAGTCCCTAAATCCATGGCTAGGCTAGGAAAATATTGGCTCTCACTCCAGAGCTCCCACCTCCCTTCCCCTGAAGGCTAACTGTCACTTTAGTTCTTAAATACTAAGATCGAATTGAGGATTTTAATTTGTCACCTTAAAAGTCTCCAATTCTACACCCAATAATATATATTTCCCTATTTATTTGCACTTAACCCCATGAATGAAATACTCTTTCATGGACTTAAAGGTGATTCTCACTTTGTTGCAGAACTCATACTCCATTTCTCAGATCATATGTTTTACAACACATTTTAACAATTCAATTGGTCAGATCGAAAAGTAAATTAAGAACATAGTTGAAAAACCATCACAATTTATTTTATATTTTAACATTGGCACATCCAAATTATCTCTTCACTTCACCATATCGCAGAGTAGGGAGAAAGATAAAGAAAACTACTCAGACTTCATGAGAAAGATACAACAGAAACACAAATTTCATATATAAAAGGAAGTTCATACAATAATAATAAACAAACAACACTTATCTGAAACTCCTTCTCCAAGAAAATCCCTTGTAGCCTCTCTTAGGAAATGTAGGAAGAAAATATATCTCACTTATCTCCTTCTCCAACACTCTTAGAAAAGAATTCACCCTTAAACTCACCATAAAAACTCAAAACTAAAAAGAAAATTAAATGACTAATGGACTCTAACTGGCTAAATGGAATGTGGAGTAGCATGGAAGAGAGTGGAAAGCAGTTGAAGGGTACGAAGGGGCGCGAAGGGGGGTCTTTTCTGATCAATTTTGGCTCTAAGTAGAGCCTAAGGTCAGTTTTCCAATAGGTGCATCAAAAAACTCTTCAAAAAGCGTCCAAATTTGTTGAATCTTCTAGAAATCGAGCCTGCACCGACACTGACGCTGTCAGCGCCCATTCTGGCATCATTGGTGCTAGTGGTTGACCAAAGGAAAATAGGTTGAGATTTTCATACCTCTTTTATACTGTTTTAAATGATATTGCACTTTACAGAAATATATTTTTGATGTTTTGTTGCAGGAATGATGAATTAGGGTCAATGGAGCAAAAAGATGCAAAAAAGAGCGAATTTCGAGCGAAAAGGACCAAAATCTTAGTCTGTAGTATTTTATTTCTCCCTATGGGATCGATATCTAGGACTCCATTAGAGCCCTATATTACTTGAGTGATACGTATACTTGTGAAAATTTGACTTTAACATTATTGAATATTATATCTATACATCTTTATTAAATCAAACATATATAATAAATAAAGTCGCAGTCATGTTTTTGGCATCAACGCTAGAATTTAAATCTTCTAGTAGAGTTATCAAATTCTTGTAATTGTTGACTTAAAAAAAAGGTCGGTCAAGTTTTTGGCGTCGTTGCCGGGGAGAATTTTTAGTAACGGACATATTAGAATTATTAAAAAGTTTTTACTTAAATTGCAACTTATCTATATATTTATATATTTATATTATTGAGTACTAATTTTAAATTGTATGCGCAATTTTAGACCTGAAAAAATTATACCATACGATTCGGAATTAGAACAAACTGTTAGAAAAATTAGAAAATTAAAAAGAAAACCTAGAAATTATGATACAATGGAAAACATTATGAACAACCAAGGAATAGAAAATGAACACCAACCTAGACCCTTAAGAGATTATGCAAATCCTACAGCAGATGAAATTCACTTATCTATCCAAAATCC
>JXCR01148245.1:0-64092 GCA_002079205.1 Phalaenopsis hybrid cultivar
GGGAATGAATAATATATTGGAAAGAAGAGATGAGTTTATATGATGAAAAATCGTTAAAGTTTACTCAAATAATTAATTTTAAATTTTTTTTCCCTTTTTAGCTAAGAGATGAGATGGGAGAGGGAGGCGAGGAGAGAATGGCGAGAGTACGAGAGCAAATGAGAGGGTGGCAGAGAGTGCATTAGGAAGAGAGAGAGAGAGAGATTGTATACGAATTTCAATTGCAACTACAACAAATGTATTTTGAGCTGAATATGTAAATATTCGAGGAAGTAAACCAAAGAAAACTCCTACTAAGATGAACATATATGGCATGTGAGGTTTCAATTACTAGTGGATTTGCTACTAGCAGGAGGTGAATGGCAAAAAAATGTACTCCAAATTGATAAGAAAAATTTCAAGCTTGGCTTCCTATTTCTTTTGAGCCATTCACTGGTGCTTTTCTAATGTTATAGTCCACATGCCAGCAGAATGGACTGAGGCATTACTCATAAGCTGGTAGGGAACCTGAGGGAGGGTGTTGTTGTCTCATAGTTTGTAGCGAAATGGTTAGTTTCCTACTCTTTCAAATATTGGTTTTTATTTTGGAGGATGCCTAGAAAAGCTATCTAAAACTTTACTTTTTGTGGAAAATATATTTTTATTTCGATTTATATCTATTGAATGACATTGTGTTTCCCTCATTTCTAAATGTTAGGACTACAAATGATTTTTGGAACATTTAATGGATAATTGTTGGTGGTTTCTCAGGAAGGCAGGATAACTAACGGGTTGTTGAAGTGGTGATTGTAGGTATCCCTAGATGGAATGGCTGTTACAACAATGAATGAATGACATGTGGAGGTTTCTCAAGGGCTAGTTAGATTATGGATTGAAGAGTTCGAGGATGCAGTTTTGGAAGGTAGCAAATGCTAGGGTGTATTGGGATTTTTCCTTGGGATTCATTCATTCTTTTTTTAGTAGGTCTTAAGATTAAAACTTATAGCAATATGTATCGTTTCTTTCTTACAATGAAATATTCATTTATTCCCAAATTTTTCTCTTCATAAATCTCTTTATAATGGGTTAGATTGCAACCAATAAAGAACAAGAAGCATTCCACTTTGTTTCTCCCTATTCTATTTTTCTTTTTTAACATGTTATCATGGATAGGTTCTATGTTATGGGAGATAATTACAAGAAGGCTCTAACTGGATCTAGCAAATGAAAGGATATAGGTTGTCCCTCCACCCATGTCACACCATAATTTTTGTAGCTTTAGTGAAGCTTAGGTTTCTCAAATTAGCTCCTACAATATAAAATGAAAATAAATTCTAATAGTCTTGCTCGACTCAAATGGTGATATGAGAAAGAGAAAAGTTTGGATACATAAATTGGTACCATCCTTCAACCTGAAATAGTTGACCCTTTCTTTCCATCATGGGATATGAATAATTCTTTGGTAATTTCCTGGCTATTCATCCTATAGACAACACCTTAAATTTATATATTCGGTTTGTAACCTACGAAGTTGTTCGGGAGGAAGCATAGCTTATTTTGATCTTTAAAATTCTACTCAATTATTTGAAATAAGTATGCTCATGTTCATGACCTCACGGAAATCATGTGTCACTAAATTCCTCACCCCACTCATATAAATTTGACAAGAACTAGTTATCTTCAAGCTAAATGATTGATACGGAGGGTGCTCAAGTAAATACATGAAATTTGTGGAAGAAATAATAATTTATAATTTACTTGTAGCTCTCACTAAAAATCTTCATGAAGATCACGGAAGAGGCATAGGGATTTGTCCACTTTCCATATTTGAAGAAGATTTGTTAAACTTTGAAGCGAAAATAATTAACTAAAATTAATGTTTCGAGGTACCAAACATTCCACACGTGCCATTGTAAGTCTTGAGTAGAATGGATGGATATGAGTCAAGCCATAAAAAAGAGATGATATTTCAGCAGTTATCTATATGAAGACCAATTATATGAGAAATTTATTAAAATTTTCATAACAAGCCAACAAATTAGATTAACCTTAAAAATCAACATAAAGAAACTCATGTTTATCAAACTAAAATTGAGGGATTAAAGATGAAAATTGTGAAAACCTTTGTGACATTTCCTTGAATAGAAGAGCAATTGGATGTTATACATGTTGCTTCTATAGAGTTGTCAACTGCTACATTTTAGCATAGGAAGGTACATTTTCTCTTCACCTTTACTGCTTCAAGGGATGTTAGAGATGCTGGAATAATGACCAAGGAGTTTCTTATCGCATGAATGTTCTCATCTACTTACATATTATACTTCATCAGTAGGAATCCTCAAAGTCAAACTTGTTGATGGATTTCTTTCTTCTATTGTTGGGATAGGGGTTACTAGAATAGACTTTGAGCTTTGTGTGAATTTCATTTTATTTATTTTAAATCTCTCTTGCAATCTATTTTATTTCAGCAAAATAATGAAATAATTGCAACCACAAAATCACTTTTTAATCAAAATTTTGTGAATTTTTACTCTCGGGATAATATAATTGAAAGTGCTAGTTAGGTTAGATGTTTGTACTACATTGATGGTGTTTCCAAAGAAATTAATCATGCCATTGCTTTCTGCTAAGAAATCTCTTTTCTTGAGAAAATGTATAAATATATATTATCACATTATAAATAATGTCATCTAAGTTTTTCGCATCCTAAGAGCTTTTTTTACTTCTTTGTTTGGTATTTGCGAAAACTTTTAGTTAAGATCTGTTAGGTTGCCAAATGGCTCCTTTCAAACCCATGCTATACAAAGTAAAGAGTTAATTTGTTCACCTTTTTTTTTCCCTCATAAACCTCTATATAACGGGTTAGATTTTAGCCAATGAAGAGCAGTTAACATTCGACTTTTCTTCCTCCCTATTTATTTTCTATTTCATTCTTTTTGAAGATATCATAGCGATATATTAGACTACACTCTTACCAAAGCAGACAATGAGTATCCATATGTTAAATTTTTTAAGGAATCAGACCCCTAGCACCCCTAGCATCTATATTTATAGAAAAGGGGTAATACCAATAGGTCACGTGTCTGAATATCCATATTCATTCATGCCAAATAGAGATATTCTATTAAACTTAAAAAATTCTTTTGCTGACTTTCCAGATGATCTAATGCAGGTATAAAAGATGCCAGTGATAAGAAAATATTAGTAGACATGTTACTTTGGGCTGTTGACAACCGACCGCCTGCAAATTATTTGCTTATTTCGGGGGATCGTGACTTCTCCAATGCACTGCATCAGCTTAGTATGAGGAGATACAACATCCTCCTAGCTCAGCCTCGTTATTTCTCTCAAGCACTTACTACTGCAGCCAAGACTGTTTGGTCTTGGACTGATCTTCTGGCAGGAGGTCCTCCATTGTCATCCTCTTCTCTAACAAATGAAATTGGTTCAACTTCAGAAGCTAACAGAAATAGTTCTGCAGAAGAAAGGAAGCCTAGTGATTTCCTTTCATCCAACTTGAATCTGGCAATTCAGAAAGCTAATGCCAATGGAGAAGCTGACAACCAAGTCAAAGGAAAGCAACAGGCATCAAATATTCAAAGACAGCCAAATGGCAATAATTTCAGAAGGAATGATTATATCCAGTATCATTCCGGAAGCCTAAGTCTTACTAATTCTACTCCAATTAGCCAGACATCTAACAGTACAATATCAAATACCGAAGCTTTGCCCAAAGAACATACTAATTATTTAGCTGTTAACCCTTCTATCCCACAACAATCACTTGTAAATTCCCCTCACAAGTGCAATAGCTCAAAAAACCCTGATCTTAAGCAACATAATGCTCATGAATATGGAGCTGCTAAAGTCAGCACAATGGAGCCTTACCGTAGTAATGATAAGGTGAGTGTCCCATACAATTTTAATAATAGCCAATTTCAATGTGGATCTGCTAATCTCAGCACAATAGAGCCTTACCGTAGTAATGATAAGGTGAGTGTCTCATCCAATTTCAATAATAATTATTTTCGTCCCCACTCCCTTTATCCACCAGATATAAAACCCCCTAGACCCTATCAACAGTTTGGGAACTTTACTCATTCAAGTTCTCCTATGCTCAACTGTTATCCTCAATCTACGTGGCATAGTGCTCCACCCATCGTACAGGAAACTCCAAGGCCAAATGCCCTAGCAATTTCAACACAGTCAACCAGGACGAGTGCTCCTATATTTCCCTTGACAAAGCATAATGATCCTTCCTTTTCTTCAGCTTCTCCAATTGTACCTGACATTAGTAAACTTACTATTACTCAATATCCTAATGCTTTTTATTCCTATCCTAGAGAATCTAATATTCCACAATATAAGCTACCTTGTTATCAAGATAATATGCAAGGCAACCATGTTTCCTGGAACCATTCCGATTCTTCTCTTGTCGTCCCGAATTTGATTGATACCATCCTACCAGCCATCCACATATTAAAAAAAGAGAGAATACCTCCCACAGAAGCTAATATAACAGATTGTATTCGCTATGGGGAGTTGAACCTCCAAGATTTTGATGTTAGAAAGGCCCTGGAATTGGCTGTCCAACATCATGCTGTTGTTAAGCACAAAGTAGGAGATAACCTCTTTTATATTTATAAAGGAGAATCCCTTTGGAGCTGTGTAAATATTATGAATAGTCAGGTAAGACTTCCTAAGGCAGTGTGTGATGCAGTTCTCAAGTTCCTATCTTCAACCGAGGGCTATTCTTCCATGATGGCCTCGCGGTGCATGTATGTAAATTCCTGCGCTTCTCAAATTCCTATGGTTCTTTTTTATTATTTTTTTATTTTTATTCTTTCTGAACTCAACAGGTATTTTTCTTGTGTGTGCAGGTATGATGCAGCATCAATACTCAGGCGTTCATGCTTAAATACTCTCACTTTGGGTGAAGTTCTTCAGATACTAAATGTAGCAATTCACCAAAAGAAGTGGATTTTACCTCATTCTTCTGGTTGGCAGCCGTTGTCTCTTCCTTCTCCTATAGTAGCTGCTTCAGATATGAATGCAGAACCTCCATCCGCTTAAAATCTACTACTAGCGAAATTAAATCGAGTTATATAGTTGATTAGGGAGAGGGGATTAAGGATACTCCCTGTAGTAAAAAAATTAGTTTGTGGCTTATTTTGTTCACCTGTTGTAACGTCTTTGGTTGTCATATCTGAATTTGTTGTATTTTTATGAAGATTCAGCGGTACTAAGTATTAATAAAACTATTTTTCGTTTCTCCTAGAATTTTCAAGTCTTAGATGCTATTCAATATGTTTTTGTGGGATGGCTTTTGAATGCTGCATTGGAAGATAGTTCAAGATAGTTCAGCAAGCATCGGTGTAGTGCATTGAACAGCTGGAGAAATATTTACGTGCAGAGAACGCACACAACTCTCCATGCGTAATCCCCTCGCAATAACTCCTCAATAACATCTGCAAAGGTTACTGGGAGTTTATCGTGGAGTTATTTCAGCGTTATTAGAGTTAATACATTCCGCGGTTACACTTTCACATTTTCTCTAGTGTTAGGTATTGATTTCAAATAACTCGAAATAACTCCGTAATAACCCTCAAATGATCTTCGCAGGGGTTATTGGGAGGGGATTATGCACGGAGAGCTGCGTGCGTTCTCCGTACCTAAATATTTTTCGAACAGTTGATAAAAAATAAATTAACACGACAAAACTGAAGCTGAACTCACCCGTGGGAAATAGTTTTGCGTTTTTCAAGACAAAAAAATTAAGATTCAGCATTTTCCAAGATGTTATGTGGGTAGCTGAAAAACCTTGAAACACGTTTTATAAATATTTACCATCGAATATGTGAAAGTGCAACTTTCTCTTTTAATAAATAAATAAATAAATAAAATTGTTATTTTTAAAATTTTGCCTTGTAAAATCTGCAAAGATATTCGTCTTCTCAAAATTTATATTTAACATTTTTTTAAAATAAAAATATTTCAAATTATTATTTGCTACAAATTAACATGAATAATGAGCTTAATTTCAGTCATTAACTTTAATTTATCTTTCGATGTAAATTGCAATAAAAATTTCATATAGTTAAAATTATTTAATTTTATATTATAATATTAACTTTATATTTTAATTATTTTTTAAGCACTTTAAAAAAGTCAAACAAAAATTATGCCTAAGAAAATAAAATTATCATGAGGCTCGAGCCCACGACCATAAAGTTAGGATACTTTCACTCTATCAATTACCCTAAATGAGTTTAGTGTTACGACTTCATAGTACAGTATTAATAGTTTATAATTATCCGAAAGAATTTTGTTTTAATAATATCATCAACTCAGCAAACGATTTTGACCGCTAACATGACAAAGAAAAATCACCACATCAGTAGGCGATTTTGAATGTTGACATTGCAAAATACTTGTTAATGTGGAGATTTTTTCTATTTAAAATATTAGTTTTTATTTAAAATAATAAATTTATAAAAAATATTATTTTAAATTTTTGCCAAAAAAAGTATGTGTACTGTCTTTAATAGGAGTCCAAAAGTTGATGAAAAAAACTCCTATAGCCCAAATTATGAAAATCCCTCTTAACTTTCTCTTTTAATTTAAAGGGATTTAAATATAATTTCCAAAATGCTTAATTTATTGTAAAACATGCATTTTAATGAAGATATGCAATCTTTTTTGTGTATTGAGAATCATGCATTTTTTTGTTGAAATCACACATACATTGACATTGCACACAATTCTAATGTATCTACATTATCTCACATCCAAACTTTCATATTTATTGTACATAAATCTTTACTATGGCATAAAAATAATACTTTTACCATATTTTAAAAGAGAAATAGCCATGTTCATTCATAGGTTTAAAGCACCAATTTGATTAAAATGTGAATATGTACAAACATAAGAATTGTGCGCTAGGTATGTAAATTTTTTATTTAAAATATACATTTCATGATAATTTAATAATTTATGCTTTTTAAAATATTTTTTTTAAATAAACAATTTCATAGTTTAGTTTTATAATGTTTTTATCATCCAACTATTTTAGAAGTAATATAATATTGAAGAAATTTTGTGATAAATATCACCTCTCCATTGATTAAAAATCATATTATAATTAAATAATTTGGATCTCCAATGCCACATAATGGTCTTTTGTTTGTTATAGCAACCAATAGTAAGAAAAGTAACACTATTAAGCCACATGGTTTGTCTCACCCACCCTCCTATCCCTCTCATGGAGTGTAATTGTGTTCAAGAAAAAAGATGTAAGAGCTTTAGCTTTTGTTGTGTTTGTTACAAGGAGTAAAATTGCAACTTAATTTGACAATAGGCTTTGTGTTATAAACTTGAGCCTATCCAAAATTTAAAAGTGTCTATCCATAGACAATTTTTTGAAGAAAATAACTAGGCTAAGTTTAATGATTCAGATTTCCATTACAACATAACAGTTTTTAGTTTTCACATAAGATGCCTATTTGTCACGTAAGATGCCTTTCCTTACCCACTCTCTTCCTTCATGGAGTGTAAATGTGTTCAATTAAAATGATATAAAAGTTTTTTGCTTTTGTTGGGTTTCTAAGGAGTAAAATTGAGACTCAATTTCCCAATTAGACTTATTCTATGAAACTTAAGTCTACTTAAAAATTTAAATGGTCTAACAAGCGGTAATGTGTGGAAGAAGAAAATTATGCTAAGTTTAATGTGACAATTCAACTTAACCTTATAGTTTGGGTATGACTTAAGTAACTGAATGCTAAATTAAGCTAATTTTGGAGCTAAGGAGCTACTAAATTAGGTAAATACATATATCAAACTAGACTTAATTGGCTAACTAGGTCTATCGTAATGAATTTTGCAGCTAGGTTGGTTTCAACCATATTAGCTAACTGACAGCGACTTTATATATGCTTAGAAATACAAGAATTTGATACTGCTGCTATAAGATTTAATTCCCCGGTAACGACGCCAAAAACTTGACAGCGGTTATATATTCGATAAAGATGTATATAAAATATTCAATAATTGCAAAGTCACACTTATCAACACAAGTATACGTATCACTCAAGTAATACAGGGCTCTAATAGAGTCCTAGATATCAATCCCACAGGGAGTAATATTAGAGGCTACGAACTAAGATTTTAGAAAATAAATACTTAATCACAACAATATAGTTCAAATTGATTATTAGTCACTAATAGGCAATTGAAATAAATATGTAATTTTAATAACTCTTAAATAACTAATTCTACCTATCACTAATAAGCAATTGAAATAAATATGTAATTTTAATAACTCTTAAATAACTAATTATACTACATTAATAGACAATTGAAATAAATATGTAATTTTAATAACTCTTAAATAACTAATTATACTAATAAATTAGTTAAATGTGATATTCAATATATAAGAAAGCATCCTTCTCCTTGTCAAGAAATTATAGTGAATTCCAATGTGATATTCAATATATAAGAAAGCATCATTCTCCTTGTCAAGAAATTATAGTGAATGGTCTAATGTGAGTTCAATGTATAAGAAAGCATCATTCTCCTTGTCTAGAAATTAAAGTGAATGGATAAAGTGAATTAGTTCAAATTGGATTGTGTCAAATAGGAGCATGCCTATTCTTTAACCTTTAGTCTAGGCATAAAGAACATTGACTAATCCTATGTTTGTTTACTGAATTTACGGCTAGGCTGAGAGGATATCGACTCTCACTTCGGAGCTCCCACATTCCCCTCGCCTGAGGGCTAACCTCTATACTTCAACACCCAAACGATAAGACCGAATTGAGGATTTTAGTCTGTCACTCTAAAATCTCCAATTCTACTCCCGATAATTTTATTTCCATATTTATTTGCACCTTACTTTCAAGGACTTTGACCTTCCTGAATCTTGGATGTAATCTTCACTTTAGTTGTAAAACTCAACATATTTTATTTTGACCTCCATAAATCTTGGATGTAATCTTCACTTTAGTTGTAAAACTCAACATATTTTAAAACCTCCCTCAATCTTGGATGTAATCTTCACTTTAGTTGTAAAACTCAACATATTTTAACAAATAATTTTGACCTCCATGAATCTTAGATGTAATCTTCACTTTAGTTGTAAAACTCAACATATTTTAACAAATCAATTGGCTTTGACCTCCCTAAATCTTGGATATAATCTTCACTTTAGTTGTAAAACTCAACATATTTTAAACAAATCAATTGAATCTTGGATGTAATCTTCACTTTAGTTGTAAAACTCAACATATTTTAACAAATCAATTGGGCTTTGACCTCCCTAAATCTTGGATATAATCTTCACTTTAGTTGTAAAACTCAACATATTTTAAACAAATCAATTCTAGATTGGTAAATTAAGATCGAAGTGAAAAGATCATCACAATTTCTTAAACATTTTCATGACTTCACCGTTAAGATCGAAGTGAAAAGATCATCACAACTTCTTTAACATTCTCAAGGCTCAACCAATTCAAATCACCATTTCACAAAATCTCAAGACAAGGAGAAAGACAGAGAAAACTACTCAGAACTCATGGGGAAGATACGACAAAACTCAGAATTTATATATACAAGCAAAGTCATGCAAACTACATTAAGTAAATACCACTTATCTCTAATTCCTCCCCAAGCAAACTCCTCGAAGTTCCTATGAATCTCTTCCATTCTTTACAGTACACAGAATTCTTCTTCAAAGCGGCAAGGAGGAAGAAATCTCTCACTTTCCCTCCACTCTTACAATCTCTCGAAGCAATTCCTTTTTGAAGTAGCAAGGAGGAAGAAATCTCTCACTTTCCCTCCACTCTTACAATCTCTCGAAAATTCTTGAAGTAGCAAGGAGGAAGAAATCTCTCACTTTCCCTCCACTCTTACAATTTTAAAGAGTTCCTCACAATATTGGAACCTTTCTAACCTCTATGAACTCTCTCTAGCACCTCCTATTTCTCTTTGAAGTAGCAAGGAGGAAGAAATCTCTCACTTTCCCTCCACTCTTACAATCTCTCGAAAATTCTTCTTCAAAGCGGCAAGGAGGAAGAAATCTCTCACTTTCCCTCCACTCTTACAATCTCTCGAAGCAATTCCTTTTTGAAGTAGCAAGGAGGAAGAAATCTCTCACTTTCCCTCCACTCTTACAATCTCTCGAAAATTTGAAGTAGCAAGGAGGAAGAAATCTCTCACTTTCCCTCCACTCTTACAATTTTAAAGAGTTCCTCACAATATTGGAACCTTTCTAACCTCTATGAACTCTCTCTAGCACCTCCTATTTCTCTTTGAAGTAGCAAGGAGGAAGAAATCTCTCACTTTCCCTCCACTCTTACAATCTCTCGAAAATTCTTCTTCAAAGCGGCAAGGAGGAAGAAATCTCTCACTTTCCCTCCACTCTTACAATCTCTCGAAGCAATTCCTTTTTGAAGTAGCAAGGAGGAAGAAATCTCTCACTTTCCCTCCACTCTTACAATCTCTCGAAAATTCCTCACTAATATTGGAATTTTTCTAATCTCTAGGAACTCTCCTAGCACTTCCTTTACTCCCTATATTCTTTCCCTCGGAAAGGAGGAAGAAATCTCTCACTTTCCCTCCACTCTTACAATCTCTCAAAGAATTCCTCACAATGTTACACTCTACTGGAAATTCTATACACTAATGGTAACCTCCAAGGCCTCTAGCACTCTTCTATTTTTGGCCAACCCTAAATTAAACTCTTTACACTCTACACTCTCCCTCTACACTCTCTCTACACTCTACACACCATACACTCTCTACCTACACTCTACACACCCTACATTCTCTACACCCTCTCAAATTTTCGGCCAAAAGTTTCTCTTAAAGATGTAGAAGAGTTTTCCCAAGAGTTGCCTAAACATCCCTTAAAAAATCATCCACATTCAATGCACCTGTTAAGATAACTGCCGATCTCGCCGTCGACGGCCTCGAGGGCGCTGTTGGCGGCCTTTTGGAATATTTGATTCTGAACTCTCGGGAAAAACCCATCGTCGGCACCGTTGGGCTTGTCGTCGGCGCCCTAGTTCAAATCTTCATATTTTGGTCATTTTCGCTCCAAAATCGCTCCTTTTTGCATATTTTTGCTCCAATGACCATAATTCAACATACCTGCAAAAAAACATAAAAAATATCTTTCTTTAAAGTGCAATATTATCAAAATTAGTGTAAAATAGGAATGAAAATCTCAACATATTTTTCTTTGGTCAAAATCCCCTAAACTTAACTATTACTTGACCTCAAGTAATTTTAATACTACATAAAAGTTATGATCTATTGTAGTAAAGTTTTAATTCAGAAAAGTATAAGTTTGACTTAGGTTATAGTGAGATTTTCAGAAAAAATTCAAGTAATTAAATTAACTCTATAGGTACAAGATTATCTACTTATGATCTATTGTAGTAAAGTTTTAATTCAGAAATACTATAAGTTTGATTTAAATAAATATCAGTGAGATTTCCAGAAAAAATTCAAGTAATTAAATTAACTCTGTAGGTACAATATTATCTAGTCATCAAGTTTAAGAGTTCTAGTTTTCTATTCATTTCAAGAATGACTATATGTTGTTATTTAGTCATCAAGTTTAAGAGTTCTAGTTTTCTATTCATTTCAAGAATGACTATATGTTGTAATATCAAGTCACTTAGAATATTCAAATACTCTTCTATTCATTTCAAGAATGACTATATGTTGCAATATTAAGTCACTTAGAATATTCAAATGATAAGAATTTCA
Source organism: Phalaenopsis hybrid cultivar (assembly GCA_002079205.1). NCBI lineage: Eukaryota > Viridiplantae > Streptophyta > Magnoliopsida > Asparagales > Orchidaceae > Phalaenopsis > Phalaenopsis hybrid cultivar. Next base: position 11,758 of record JXCR01148245.1, read on the forward strand.
TGAGAACACTACTAGTAAAAGATGTTAATCTATAAATATAATTTCAGGAATGTATTTAGGTTTTCCTTTTAGGTAGGTCCAAGTGAAGCCAATTTTTAATTAGGTATCTCCTCAAGCTTCTCCTCACTTTTACACTTTTTTTCTTTTTTTTCTTATTTGGACTTTCAATCCTATATTTTTTTCTTTTCTTTTCAGAGATTGTTGTCGATCCTTTCTTTTTCTTTTTCAAGTGAGGATTACTATATCTGGATAGCCTTTAATGATTTTGAACATCACATTTCTATTTTCAAGTGAGGATTACTATATCTGGATAGCCTTTAATGATTTTGAACTTCACTTTTCTTTTCCTAAATTTGAAACTCAAAACACTCCTTTACCTTATAGATATTTCATAGTTTTTACATCATTGAGCCCCAATCTTTTCTTCTAATTGCTTACCTCATAAATATTTCATAATTTTCACATCATTGAATCCCAATCTTTTCTTCTCAAATGTCTTACCTTATAAATATTTCATAGTTTTTACATCATTGAGCCCCAATCTTTTTTTCTCAAATGTGTCTCAAATGAACTTATAAATATTTCATAGTTCTTACATCATTGAGCCCCAATCTTTTCTTTTCAAATGAATTTCCAGAGATATTTCATAGCTTTTACATCATTGAGCCCCAATCTTTTCTTCTCAAATGATTTTTCAGATTCTTAGTATTTCATAGCTTTTACATCATTAAGCCCCAATCTTTTCTTTTCAAATGAATTTCCAAGATTCTTAACACTTCAAAATATAGTTTTCTTTACTTTAAATAGTTAACTATAGTCTTATTCTTTTATACTAAATATCTTAATCTACAAAATTAATTTTCATTACAAAAATATTCCCTTAAATCTACCATAATATTTAAATATCTACAAAATATAGTTCTCTGAATTAAATTCACTACATAAAATCATATTAATAATTTTTTAAAATATTTAAATTGAGAACATCTAATAGTTAATCTTTTTCTTCCCTCCCCCAAACTTAAATTTTTCAATATGGAATGATACAGGTGGAAAGAAAAACTCTAAATATAAATCATACCTCATTATTTTAGGCATTTTCATCATTCTGAAATTTTTGCAGTCAGTGGAAAGAAAAATTCTAAATATAAATCATACATCAGTATTTTAGGCATTTTCATCATTCTGATAATAAAAACTATAAATATAAATCATACCTCAGTATTGTAGGCATTTTTATCATTCTGAAATTAAAAATTCTAAATATAAATCATACCACAGTACTTTAGGCATTGCCATCATTCTAAAATGTTTGCAGTCCTTCTCAAACTTTTTACTTCAACTGGTTCGTAATATTAGAAGCTTTCTATACATATAAATTATTAAAGAATTTGCTGGGTAATGAAATTTTGAAATAAGTACAAAACTAAACATTATACAAACACAATATTTCGCTAACACATCCACAATACTAAACAAAAAAAAATTACAAAGATATTAAAATGCAAATAAAAATCACATCACATTACAATTTTATATAGTACTGATCAGCATCTATTATAACTACACATGCAAATTTCAACAACCACACTAAACAATTATAATAATTATTAAAAATTATCCAATTGCAACATAAAAATAAAAATGAAAGTACAAACAAACAAACATCTATCTCTATTACAAAATTACAAAAATAAAAGTACATTAATTACTATCATATATCAAAATCCCATGCTATATCTTCATCTCCCTGGTCAGTAGGTGGATTGGGCTGATACTGAGTATAACGGGGGTATTCAGGAAAAGTGACATCAGGCTTACCTCTGTAGTGTCGGGCCTGAGCTTCGTAGTAAGCTATCTCAAAGTCAGAATGTCTCTGTAGGTACTCACTATCATAATCATGTCTACGTTCTAATCCCTCAATTCTTTCATTTATTTCTGTAGGTACTCACTATCATAATCATGTCTACATTCTAATCCCCCAATTCTTTCATTTATTAGCTCTATACTCTTTCGCTGCAAGGTCGACTCATTCATAAAATCATTCAGGGTAGGGGAACCAAAGGAAGGAAGGTCATAACTAGTAGAGGGGATATCTCTACTAGTAGAAGATTCTTGACTCCTAACTCCTACTCCCAGATCTCCATTTTTCATGGGATTCATATGTCTTTAAATTAGCTTTACTAATGGGTTTCATAGGGTAAGCCTACTCTTCGTTATCTATAGCTTCAACTCCAGAAAGTTGACAAAGTGCATAAATGAGGTCAGAATGTCTCAGTCCTCCACTTGTTTCACTCTTTGTCGTGGTCAATATATTGTTAAACATAATTCCCCTCACATTTATAGTTTTTTTATTCTGAATACATAAATTTAGAATAGCTCTATCTCTTGTTACCTCACTATGGTGATAGGTAGGTAATAAAATAAAGGAAATAAAATAGTGTCGTGCTTTAGATGTGGCATTCAACATGGAAGCAGAAAAATTTACCCGTTCTCGTTGCTTTATCTTTCATGTCTCTTTCCCATCAGTGAGAAAGTTGATGACATCATTCAGTGGGCCTTCCATTGTACTGAAGGTTTCATAATGGCAACTATAGGAGTCTGGGACTTCATAAAAAGAGTTAATGCGGGCGGCACTAAATTCAACAGAAAATCCCCGCACTCTTACCGAGAGATGATAAAATCCGGTGTCTAAATGCTTTGAAATCGCCCCCAAATCCAAAATCTTCAAGCCCTAGATCGAAATTTTCTTTTTTTAAGAGGAGGGGATGATAAATAGTGGTGGTTAACTGGTCAAAATCACGGTTAAAAGTGTTTTTTTTTATCTCACCGTCAGTGGGGTCTTCGGCGCCGTCAGCGAGCTCTATTGATTTAATAACCTAAGTCTCGGGAAAAATCCGCTGTCAGCGGCTTCAATGGCGCCCTCGACGAGATTTTCAAAATTGGGTCAATTTCTAAATTTTTGCGATTTAGATCAATTTCAAGCCTTGACGACATCCGATCAATCATTATAGACATAAATTTTAAGTGATTAAATGATGTACTAACACAAATAAACATTCACAACACTAAACATCACAATTATATATAAATTCCAAGGGTTACAATACACATTACAAGACACACATAAGTTTGATATTTTCTCAACTTTGGTACATCAATTCAGCGTCGCAATCCAAGCCACAACACTCTAAACGCTGAAAACAAACATCATATGCTCAATCTCAACTATATTGAGATCTAAAAGCAAAATTCAAAAGCAAAGCAAACACAAAGTTCAAATCAAATTACCACATAGACATACGTGTAACAAGGTATATCTACTACTCTTCTGATTCAGTGTTTGTTTCTCCTCTGATATCATCTATTGATTGAACATGAACGAAGAGGTTATAGAAGGGTCGATATGGAAATTCTTCAATAGAGTCCTCTTCTATCAATCCCATCTTTCTTATTAATCGTATCAAACTATCTTTGATATGTCCAGAGTGAGCAAATTGTTCTTTCATCCTCCAGCTGAACACTCACAATTTATGGTTTTTAGGGGAATTGGATGCCATAGGGATGAATTTGGTGGAGTTTCAATTCGTTTTTGGGGAAATACGAAGTATATAGGGAGTAACTCCCGCCTAAAATTGCCAAAAATTATCATTTCAAACTCCGGAAACCATCATCTCGCCATTCTCGCCATCGACGGCGTCAATGATGTCGTCGGCGAGCCTTTAGAATTAATTGTCTGGACTCTCGGGAAAAGCCAGCCTTCGGCGGAGTCGATGGCGCCATCAGCACCCAAAGCAAAAATTTCACAGTTTCGCTTTGGTCCGAATGCGTTCTAATTTTTTCTATGGATTAATTTAATATGATGATTCAAGGGTAAATATGGGTAGTAGAGTTCAATACTACCACAAACTAATGATAATTTCAAATAAAACTACTATAATCACAATAAAAATAAAGATAACTATGGGGTTGCCTCCATAAAGCGCTTGGTTTAACGTCGTCAGCCCGACCTATTCAGATATTATTCAGGTTGGCTGATCATTAAAACCTCTTTAAAATTTAGTCTTTTACCCTCAAAATACGGCTTTAATTTGTGTCCATTTACTTTAAATCTATTCCCAATATTTTGATATTCAATTTCAACAACTTCGTAAGTATAAACTTGAGTCACGGTAAAGGGTCCAAACCAACGAGACTTCAATTTCCCAGGAAATAATTTCAGTCTTGTATTGTAAAGCAAAACTTCTTGACCTGGTTCAAAGTTCTTCTGGTTAATTTTCCAATCATTTCATAACTTTAGTTTCTCCTTATAAATTCTATTGTTATCATAAGATTCATTTCTTAATTCTTTCAATTCATTTAATTGTAACAATCTCTTCTCATCAGCATCTTTCAAATTATAATTTAATTCTTTAATCGCCCAATATGTTTTATGCTCCAATTCTACTGGTAAGTGATAAGTTTTTCCAAAAATAAGCCTGTAAGGAGTCATTCTAATATGAGTTTTATAAGAAGTCATGTAAGCCCATAATGTTGTATCCAGTCTAGTGGACCAATCTACTCTATTAGGGTTTACAGTCTTCTTAAGTATTTGTTTAATCTCTCTATTAGAAACTTCAGCTAACCCATTGGTCTGTGTGAAAGGAAGTAGAGATTCTATGAATAATATTAAACTTTTCTATCAATCTCTGAATGTATTTATTCCTATCTTTTCAAGTATTTGTTTAATCTCTCTATTAGAAACTTCAGCTAACCCACTAGTTTGAGGGTGTATAAAGTAGAGATTCTATAAATAATATTAAACTTTTCTACCAATATCTGAATGTATTTATTCCTAAAATGGGATCCTCCGTCAGTGATAATCATTCTCATCATTCATTGTGAAAAATCTTTAATAAAACTCTTGTAAAAGCCAACATGTCCAATAAAACTTCTAATCTCTCTTACATTAGTAGGAGGTGTTAATTTAGATATAACTTGAATTTTTGCAGGGTCTGCTTCCATACCATTTTCCAAAATTTTATGTCCTAACACAATTCCTCCTACAACCACAAATTGACATTTCTACCAATTTAGAACTAAATTAGTTCTTTCGTATAACTCCAAAACTTTTTCAAGATAATTTAAGCATGTGTTAAATGATGTTCCAAATATAGATAAATCATCCATAAATACTTCTAATCCATCATCAATTAACTTACTAAATATAAACATCATACATCTCTAAAATGTTGAAGGTGCATTACATAATCCGAAAGGCATTCTTCAAAAATAAAAGTTCAAAAAGGACTAGTAAATGTTTTCTTTTCTTGATCCTCAGGAGCAATATAAATTTGATAGTAACTGATATATCCATCTAAAAAATAAAAATATTTATGCCCAGCAAGTCTATCTACTATTTGGTCTAAAAATGGTAAAGGGAAGTGATCTTTCCTAGTGGAAGTGTTTAATTTTCTATAATCAAACAAATACGCCACCCAGTAACTTGTCTGATAGGTATTAATTCATTATTTTCTTTTGTTTCAACAGTCACTCCTCCTTTCTTAGGAACATAATTAATTGGACTTACCCAAGCATTGTCTGAAATAGGATATATAATTATAGTGTCCAACCATTTCAAAATTTCCTTCTTGACTACTTCTTTCATCATTGGGTTTAATCTCCTTTATGGATTAACTCTTGGTTTATATTGTTCCTAGTATAATTTCGTGCATACATATGGAAGGATTGATTCCCTTAATATCAGCTAAGGTCTAACTAAAAGCTTTTTTATATCTTTTTAATGTATCCAAAACTCTTTGCTCTTGCAAATCATTTAATACTGAAGATATAATAACAGGTAGTGTAGATGAGTTTCCCGTAAGCACATACTTCAAGTGGTTAGACAATATTTTCAACTCAAGTTCATGTGGTTTTATAATTGATGGAACTAGATTCTTATCAGCATTTCTTGTAATATCCAGCTTCTCAAATCTTTTTTGAACATAATCTAATTCTTCATTTTCTATTTCATCCAAAATAACTTCATCTCTGTCTTCAAATTATTCCTTCTCTTCAAAATATTCTTTAAAATGCTAGTTCAATAGATGTTCACTAATTTTCATGCGAAAACATTCATCATCTCTTTCAACAGCAGTGTATTTCATAGATTTCGCAATGTTAAAAGTCACTTCTTGATCGTTAACTCTCATAGTTAATTATATTTTTTGAACATCTATCATAACTTTTCCAGTAGCTAAAAATGGTCTCCCTAAAATGATAGGTCCTTTTAAACATCTGATTTCACAATGTTAAAAGTCACTTCTTGATCATTTACTCTCATAGTTAATTCTCCTTTTTGAACATCTCAATAGCTTTTCCAGTAGCTAAAAATGGTCTCCCTAAAATGATAGGTATTTCTTTATCTTCCTCCAGTAGCTAAAAATGGTCTCCCTAAAATGATAGGTATTCTTTATCTTCCTCCATATCTAAAACAATGAAATCCACAGAAAAGATAAATTTATCCACTTTTACTAACACATATTTATCTTCCCTCCATATCTAAAATAATAAAATCCACAGGAAAGATAAATTTATCAACTTTTACTAACACATCTTCTATATCTAAAATAATGAAATCCACAGGAAAGATAAATTTTTCCACTTTTACTAACACATCTTCTATAACTCCCTATCTAAGAACAATGAAATCCACAAGAAAGATAAATTTGTCCACTTTTACTAACACATCTTCTATAACGCCCTTAGGATATGTAACTTAATGAAATCCACGGGAAAGATAAATTTATCGGCTTTTACTAACACATCTTCTATAACTCCCTTAAGATAAGTAACTGAATGATCCGCTAACTAAAGAGTTACAGAAGTAGGTGAGATTTCTCTTAATCCTAATCTTTTGAAGATTGATAGAGGCATAAGATTAATGTTGGCTCCCAAATCACATAAAGCTCTTCCATAAAAAGTTTCACCGATAGCACACGGTATAGTGAAACTACCTGGATCTTTTAATTTTTTAGGAAGCTTTAAATAATTGTACTATACTCTTTGCTAAGTGGAACAGTCTCATTATCAGTGAACTTCCTTTTCTTGTTCAAAATATCTTTCATAAACTTCACATGGCCTCTACGAAGGGAATATTCACTGTTAACTTCTTAAGAATTTCTAAAAATTTGGAAAATTGGCTTCTACGAAAGGAATATTTATCGTTAATTCTTAAAAATTTCTATAAACTTGAAAAATTGTTTATCATTTTTTTGTTGCTTCAATCTTTGAGGAAATGGTGGTGGAGGTTTCTCCACCGTAATTTTCATTGGTGTAAGTAGATATTCTAAATCTGGATATTCATGATCCTTTTCTTTTTCCGTATCCACTTTCTCTTTTTCAGTTTTTGTTTCTTTCTGCACTTTTGTTTCCAATTCTTTTCCACTTCGTAATTGTATAGCTTTTATATGTTCTTTTCCCTGATCTTTAGGATTAGGTTCCACAGTACTAGGAAAAGTTCCCAATGTTTGGTTACTAAGCGCAGTAGTGATATGCCCCAATTGATTTTCAATATTCTTGATAGCAGTTCCTTTATTTTGTAACTGATTTCCTTGAATTTGTAATTGATTTCCTTGATTTTGCAATTGTTGACCCATGTTTAATATCATCTCTTCCATAGATAACTTCTTTCCTTAATTTGAGTGTTACACAATTGTGGACCCATGTTTAATATCAGCTCTTCCATAGACAACTTCTTCTCCTTAATTTGAGTGTTACTGATAAATCCAGGAGGATAAGAAGATCTATAATTAAAATTTCCTTGGTTGGATGAATTTCCCAATGGGTTCACTGGGTTTTTCGCCCATTGTTGATTTGTAGAAGATATGTTCTTCCAATTAAAATTAGGATGATTCTTCCAACCTGGGTTATAATAGTTCGAATAAGGGTTGTTGGGTATTATATTAATAGCATTTAAAGTCTCATACGAAGGTTGAACACCCACAAATTGCCCAGATAAATTCTCTTCCATCATAGTAGGTGTTGGAGAATAATTCATTCCATAATGATCTANTGTTGGTGTTCATTTTCTATTCCATGATTGTTCACATTATTTTCCATTGTGTCAGGATTTCTAGATTCTCTTCTTAGTTTTCTAAATCTTCTAACAGAGAGTTCTAATTCTGAATCATAGGGTATAAGATTTTCACGTCAAAATTTATGCATACAATTGAAATCAGTACACGAAAAAACAGTTGACTAAATATGAAAATAAGTTGCAATTCCACTAAAAGTTTTCTAATAGTCCTAATTTGTCTGTTACTTAATTATGATTCTTGTTTACTCCCCGGCAACGGTGCCAAAAACTTGACAGTGACTTTATATATGCTTAAAAATACAAGAATTTGATACTGCTACTACAAGATTTAATTCCCCGACAATGGCGCCAAAAACTTGACAGCGGTTATACATTGATAAAGATGTATATAAAATATTCAATAATTGCAAAGTCACACTTATCAACGCATGTATACGTATCGTTCAAGTAATACAGGGCTCTAATGGAGTCCTAGATATCGATCCCATAGGGAGTAATATTAGAGGCTATGAACTAAAATTTTAGAAAATAAATACTTAATCACAATAATATAGTTCAAATTGCTTATCTGTCACTAATAGACAATTGAAATAAATATGTAATTTTAATAACTCTTAAATAACTAATTCTACTAATAAAGTTTCTAATGTGAAGTTCAATATATAAGAAAACATCATTCTCCTTGTCAAGAAATTAAAGTGAATTAGTTTAAATTGGATTGTGCAAAATAGGAGCATACTTATTCCTTACCCTTTGGTCCAGGCATAAAGAACATTTACTAATCTGATGCTTGTTTACTAAATCTACGGCTAGGCTGGGAAGATATCGGCTCTCACTTTGGAGCTCCCACATTCCCCTCGCCTAAGGTCTAACGTCTACACTTCAGTACCAAAATGATAGGACCGAATTGAGGATTTTAGTCTGTCACTCTAAAATCTCCAATTCTACGCCCGATATTTATTTGCACCCTACTTTCAAGGACTTTGACCTCCCTGAATCTTGGATGTAATCTTCACTTTAGTTATAAAACTCAACATATTTTATTTTGACCTCCATAAATCTTGGATGTAATCTTCACTTTAGTTGTAAAACTCAACATATTTTAAAACCTCCCTCAATCTTGGATGTAATCTTCACTTTAGTTGTAAAACTCAACATATTTTAACAAATAATTGGCCATATTGAAAGTAAATTAAGATCGAAGTGCAACTTCTTTAACATTCTCAAGGCTCAACTAATTCAAATCACCATTTCACAAAATCTCAAGATAAGGAGAAAGACAGAGAAAACTACTCAGATCTCATGCTGAAGATACGGAAAAACTCGGAATTTATATATAAAAGTAAAGTCATACAAACTACAATAAGTAAATACCACTTATCTCTAATTCCTCCCCAAGCAAACTCCTTGAAGTTCTTATGAATCTCTTCTTTTCTTTACAATACATAGAATTCTTCTTCGAAGTAGCAAGGATGAAGAAATCTTTCACTTTCCCTCCACTCTTACAATCTCTCGAAGAATTCTTCACAATCTAACCCTAAATTAAAATCTCTACACTCTACACTCTCTCTCTACACTCTACACACCCTACACTCTCTACCTACACTCTCTACACCCTCTCTAATTTTCGGTCAAAAGTTTCTCTTAAAGTTGTAGAAGAGTTTTCCCAAGTGTTGTCTAAGCATCCCCTCAAAAATCGTCCACATTCAATGCACCTGTTGAGATAACCACTGATCTTGCCGTCGACGGCCTCGAGGGCACCATCAGCGGCCTCGAGGGTGTCGTCGGCGTCCTTTTGGAATATTTGATTCTGAACTCTCAGGAAAAACTAGTCGTCGGCGCCGTTGGGCTCGTCGTCGGCGCCCTAGTTCAAATCTTCATATTTTGGTCATTTTCGCTCCAAATTCACTCCTTTTTTGCATCTCTTTGCTCCAATGACCATAATTCAACATACCTGCAACAAAAGATCAAAAATATCTTTCTTTAAAGGGCAATATCATCAAAATCAGTGTAAAATAGGTCTGAAAATCTCAACATATTTTTTTTTGTCACTAACCCCCGAACAACGGTTTTTGTTACTCCATTGAGCATAGCTAGCCAATTATACTTCATAAAAAGTTTTATAATCACACTCAAAGGCTATTTGAACTAAGTGTTATGTGACAAATAGACGTCATTGGTGGGTATTTTTTATTGTTCAGCTGTCATAGATTTTGAAAAATTTATATCTAAATGATCAGATATGACATTCAAAGAATAATATACAACCCCGAATAATAAAAATATTGCATTTGAATGGATATAATCACTTGAATGATAAAAAATTTTGTGATTTATGGATCTATGAAACCAGGAATTTTCCTTACCCTACTGTTGTAAGATAAAATACAGCGACACCGGTTATGATCCTACAGTTCCCTTATTCTGACATCACTATTTTCTTTTGAATTTAGTTAGCTTGACTGAGTTGTTAGGCTCACTTAGACTGGAGAATTCTGATCCCGATATTTTTTTTATATGTAAGGATTTATGAAGTTGACACCACTACTTGAAAATTTTAATCCTCGACAATGAAGCCAAAAACTTGATCTCAAGCAAAGTAAGATTTCAATTATATTTGTAGGATTTCTATGCAAGTATACGTATTGTTATCAAGTAATATAGGGTTTTCTAATTGAGCCCTGAATATCGATCCCACAGAGATCGAGGTCAATCACGACGGCTTTCAATTGAAGTTCTAGTCTAGAATAACACGCCCTAGCTTAGAAGGTTGATAAAGGATTGATTTTGAATATATCCTACAACTATCACTATAATAATACTTCTACTCCTAAACTAAAATACTTAGTGAAAATCAGAAAGTGGGGTTTTAATATATTAAAAGTACTCTCACATGCAATGAAAATAGTGACGTGTAAAAGTAAAACAAGTAGTGAGAGAGATTGTGACAAATAAGAGTAATTATATTATTTACCCTTACTAGAGATGCTATAAACAATATTGGTTAATCTAAAGTCTGAATAGTTCTGAAGACGGGCTAGGCAGGGAAGATACTAGCTCTCACTCTAGAGTTCCCTCTTATCCCTCTACTTGGAGGCTAATATCTCGCATCAAAACCTAAAATAATAGACTAAATTAGGGGGCTTTAGTCTGTCACTCTAAAGTCCTCTATTTCTACACCCAATAAAGATTATTTTCTTATTTATTTGCACTCAACCATATAGACTACATTATCATCCATACAATCTCATGTCATTCTACCACAGTTGATTAAGACAATACCATCTCGGATCTTACATGTTCTCACAACAGATTTTAACATGCAAGTTGATCAAGTTTACATGTAAATGAAGAACAAAGTAAAATCATCACAATATATTATCATCCTACTCAATTTCATATCCTACACATGCATACTAATTTATTATAAGAGGGAAGAGTAAGTAAAACTACTCACTACACATGGAGAAACAACAAGAACTTTTTATTGAGCAAGACTTTGAAAACATACAAACAAAATACTATATTCAAATCAAAATACATTGAAAATACTTATCTCTGATGGAAATCAAACTCTCCTTGTATTGCAAAAGAAATCTCTTTACAATCCTCTCCAAGAACAAAGTGAAAAGAAAAGAAGAAATTCTCACACTTTCTCTTTCTCTCTCACCTTTCCGCCCCACTTGGGCTCACACCCAAGCCTTCTTCCTCTTCTCAAAGCCTTCTTCTCTTATTATATTTGATTCAAGAGTCCAAGATTTCTTTTAAAAGCATTTCCAAGCCTTATTTATAATTTCCCAAAAGATTCTTAAGTGTCTCTTCAAAACTGTCCATATTCATTGAATCTTCCAAATAGTGCCTGAAGTGACTCTTCATAACTCCATATAACCGCCCCAAATTATTCTAAAAAGTTCCTTTTCTCATTTCCAATAAATTTCCTAAGAGATGCACGAAGCAAAGCTTCAAAAATCGTCCAAATATGATGTATATTCTAAAAGATATGTTGAAAACAGTATTTGGCACCTAAGCACCATTTTTGGGCGCTTAAGTGCCCCCCTCTGTCTGGTGGCATCTAAGCGCCATATTTGGGTGCTTAAGCGCCAAGCACAGACACTTAAGTGCCCAGCTTTGGTCCCCATGGACCCAGTGTGCCTCGATTCGACCCGATTTGCTCCGGTTTGCTCTGTTTTGGTTCTTTTTTTTCATTTTGCTCCAAGTACTCCAAATTCTTCAATTTTATGTACCTACAACTAAAAACACAAGAAAACATACCTTTAAAGTGTAATATCATTATAAAATGAATTTTTATGCATATCGAAATCCCCCAAACTTAAACATTACTTGTCCTCAAGTAATACTACATTTTTAAAATAATTTATGTATATTAGAGTTAGTGGGTCTTCCTTTAGAATTGCTAAAATTTTGCTCTAAAATTGTTGATAGTTCAAATTAGAAGAACTTTTAGTGAATCAGACTAGCCCAGGGTCTAAAATATTTATCATCAAACTAGGAAATTTGTTTTCCTATCTAATTTAGAAATATATGCAGAATTTTCAAACTTCAGATCCTATGAACTTTACTTTTTAGACTTAAGAACTCTCTTAAAAATAATTTTTAATAATATAATTATAAAAAGCAAGATTAGGATTGTTCTAAGTTCTTTACTCTAGAAAAACTCAAGTGAAACCAATTTTTGATTAGGACCTCTCCTTAAGCTTCTCCTCACTTTTTTATTGCATCTTCTTTTCTTTTTTAGGACCTTTTTGATCCATTATTTATTTTTATTTTTTTATATATGTGAGGATTACTATATCTAGAGAAGTCCTTAAATAATTTTGAATTCCACTATCCTCCTCTAAAGTTAAAACTTATTACTTTCTTTCACTTGAAAAGATGTATTATTTTCTTAAGTACTTTTTAAAAGAGCCTTAAATGTTTGAAAATAAAAATTCTAAGAATCCTTAGTTTTTCAAAAATACAATTTTTCCTACTAAAGATAGTTACTCATTTTCTCAAGTTCTCCACTGAATATCCTTAACTCTAGGTTCACCCTTTTCACTGAAAATATTAACTAAGTTTTACTACTCCATTTCTATACTTAAAATTCAAACATTCTTAAGGTGATACCACATAATAATAATCATTAGAAATAAAAAACAAATTTATTTGTAGTAATTTTGAAAACAAATAAGATTTAAATTTGAAAACATTTTTCTTCCCCCCCCCCCCAAACTTAAGCTCAAACATGTATAGCAATAAAGTACAAAAATATGCTGCAGAGAAAGAACACTTTTACAATTTACTACACATCCTACAAAAATATCAACAAGTAACACATGGTAGAACATTGTAATAGAAAGTAAATCTAGCCTAAACATGCTTGACATAACACTATAAAGGAATTTTAAATAGTGGAGCAAGTACATTCTGAAGATTAAATAGGAACACATTTTAAACTTATAAAGGAATTGTTGGATGCTAACAAGTTTTAAATATTAAGATAAGTTTAGTTATTTACAATGACCCATTCAACTTAACTCACAAACAACGACACACAAACTCCAATACATATACTCACAGATTCATAAACAAACAACGACTGAGGTTAATTTGATCTCCCTTCTACTCACATTTGCACCTCCTTACTTTCACCTTCTAACAGAAGAAACTACATTAATAACGTGTTTGTATTATAAAACTTTATATGGCTATCACACTTGGACTAGAATTCCCTCATGTGTTTCCAATTTTAAGGTTACTCTAAGTCTAAGGCATACAAAATCTAGTAAATATAGTGCAGTTCATCCAGATGTTGTTCACTAAATAAGTTTATGACCTTACTCAATGAGGACAAAGTCAGATAAAGGAAGTAATCGAGTTGACATGGAGTGGTACAAGTACAAACTCTACATGCTTCAAGGTAATTCTCAGCTCTGGTTGAGAATTAAGTCATAGCAGAATTGTCAACCTGTTACTGCCAGAAATCATATACAAATCTAGTCATGACGAAGGAATTACCTCACAACATTAATCTAATCCACTCTTGCACATCAAACACGGATCAAAGTCCAACATCTCACTATTATCCAATCCAACATAACAACAACCACACTAAACAGATAACAAAGATAACCATGGGTTAACTCCCACAAAGCACTTGGTCCAACATCGATGAACAGATGTATCCAATGTTTACACTGGTTGCCCCAGCATCAGAATCTCATTCATTTTGTTTGTATACCACGGAATATGTCATTCAGTGATTTTGAATAACTCTTTCTTAGGAGATATTTTACTGATTTCATTGTTCAATTCAAATTCTTTTTGTGAATGAGTTGAATCTGAAGATATAAAGACTGGTGGTGTAGATGAATTACCTAAATAGGTAGGCTTTAAAATTGTATGGGGTACATTCATATTAAGTTCATGAGATTTTTCAACAAATGGAATTAAAAGTTTACTATTTTGGGTAACATCCATTATTTCACACTTCTCCAGAACATACATACAGTCTTCATTAAACAACGTTTTCAACTCATCATGAAAGTTCATTTCAATCTCATCTGTTGACTTACTCTCAAAACTTTCTTGGAAATAGTCTTTACTTAGATAATCAATTTCATCGATAAAAAAACAATCATTATTTTTTCTCTCAGTTGGATACTTCATAACCTTTACAACATTAAAAGTGGCTTCATGGTTATTAATATTCATAGTCAACTCTCCTTTTTGTGCATCTATCATAGCTTGGCCAGTAATAAGGAAAGGTCTCCCCAAAATAATTGGATTTTCTTTATCTTCCTCCATATCTAATACAAAGAAGTCCCTAAGAAATATAAATTTATTCACTGTAACAAGCACATCTTCTTTAACCCCTTTTGAATAATGATAGATTGATCGGTTAACTGAAGGGTTACAGTTGTGGGAGAAATATTGTCTAAACCTAACCTTGTAAATATTGATAGAGGCATCACATTAATGCTCGATCCTAAATCGCATAAAGCATTTCCACATAATCTTTCTCCAAATAAATAAGGAATTGTTAAGCTAAAAGAATCTTTAAGATTCTTAGGAAGCTTTTTCTAAAATATAGCGCTACACTCCTCACTTAGCGCAACTGTCTCGTAATCCCCAAATTTCCTTTTCTAGTTTAATATCTCCTTCATAAACTTTGCATAACTTACCATATGTTCCAAATCTTCAATGAAAGGAATATTTATCGTAACTTCTTAAGTACTTCCATGAACTTTAAAAATTGTTTATCCAACTCATACTGTCTAAGTCTTTGAGGAAATGAAGGTGGTGGTCTTTCTAAATTGATTTTAGTTTGAGATATTAAATTTTCCAGATCCTTATAAACATGTTCTTCAGGTTTTTATTTTTCTTTGTTTCTCTCACAACTTCTCTCTTTTCTAACCACACCCTCTATCTCTCTTTCACTCCTTAATCGGACAGCTTCTACATTTTCATTATTGTTCTCTTTAGAGTTGATCTCAGTATTGCTATGAAATGTTCCTTGGGGTATATTACTAAGTGAATTAATAATTTGTCCTAGTTGATTCTCTATGTTTCTAATCGCACCATTTTGACCTTGCAACTGGTTTCTCATTTGCATTGCTACTTCTTCTATTGACATCTTCTTATCCTCAAATTTTTTATCATTATCAGAGTTCGGTGGATATGAAGGCCTATAGTTTGTGTTCCCTTTATTATTCCAACTTCCATTAGGATTTGCATGATTATTTTTCCATTGTTGGTTTCCACCACCAATATTATGATACCAGTTAAAATTAGGATAGTTCTTTCAACCTAGGTTGTAAAAGTTAGAATACAGGTTGTTTATGGTATTTAAAGTCTCATATGATAAGTTAGAATCAATCATATGCCCTAATGAATTTTCCTCACTTATTGGAGTAAATTGAGGGTGGTACATTCCAAATTGGTCCAACTTCCTTGATATTGTAGTAAATTGAGATGCAAGAATTGCAATCGTATCTGTATCATGAACACTGGCTACCTTTTTAAGATTTACCCTTGTAGAGGGCCATTGAAATTCATTTGTACTCATTTCTTCAATTATCACATATGCTTCATCAAATGATTTTGACATTAATGATCCACCAGTGACAACATCAATTATAGACCTAAGGGATCCTACTAACTCATTGTAAAAAGTTTAAATGATTAACCATCGGACAGAGCATGGTGCAGACACTTTCTTAGGAGTTCCTTAAATCTTTCTCAGGCTTCGTATATTGATTCTTTTTTATATTGACAAAATGAGATAATATCGTTTCCAAGTTTAGTTGTCCTTGAATGTGGAAAATATTTAGCTAGGAATTTCTGAGTTAACACCTCCCATTTTTTAATAGAGCCAGGTGCTAATGAGTATAACCACATTTTAGCCTTATCCCTTAGTGAGAAAGAAAAAAAGCCTTTAGTCAATAACATCTTTTAACATGTCATTATAATGAAATGTAGCACAAAGTTCTAGAAAATTTGATAAGTGTAAATAGAGTTCCTCTGAAGGAGTTCCCCCAAAATAGTTATTCTGTACCAACTAGATAATTGCTAGATTAATTTCAAACGTGTCCGCTTCTACAACAGGGGTTTGTATACTTGATTGAATACCATTTTTCATAAGATTTACATATTCCCTTAATAATTTATGATGATTTTCCAGTTACTATTTTGAATGTTTTCCAATTCCATTTCTAGTTTTTCAAGCCCTTTTTGTTTTTTAAATTTTTTATTTTTTTCTAACTCGGGATCATAAGGCACAAGTCCTACAGATTCTTTGTTTTGCATACACAATACAACAAACAATACATTAACAATTAAATAAAATAAAAAGAAAAACATATTTAACACAACAAAACATTTTCACAAACACCTTGTTTTTCACTCAAAAAGTTTTTTTTTCACAACACTTTTTCAAACAAAAAACAAACACTTTTCACACAAAAATAGTTTTTACGACACTACAGTTTTCCAAGTCTAAGACTAATTAATTCAACTAAAATTCTCCTAAAAGTTAAGATCAACCATTGTGATCCCTAGCAACGACGCCAAAAACTTGATCCCGATATTTTTTTTTATGTAAGGATTTATGAAGTTGACACCACTATTTGAAGATTTTAATCCCCGACAATGATGCCAAAAACTTGATCCCAAGCAAAGTAAGATTCCAATTATATTTGTAGGGATTCTATGCAAGTATACGTATTGTTATCAAGTAATATAGGGCTTTCTGATTAAGCCCCAAATATCAATCCCATGGAGATCGAGGTTAATCACGACGACTTTCAAGAGAAGTTATAGTCTAGAATAAAACGCCCTAGCTTGGAAGGTCGATAAATGTTTGATTTTGATTATATCCTATAATTATCACCATAATAATACTTCTACTCCTAAACTAAAATACTTAGTGAAAATTAGAAAGTGGGGTTTAATATATTAAAAGTGCTCTTCCTCATACAATGAAAATAGTGACATGTGTAAAAGTAAAACAAGTAGTGAGAGAGATTGTGAAAAATAGGAGAAATTATATTCTTTACCCATGCTATAAAGAACATTGGTTAATCTAAAGTTTGAATAGTTCTGAAAGTGAGCTAGGTAGGGAAGATACTAGCTCTCACTCTAGAGTTCACTCTTATCCCTCAACCTGAAGGTAAAATCTCGCATCAAAACCTAAAGCAATAGACCAAACTATGGGGCTTTAGCCTGTCACTCAAAAGTCCTCTAATTATACACCCATTAAAGAATATTTACCTATTTTTTTACACTCAACCATATAGACTACATTTCTCATCTGTGCAATCTCATGTGATTCTACCACACTTGATTAAGACAATACCATCCCAGATCTTACATGTTCTCACAACATATTTTAACATACAAGTTGATCAAGTTTACATGTAAATGAAGAATAAAGTAAAATCATCACAATATATTCTCACTCTATTCACGATTCTATATCCTACACATGCATACTAATTCCATTATAAGAGGAAGAGTAAAGAAAACTACTCACTGCATATGGAGAACTACAAGAACTTTTCATTGAATAAGACTTTAAAAATATACAAACAAAGTACTAGATTCAAATCAAAATATAATGAAAATACTTATCTCTGATGGAAATCAAACTCTCCTTATATAGCAAAAGCAATCTTCTTACAATCCTCTACAAGAACAAAGTGAAAAGAAAAGAAGAAATTCTCACACTCTCTCTTTCTCTCTCACCTTCCCGCCCCACTTTGAGCTCACACCCAAGCCTTCTTCATCTTCTCCAAGCCTTCTTCTCCTCTTCTAATTGATTCAAGAGTACAAGAGTTCTTTTAAAAGCATTTCGAAGCCTTATTTATAATTTTCCAAAGTATTCTTAAGTGTCTCTTCAAAACTGTCCATATTCATTAAATCTTCCAAATGGTGCCTAAAGTGGCTCTTCATAACTCCAGATAAACACCCCAAATTCTCCTATAAAGTCCCTTTTCTTATTTTTAATGAATTCCCCAAGAGATTCACGAAGCAACCCTTCAAAATTTGTCCAAATTCTATGTATATTCTAAAAGATATGTTGAAAATTGTATTTGGCACCTAAGCATCGTTTTTAGGTGCTTAAGCGCCCCCCTCTCTATCTGGTGGCACCTAAGCACCATATTTGAGCACTTAAGAACTGGGCACAGGTACTTAAGTGCCTGTTTTTGGTCCTCATGGACCCGGTGTGTCCCTATTCGACATGACTTGCTCCGGTTTACTCTATTTTGGTCCATTTTTTGTTTTTTTTGCTCCAATCCTCCAAATTATTTATTTTGATGTACCTACAACCAAAACACAAGAAAAAATACCTTTAAAGTGTAATATTATTATAGAATGAAACATGAAAAATAATACATTTTTAGGCATGTCAAATTCTCGTTAGCAATCGTGGGTTATCACATCGAAGAAATCCTCGTAAACCTAAAAAAAGTGATTTAAGGGTGTTCACTAAGTTTAAAAGTGTATTTATATTTTCAAAATGTCTTTTTTATATTTTCAATTTTGGTTTAGTTTTACATGTAAAGTAAATAAATTCAATTAGAAAGCATTGTAAGTTAAATAGAAAAATTGTAGTTCATAAAATGTAAATGTGTGCTTGGGCCTTCGCTACTGTTGCATGGTTAGTATCATAAATCATAATATATTGGTAGTAAATTTAAATAAATTATTAAAAAGAAAATAGGAAAATCTAGTACACAGAAGTAGCAATGCAAGTCGTAGCAAAAATATAAACCGACAAAGCAAAACCCATAGTCACATATGAAAGGTCAAGACTACGTGTAAGTCATTAGTAAAGGTGGGGACTCAGAGCTGGACTGTGTGCTTCCCAACCTTGAACAAGAGTTACCAACCTGATAACTTACGGAAGACAGTCCTTAACTCTGATTAAAGTGGCTAATCGTGGACCTTTATAAGTTTTCATAAAAAAATTATTTAAATCTTCATGCAAAAGTTGTTGTTTAAATTTTTGTGTAGAGTTCACTTTAACAAGCAAAAGAAATTTTGTTTTATTTTTTTGAATATTTTGTAAATTAGTGTAGACCACGGGCTAATTACTCTAATCAATTTAGGACTACTGATAATCTATGAGAGTTGGGGGCAACAATCTCACCAAGAGTCGGTGAATAGTATCATCGATTCTTGTCCTCTTCCCTCATTGAAGATCCATGAGGTAGGAGATACTATTCTAAAAATCCCACTATGTATCCCTCGTTTAGCACAAACCACCCTAGCCACCTAGACCTAAAACTTACACCAGTTTGATAATCCATATGTGGCAAAAACAAATATTTCTAGTCACTCACAAGGACTTGAATACCTTAGAAAAGACTTGTGTCCATTAATATATTATAAGTAGTGTAGGGTATTTCTATTAATTTGGTGAATTGATGGGTCCTGAAGCATAACTTGGTGGATTCTAAATACTTTGAGGATGTTTTTTTTTCATCAAAGCATAGTAAGTTCAATTATCCTTCAAAATATCCAAAAGATTGTAAAAGTGTTCAATGCATAACCTAAACAACTTTTAAAACTTTTTGAATCATTTCAAGTTCACATGAACTTATTGTGTTGCTGAATCATTCATCTTGGATTATGTTAGGATTTAGTGATAATATTTTAACATGTGTTCAATGAACCTCTCAATGTTTTAATCATCCCATGAGTAGGACAATCAAACAATCACTTGATGTTTCACTTGATGAATTATGTGAGTAGACACCTTTAAGGGTATATATGATCATTAAGGGATACCTACTCCTCCTTATCAAAGTTGAGCTTGTAGTGTTTTAGAAATGTTGTGATTAATTATATTCCTTTTATCTAAACATTATTACATGATAGAGGATCGAGCCTAGTTCACTACTAAGCTCTTAAACATTCATGAGTAGAATTCTAATCTTTCAAATATATTAAGTGAAGTGCACTTGATCCTTATTGAAAGATCAATTCATCATTTAACTAGGAAAATAGGGCTTCTAATCAGTGTATTAACATTTTCCTAACAAAATCGCTTCACCATAGGATCTCCCAATCAGATTGACTTCCAAATCACAATAATTCAAGAAATTACAATTTACCTTTTTTTTTAAGAAGTAATGAGTTGTTTTCTACCTTTTATCCCCTTATGTTACAATCATTTAGGAGGATTCATTATGATTAACATTGCTCATTTACCCTTTAGTTTCTACAAAATTTTATTTAGGGTAGGGAAACCCATAATTATTATTTTTCCCTGAAGGCTTTCCACTTCATAATTACTTAAGTTAAACTCAAATGACTTTAAAATTGTATTGTCATCTCATTCATGGGTCAAATAAGACCTTAAAGAAGAATTTGTGATTTTTCTAATTTTTATTTAATTTTCATAATTATTTTAACTTGTAAATAAGGATTTTTTAAGATAATTAAAATACCTTGTTGGCAGTATTTTTGGTTAAGGAGTTGCCCGTACGAAGCTGTCGGTAACCGGAATCAAAATCCCATCGCCCGCTTTGAAATGATGTTTAATTTACATATGTATATATAGTTTAGAAAAATATGAAATCAAACTGACCCTATATTTTCCATAGTTTAAGTGAAAAAGCGTTGTACCTCAAACCCTGCACTTATCCCGAAGGATAAACACAAGACTTGAGAATGAATCTCGATCAAATAAACTAAAAAAATATGACAACCATTTGGTCTGCGAAAATATTTTATTTGCCAATAATTTCCTCTATTCAATATGAAGAATTAAATATGGTTTATATTAAGCTGGGTTTATACAAGCTTTCTATAAGGACAAGCCCATGTAGTCAATTACATCTTAAATGACCAAAGTTACCTAAGAAAACTCTCGATAAAAATTAGGAAATATTATCTTCAAAGAGGTCAAGGGATAGGACTTTTCAACGAGATCGGACAAAGAGGTGTGAAAAGGGATTGGTTCAAATAAGGAACATTTGTTATATAATCCAAAGGAGGAAGAACTAGGGGACATCATGGATCCAGAGAAGAACCTCAGTGACTTCCCAATCTATCCTATTGTTTGGCTTCATTTTTTAGGAGAAATTTAATTGAGTGTTACATCCTACCAATTTTATTTATTAGGGCTTACATTCATGTGAAAGCATCACACAAATAACCTGGAAGATGTGAGGATTTAGGTCGTGACGAACGACAACCTTGGAATCCTAAAACGAGTTAGGGCTTATATTGTACAACAGAGTTGTACAAAGACCTAAAGATAAGGTGAGGATTTATGTTGCATAAGCAGACAACCTCAAAATCCTATGGCTTGGCTAAGGAAGGAAATATGTTTAGCTAGGGATGACAGGTTTTTTTGTTGAAGATGGACGTGCTGCCCACCATGCTAGCTCCTTGCCATGATGAGTTTAAGTTTTCTAGGGTGTATAGTTATGACGTTAAATCAGGTGGCCCTATGGTTGTAGTTCTTTAAATATTATGGGGTATGTTAAAGTTGATTAGAGCGACACTGGTTAGGATCCTACGATTCTCTCATTCTGGTACCACTATTTTTTATTAGATTTACTTAGTCCAAATGAATTTACTAAACTTCACTTAATGAGTTTCATGCTTTCATTTAGACCGTAGGAAGCCTCGTTAGCAACAGTAGGTTACCTCCTTCAAGGGATTCCCGATCATCCGATAGAGAAGTCTTAATTTAGTTGTAGTTGTGGTTTTTTGTGATGTTTGTGATTAAATTTTAAGTTATTTTATATTTTAAATGTTATGGAGGTGATTTTATCTTGGTTGATTTTAATTTTGGCTTGGGTTTTGGTTTTGGTTTTGTGGTTATCCTAACAGTTTTGGTTTTCATGCAGGGTGATATTGTTGTTTAGCATACAAGTTTTATAAGCATAAAAGGTACAGTATGAAAGTACAAGAAAGATAGCATTGTAAATTATAAAAAGCGTACCTAGCAAGTCTTCTCGTTCCACCACCTGAAACTAAAAATGCATGTGAGAGCATTTTATATAAAGCAAAAAATTAAGGTTCTAGTGATCTACCGAACCCTAGGTCATATCTTGGTGGGTCCCTATTAATTTGATTAAGGATGATTTTTGTTAAGCAAAACATATTAAGTTTAGTAAACCTCTGAGGTATCCAACAGATCTGGAGAAAGAAGTATGTCCATGCTTCCCTCTCACTGCCTGGTGAAAAGTCTCATGTTCTTTTTAAACTTATTATGTTGCTTAATAACCCATCCTGTAAATACTTTTAATGTTCAATGAACATTGATGTTTCAATTATCCTTAAGAGTAGGGTAAATATCACTTATAATTTAATTTGAGAATTATGCAGGTGAAGACCCTTAAAGGGAAGTAAGTGTTACTAAGACACTTAGCCAATTTTTTAATTTGGGCTTGTAGTGTTTCAAAGGTGTTCAATTTTTAATTATGTTCACTTTTCTAATCCACATTTAACCAAATTTGATT
Organism: Phalaenopsis hybrid cultivar; assembly: GCA_002079205.1. NCBI lineage: Eukaryota > Viridiplantae > Streptophyta > Magnoliopsida > Asparagales > Orchidaceae > Phalaenopsis > Phalaenopsis hybrid cultivar. Next base: position 34,816 of record JXCR01148245.1, read on the forward strand.
TAGGCTTAGTCACTACTAAGCCCTTTAGACTTTTGATAGATGTCTTAGTTATAGTTTGAAAGAGATTGAATTTCAAGTGATGATGATTCATTTTTGAAAGTCATTTGAACATCAAATAGGGGTGTTAAATTAGTGAGTTATCAACAACCAAAATCATACCCCTAAGTCTAGGATCATTTAATTGACTAGACTTCCAAATTTTAATAATTTAAGGAAATTACAAATTTATCCTTTAATTAATAAAAGTGAATGGTTTCTACCAATTAATACCCTCGCCTTTAAATCATCCAAATATGTTAATTGGGATCAAAGGTTACACATTTCCATTTCTTGAATTAAGCCTAAATGTTAATTAAGGCTAAATTTCTAAAATTACACTTTTGCCCCTAAGGCTTTATACTTCAAAATTCATCAAATTTAATTCAAATGACTTTGGAATTTTTATTCCACCTCACTCCTGGGTCAATTAAAATATCAGAGGAGAAAATGTGATATTTCAAATTTTAATTTAATTTATATATTTATTTATATGCAAGAAATAAGATTTTTTAAAGAGAATTCTCTAACTTGACCAAGGTAAAGTCTAATCCCTTAAAATTATTTATGGAGGTAGACTTAGACCAGAGAATCATTGGGACCCAATTTCATGATTTTTTTGAGTTTTTTTTTAATTATTAGAATTATTTCAAGTTCTAGAGTATTTATTAATTACAAATGATTTTAAATATGTAAAATTAAGTTTCACATTTTTATTAAATCTCTCTAAGGTCAAGAAACCCAAAGAAAAAAATTTCATATTTTTTTTTATTTTTCTTTGAATTGTTACAATTATTTTAGTAAAAATCCATTTTTAGCCTTTAAAAATTACTTTAAGCTTCAAAATTCAATATCTTCACTTATTAAATCAGGAAAAATATTCGAATTATTCCTAAGTACTTAAAAAACAATTTAGAACATTTCCATGAATTTTATTATTTTTTTATTTTTATCATTTTTTTAATTATTTAAATATTAAGGAAAGGCTTAAAATGGAATTTTTATTTTAATTACAAATTTATTTTTAGAAAATTCCTCTGATCACAGAAAACTCCTAAAACTAATTTTTAAAAGTTTTTGAGTTATATTTTAATTGTTAAAAATTATTTTAGTGTTAAAAATGACATTTAACTTAGAAAATCATTTTGAGTTATCAAATGAGCTCCAAATATTTTTAAATTTTTATGGGGAGTTCTTTGAACTTCAAATTATAGTGGAGATTAAAAACCAAGTCATTTAGATGTTTATATTTCCCAAATTAACTTTATTTGTGTTTTAGGTTTTTGTGAGAGTTAAGTGTGTTCTTAATGACTTGACCTGACTCATGAAAAAATTTTCAAAATATTCTCTAGTCACAATAAACCTTCCAAGATTTTCTTGGAATTTTCTAAGCAACATACAAATTATTATGATTAATTTATGTAGATAATAGACATAAACTTGAAAAATATGGATCTCTGTTTAGGGTCTTCTCTGACTTTGGAAAAATCAGAGAATGTTCCCCCAAGATAGAGACAACAATATGCCAAAATTTCAAGCCATGGTGAAATGTCTATATGCATGGACAATCAAAAAACTCAAAACAGTGTTTAATTAAATAAAAATAAAATATGCATCAAATAAATTTTAAACTATTTCCACATTATTCTCCTCTATTCACTGAGCAAGAGAGTATTTTTATTTTATTTTTGTGATTTTTGTATACTAAGATATGGATTTTTGAAGTTTGGGATAATTTTCTAACTTATTTTATTTTTTATTTATCTATTTAAACATGTGGCGCTGACTAGATCCTAGGCAGCTCCAAACGGCGATGTGGCGCACTCCTATTCACTGTGCTTTCCACCTTGGCATGTCACACGGCCCGCATTTCACGCACCGAGAGTTTGTTCGGCTAGATCTCGTCTGTTGATGAGATAAACGTGCGATCGGTGGCTCCCCGTCATCGTCCCCAAATAGGCTAACCTGTGACCGTTAACATTAAAACCCTAAGATCTCACTCATTTCTCAACCAAATGACCTAGGGTTTGATTCTGTGAACCCGTCTAAGTGTGACAAACATATATATACGGTAAACATGTCATTAAACTAACCCTAATCAAATGGAGAATCAAAATAGGCTCAGGAAGAGGGAAAGTTCAATACCTTGTCTCTGAGAAGGGAAGCTTCAATCAGAGCTGCTCGGCACATTCGTGGAGGTCCAAGGAGGCTAAGGATTGAGCCTCTAGTCGTAGTGAAAGTTCTAGACCCGAATTCGATCAAGGTCGGATTTGGGTGTTGGTCTTGAGCTATCCTAGAGGCTCTGTATGAGAGGGATTTGATAGAGCTTTGTCTTAGTTCAGTGTGGTGATGGTGTGGGTGAGTTTAATTTGGATTTGGTGCACTGTGGAGGTGTGGTGGAGAATTTCCTATTCCGGCAAGGATTTGAGCTTCAAAATTGAACTCCGACAAGGGGAATTAGAGCAATGGAGTGGTTGGATTGCACTGTGGAGTTCTCAAGGAAGCTTAGGGAGTAATTTCAGAGGCTATCCTTAAGAAATTTTCAACACACCTTCATGGCCATGGAGGTGGAGCTTTAATAAAAATGGCTTAGGGTGGCTCTATGGTACAATGTATGGGTGCAAAGTGTTGCCTATGTCAAAAGCAGAGAGGCTCTAAACTTCAAATGAGATGAGGTGGCCTCTAGGTTTGAATTGGGTTTCGATTTCTTGAGGGTGGCTCACGGTTTTGGCTCCTCCGTTGACTAGACTGGTTGGCAAGGCTATGGGAGGTGGCCAGGAGGTCAGGTGAGCTAGGGGAAAATCTGTCACAACAATTTATTTGGGCAGGTGTTTAGTTTTGGCAAAAATCCCTTAAGCTTAAGAAATTTTGGAAATAAATCCCTTGATTTGGGCATCCTTTAGTCCATGGCTCATTTGGGTGGTTCCATGGGGTTTAGCCTAGTCAATAAGGTCCAAATTTTGGTTGTGGTTTCTTTGCCTTGACCAAATTGGCTAGATTGGGTCAACTTTTGGTGAAGGGGTCCATGTAGGTCAATTTAGCTTAAAGTGGGTTTGGGTTAGGCTATCCATAACTTTGAGCCCAATTGATTAATCAACATTGTGTAGATGATTGTAATGAACATTTTTGGTGAATGATTGAAGTAATTTTGAGTTCAATTGGAAGCTCAATTTGAAGGATTTTGAGATTTTGATAAATTTGGGCATGCTGGACTAGACTTGGGCATAGGTTGAGCTAGGCTTAGAATTTAGCTCAATTGAATGGTTCAGATGATCAAAGAAGATGTTATAAAAAATTTTCATGAATGAATGGAGTGGAAATTTTGGGGTTAAGGCAATCAATTTGGTGGAATTTTGAGACATGGCCAATTTAGGGAAAAATTAAAGATTTTTGGATTTATGTTGAAATTAAATGAAATTGAGGCTTCACCAGGGTCAATTTAAGGTCAAGTTTGATGTGTAGGAGTGCTATGAAGAGTTTTAAAGATAAATTGTGGCAAATTAAGTAGGCTATAGGTTCAATTTGGTGAGATTAAGTCATATGACCAAAATTGGGGGTTTGATTTAGATCAAAATTGGGCTCAAAGCATGGGCCAATTGAGCTTTAATTTAGTTTAGATTGGTCATATGGAAGGGGAATTTGAGTTTCGAACTGAAATTGGGACCAAATTGATGGACATTTGAGGTGAATTTGGGGAAAATTATGCCTTTAAAGGCAAGTTGGAGGTTTGGTCAAAATGGTCAAATTAGTCATGTGGTAATTGAGAAAAATGAAATTGGGAATATTTGGAAGGTTTTGGGAATTTTTGGGATTTTTTGGAATTTTTGAAATTTTGGGCTTAGGATGGTAATTTTACAATTTTTGGTAATTTTGGGTTATTTGGATGTTTTCAAAAGATTTGAAATGATTTTTGAACAAATTTGGGTATTTTGCGTAAATTTGAGAATTTTGGCCAATTTTAGGGTTTCAAAGGTACTTAGGTAATTTAGGGGAGTTTAGTGAAAAAAAGTCAAGTTGAGTATTTTGGTAGAATTGGGGAACTAACCATCATAAATAAACTATGGACCAATGGAAAACCCATTTTGTTTCTCTATGTACTGGTCTTAGCTAAACCCTAGCCTAAGGCTAGTGGGTTTAGGGGATCATCTACATGAGTCTCCCAAAGGATTAAGGGATCAAAGTCAAGAAATTTTGGGTTTGTATTTATGAATGATTGTGAGTGAGGTGAGTACCTTAGCTCTCGACCAACACCCAGAGTCAACTTTAAGGGCAAGCAATCCTATGGGAACTCTCCTTGAGCTCCCCCATAATGACCTCACCTACTAAGTGCTAGAGGTTAGGAGCCTTATATGGAACTTTAAGTTGAGTAAAGAGGAGTTTGGAATTTCTAATTGTGAGGGTTTCTTTTCTAGTTTTCTAAGAATAGTCAACATGAAAGTCCTATGGCTAGACCCTAGGCTACTAAAGAGGAAAATTAAACATCAACCAAAAGTGAGGTCAACATACCTAAGTAAACAACACTTTTTGTGCTTAAGAAAATTATTGGAGGTTCAATTAGGTGAGAGGACTATTAGGAACAATTTTAGTGAATTTTTTAGTTATATTTTATTTTTTTTATAATTTTTTAAATGATTTCTAATGAGTAAATAAATAACCAAAATGCATTTTTATTCTCAAAATTCTTTTTATATTTTTCATAAGTCTCTCTGACCTCAAAGAGCTCAAATAAAATTATGTTGAATTTTTCTTATGTTTAAATTATTTTTTAATAGTTTTTTTAAGTAGTAAAAACGACATAAAAAAAGTAAATATTTTAACCTCAATTTTATTTTTCATATGTGCCTTTGGTCACAAAGAACAATCCAAACTAGTTTTTATAATTTTTATTTTTCTTTTAATTTATTTTTTAAGAAAAAATTCACATTTTTTTTATAAAATTCATTCTTACACCGAAAAAAAATTTTATGACCTTGAAATTTTTACAGGAGCCTCTTGAGGTGATTAGCCTCAATTTAGCCAAATTTGGTAATTATTTGACTTATTTTGTGTTTTTCTTAATTTTGGTAATTATTTAAATTTTAAAATAGAAAAGTCTGTCTTAAAATTTTTAAAATTTGATGTATATTTTTCTTAAGTTTCTCTAACCATAGTGAACCTACCAAACCATTTTTTATAATTTTCTGAGTCACATTTTGTTATAATTATTTTAAACAGAAAATGGTGATTTACATTGAAAATTAGGGTTTCCAAAGTCAGTGGTGCTCTCTGGCTTTGGAAAAATCAAAGAGCAACCCTAGTCATGTGAGAAATGAACCCTCCAAAGTTCATATTTTTATGATAAATATTTAATTTTATGATTTAAACAAGTTTCAGAGTATTTCATTAATTTAGAAATAAATATAAAGAAAATATTTTTGATTTCTAATCCACATTATTTTTCTCTGTTCACTGAGCACGGGTATTTTTATTTTTTTTTTAGCATTTTTTATACCAAGTTATAAATTTTTAAAGTTTTTGTAATTATTTAAATCATAATATATTATACTTTCACATCTCCGAAAGTACGAGTGGTGTGCTTAAATTCAATGTCGCCATCAACGTCAGTTGTTAACTCAGCTCACTTTTCACTGATCATCTACTCGTTCGACGTGATCTAAACCGTCCACTCAATATACGTGTGATCCAACGGCTCCTAGTCATCATCCCAAATGCGCCTTAACCCGATAACCATTCATTTTTCAGCCTAAATTTCATGCTTGATTCTTAATGAAATCATATGGGGTTTGTTCATGCATCTTTATTTAGGTGAGATGAACATATCTATATGGTTAATCAAGCATGAAATTAAGATCTACTTCACAAAGGTTGAAACCAAGCGCAAAATTTTGATTATTTGTCCATACCTTTATCCAAGAGGTGTAGCTTTATTCAAATGGTTGTTGAAGCTTCCTTGAAGTCCCATGTGCGTGCTTGAAGCGTTACTTCTCTTTGGGATAGGGCCTAAGCAGAAGTTCGATTAGAGGGTGGTGCAGCCTTGGTCAAAGTCTAGTGCAGAGGGCTCGGGAAGAGTCAATTTTGATGGGGAACTTCCTTTCTTGCTCTGAGGAAGCTTATGATTAAGTAAATTTGGGATTTAGAAAAGTTTACTCAGATGGAAAAAAAGTGCTTGGATTTGGACTTCAAAATTAGGGCAATGCAGTGAAAATGAAGGCTAAAAAATGGTGGGGATGAGCTTCACAAGGCTGCTAGGGGGTCTGGTAGAATTGTGGCAGAGTTTTGTTAAGGTTTGATCATCTTCCTCCACTTGACCTTGGAGTGTTGGTTTTATAGAGCGATCCATGGTTGTCATCAGAGCAAGCCATGGTGGCAAAGAGGCTGCTTAGGTGGAGGGAAGAAGGGCTTTGATGGTCATTGGCAATGAGCTACATCAGCGAGTCCCACTTGTGGAGGCTCTCGTACTTGGCATTTTCCAATTGCTAGGTGGTCGGTCAGGGCAAGTGTGGTCACCTATACACTGACTATGGTTAAGGGAACTGTGAGTTCAAGTCAATTTGGTCTCAAGTGGGCTTATGGCCAAAGAATAAGGGAGAAATGGGGTTTAGGTTAATTCGGCTTAGGTTGGGTTTAAGCCCTTGGTCAATTGGCTAGCTCAAGTCCAAGGTGGCTAGGAGGATGGGTTTGACCCTAAATGAGGTTTTGGTAGGTTTTGGTGGGTGGTTCGAGCATGAAACCAAGGCTTAGATGTTGCGTGGAAAGGGTAAGTCCAAGTGAAAGAGGAAGAAGGAAGGGTCACCTCCACTTGCCAAATTTTGTAAGTTTGACCTCATGATGTCCATGAAAAGCTTCATGAGACATGGCATGCCATGTATGAGGTCATGGGGGAGTTTCATGAGAAAGGGATTTAGGTATTTATTAATTTTAAATGAAAAAATGCCAACATGCTCCATTTGGATAAAATTTCATTTAAATGAATGGTATGCTAGGTATGATTCCTTGATGAAATGATTTTGATTAATATGGAACAATAACAAAAGGATTTTTGACATGTATGCTCAATTTGGGCCTTTTAAAATTAATGTCACTAGCTTTTAGGAATGCATTTGGGTATGGGCTTTTAAAGTATGCATGAGGAATTTGATTTTTGAAATTGATCATGGACTAATCAAATTGGGTTTGTATTTGTTTTAATTTGTCTTAGACATGATGAAATTTAGTGGGGATTTAAAATTAGAGAAATTTGAAATGAATTTGGTGGAAATTGGGGTTCATTTTGGTACTTTGGGCTTTTAAGGTCAATTTGGGAATTTTGGTAGAATTGGGTGCAATTAGGATCATTAAGTGGTTAGGATTGATATGGGTGAGGTTTAGGGTGAAATTGGAAATTTGGAAAATTTTTGGGGCATGAAGGACATTTTGGTAATTTTGGGGAAATCAAAGATGTTTTGGGAATTTTGGGGAAATTGGGATTTTTGGGTCAATTTGAATGATTTGGAAGGGTTCAGTATGGTTTTTGGGTGAGAATTGACAATTTGGGAAATTTTGAAAATTTTAGGGTTCTAAGGGTATTTTAGTAATTTTGAAAAGTTTGAGGGTAGAAGGTTAAAATTGGGTGTTTTGGTGAAATTGGAAATCATCAAAGATCTTAATCACAATGTTACTTTTAGTGCCATGAGATCACTGAGAGCCTATTTTTGATCCTCCATATGTTAGTCCTAGTCATCCTAGCCAAGGGCTAAGAGCTTATGGATCACCCACATGAGTTTCCAAAAGAGTTGGGGAATGGGTTAAGTGTAGGTGATTTTAGGGTCTTGGGGTTTTTTGTGTGATGAGTTGAAGTGTGTGTGTGTGTGTATAAGCCTGACAAAGACCAAGCCACCCAGGGCAAACCCTAAGGCCTGACAATCTTATAGGGACTCCTCTTGAGCTTCTTCCTACTAGTTCCATCCTAATAAGTGGTAGAGGGCAAAATCATGCATATGGAAATTCAAGAAGAGTAAAGAGGTTTTTAGAATTTCTAAGGTGTAAGGTTCCACTGTTAGTCCTCTGGGATAGCCAACAGGAAGGTCTTATGGCTAGATCTTAGGCTTCTAGGAGAAGAAGATTAGACCTCAACAAAAGTGAGGTCAACAATATATTGAGGCTTGTTAAGTTTATTTAAGTCCATTTAATTTTATTAATGTTTGTTATAAATTCATTAAGTTTTATAAAATTTATTAAAATTAATTAAGATTTTTATATTTGAAATCTAATTAAGTCTGATTTATTGAAGTTAGATTAAGGTTTATTTAAGTTTATTAAAATTCGTTACAATTTGTTAAATTTGTTAAGTTTATTATGATTTTTATTTAAGGTGAAAGTGGTTTTAAACTATTATTTTTTTCTTAAATGTAAGTTAAATTCCTAAAATATCTTTATCTAGAGGGTGGACTCAACGGTTGAAGATCAGAATGGTAGTATTGAGTTTGAATTTGAAATTATGGTTGGAAGCACAAAATTGGGCTAAATTAGTTTGAAATTGAGATTGAACTGAATTTAATAGGTTTGGATTAGGCATGATTTGAAATCAAAATCATAATGAAGTGAGTTTAGATTGAATTAATTTAGACTAAAAACAAGTCGAGTTTAGATTATTTTGGGTTAAGTCAAGTTGGGTTAAATCCTTGATTAAGGGTTAGAAGAGTTACTTGATTTCTTCATAGAGATGAAGCTCTAACCTAAAATGACTCTAGAAAGGATGCTATAAGTGGACTAACCAAAATTTAGGGAATAAAGCCCCAATTAAGATGCTCATGGCTTTCCCTTTTTCTAAATACTTAATTTTATCTTTGAGATACCTAGTAAACTAACCTAAACTTCTAGAATGGACTTGTTTAGGATGTGTGTGGACTTGTGTTTTTGTCTATGTAGCCTAACCGAGTTCATACTTTGGAGCCATTATAGGCTTTAGTTGTAAAAATTAAAGTTGGTTGATTTTAATTAATTTCATGGGCTCATTATTTAAGTGGTGATTTGTTTGATTCATAAGTTTGTGAATTATGTTGATAAATCAAAGTTCTTATAAAGTTTGAAGTTTCAGTTTTCATAGGGTGTTGTAGGTGTCAGAAAGTTAGAGTNTGGTGTTGTAGGTGTCAAAAAATTAGAGTTCTTATGAAGGTTTTGAATTCAGTTTTCTATCATAAGTATTCTTATTCCTTATTCCTAAGGTTTTGATGTGTGATTGAGACTTCTATCTAGAACAATTTAACTTAAACCTTTTAATTTTATATGCTTCATATTTAAGAATCACTTGTATTCTAACTAAAAATAATTTATTGTTCATGCAATAATAGGGATTTATCCGGAAAAAAAAATTTTGTGATTCAAAATGTATGAGCTATATGAGTTTACTTATGTATGGACTATTTAGATTTAGAATGGAAAAGCCTTATATAATCATAAGTTAAGGCTACAAAATCACAAGTTTCTAGGGAGAAACATTTTCATTTTGGTATACACTCATGCTAGAGAATATAAAAGTTTTTCCTATGCTAAGCAATTTAGAGAGCTTGACAAATCTTATAAATTCTTCTTATTTCCTAAGCTCAAAAGGAGTTTTAAGAATATATTCTTTGCAAAGATCTTTTTTAAGTTGAATTGATTTTAATTTTGCAATGGTCTTTTGAAAAGTTAANTTTTATTGTTCATGCAATAATAGGGATTTTTCTTAAAAACAAAAAATTTGTCATTCAAAATGTATGAGCTATATGAGTTTACTTATGTATGGATTATTTAGATTTAGAATGGCGAAGCCTTATATAATCATAATTTAAGGCTACAAAATCACAATTTTCTAGGGAGAAACATGTTTATTTTTGGTATACACTCATGCTAGGGAATATAAAACTTTTTCCTATGCTACGCAATTTAGAGAGCCTGACAAATCTTATAAATTCTTCTTATTTCCTAAGCTCAAATGGAGTTTTAAAAATATATTCTTTGCAAAGATCTTTTTTAAGTTGAATTGATTTTAATTTTGCAATGGTCTTTTGAAAAGTTAAAAGATTGAAAGGGTGGTTTTAATTTTAAAATTCCTTAAATTTACAAAGGTTCATTTAATTATTTAACTTTAAAAGGTATTTTAATTTTGACTTTTAAAAGAACTTCGAATTTTTGAAGAAAATTTTTTTAACTTTAATTTTGAAAATAACTTTAGATTTTAAAAATATATTTTAATTTTAAAAGGTTAAACTTTTGAAAAGATCTTAAACTTTTGAAAAGAGAATTGAACTTTTGAAAAAATATTTAAACTCTTGATTCTAAAAAGTGCTTTAAACTTTTAACCGAAATCTTTAACTTTTAATTTTGATTTTCTTCAAAATACTTGAATTGTAAAATTTTGAAAGGACTCTTTAGAGAGACATCCTTTGAGCTTGAGCTTTTCTAAGGTTCAANTAACTTTTGAAAAGAGCTTTGAACCTTTGAAAAAATATTTAAACTCTTGATTCTAAAAAGTGCTTTAAACTTTTAACTGAAATCTTTAACTTTTAATTTTGATTTTCTTCAAAATACTAGAATTGTAAAATTTTGAAAGGACTCTTTAGAGAGACATCCTTTGAGCTTGAGCTTTTCTAAGGTTCAAAATTAAGAATTTTATAACACATTTAGTTAGCTTAGAAAGAGATTTTTTATGATTTGTTTTATATTTTCTAAAAATATATCATTTTAGAGAACATTTAATTTATATATATTCTTTAAATTCTTAAGATCACAAAAGTATATCTTTATTTAGCCTAGGAATCTTAGTTCTTCCTCCTATACATATGTTAACCACACATACTAATTAACCTAACGCCACATCTAGTTGACCTTCCTAACATTCTGACTTACATAAAGGAAATAAATCCATCCAACTTGCATGAAAAATAGTACATATATCATCCAGGGCATGCATACATACACATATCATCACATGCAAATCATACAATCATACGTCACATATCGACATATTTTTCATTTTCTTTTCTTTTTTCTTGTATATGTACATACACAACACTTCACATTACATGAGTTTTCAAACTAGACATGAATTAAACAACATGAACATGGACATAACATATAAGTTTCCTTTTACATGAGATATATTAATATATTAATTAGAGTTTGAATTTTTTTTCCTTGACAATGACATTTGAACTTTTAAGGATGAGTAACAACCTTATTTGAGAGTTGTCTTAAATAATTCATGGATTACTTAAGATAAAATTAACTATAGAGGCTTACCCTTATAGGAAGAAGTGAACCCCATAACATTTACAATAACCTGAATCTCTAGTTATGGGTTTGCTTTCATTAAGTTTTCTTCGCGAGAATGCCTCTGAGGTGTCTTAAACCAATACACTTCAGAGTTGTCTATGTGAAGTCCACTTTACGAAAGCTTCCTCATGTGTTTCTTTTGTTTTTCCCCTTCATTGTATGTCCTAGCCCTCCAATCTCTCTCTCATTAGATCACCCACACAATCAAAGAGTGAGCTATTCAAAGAGAAAAGGTTATATGATAGAGGACAAGATGGAGACTCCACAATGACAACAATGATGACGACGCGTGCCTAAAAATAGAGAGTAACTGACGAGCCGGAGGGTGGCGGCCATCATAAATGATTAAAATCAAATTCCTAAGAAAATTTTAATAAGAACATACATGGATTTTCATTTTTAACATTTTAGACATTTAGATATGATGCTTATATGAATTAATGCTATGGAAACATTAAACAATGTGTAAGAAATAAAAGCCCTGTGAAACATTAGAGAAATTGAAAGAAATTTTCACACAAAATGATGAATTTTAAAACTAGGCATGCAAATATGGAAAAAATAAAAAATTACATTTTGAAAAAGCACATTATACCTTTCATTTTATGTTGAACTGCCTTTACTTGATGTTCCTTTGACATCTCATTCTTAGTCATTGAATCCCTCACTTTTTATTTGTGAATTCATAGTGAACTTTCCCAATGGAGTTCTCGATTCAATGAAAGAAAAGGGAGAAGGGAAATTTTCAGTTTTGGATTGCGGAAAGAAAGAAAATTGCAAAGAAAATTTTAGAAGAAGCCAAGGATTTTGAATGGGGAAGGTATTTGCTATTATGGCATGAGATAGAGAGGAAGTGGGGAGTTTTAGCTATTATTGTGGAGACAATGGAGAGTTTGGGCTGCAATTTAATTATTAGGTAAAGGGGAGTGGCTAGGCTAGGAGGAGGTGTTGAGCTTTAAATTTAATGGCTAAGATTTAGTCCATGTGGAGGGAGAGCCAAGGAAACTTTGGTTGATGACATGTGGACCAATAAAAATGAGCCTTTAGAGTTGTGAGGTGGCATAAGGAGGATGTTTGGATGGGTAATTAAATGGATGGTCTAGATTCAGTGGCATATGTGTAATTTTGAGCAATTTTGGGAGAAAATTCATAAGTTTGCATAAACAATTGAAAAAATTTAAATTTATATGTCATTTGAAGTATGGAGGTGGTTATGGAAAATGATTATGGGTGGTTATGGTCAAAAATTTGAAAATTAGTTTTGATAGAGAAAAATTCAAGGAATTAAATGATTCAATTGGTTTTGGTCAATGCAAGCTTGATAGAGGCATATGCCTAGTCAAAGTGGGTATTACCCTAGGAGAGAGAAAATAGTCAATTTTGACCAAAAATTTTATACATCTAAATGGTATATTTTTAAGTTTAACACAACTTTTGTTGAAGATTGAAGTAGATATGAAACTATTTTGAAGGTTTCATGGTCAATTTATCATTTTTTTCTCTCTTAAGTATCATTTTCTGTCATTAAGTTATCGTTTGCTCAAGAGGTTCCTAAATGGGGACAAAATTGAGCATGAAAGGACTCATTTAAAAAATTTTGATGACATAGACACAATGATGAATCCTGTTCTAACAAATGACTCATCAAAAAATCTTTGCGTAGACCATTCACATGCATAAAGACCTTAAGTGTACAAAATTACGTAAAAACTATTTCAACTAATCATCAAATTGGTTTGCATGGTTTTATTAGTGATAATAAGCTTCATGAAATTTTGAGTATGAGGTTCTGAGCCTTATGATAATCTTTGGAGAGAAATCAATAATCTCAGGGTTTGATAAAAATCAAGCTCTATTGAAGTCTAGTCAAATTTAAATCAAGGAAAATAGGATTGACCAAAAATGAGGTCAACAGTAACTATGCTCAAATTAGGCGTGAACACGCCTATGAACTTTTGGTGTACCTGCGTCTAAACCGGGCCATACCTAAGAGATTTCGGGCATGGTTACACTCGGACCAGGCATGAAGACATTGGTCCAAGACTAGTGTGGAGTGTGTGCTGAGTTGAATGTGAGTTGATCAACCAAAAATGAGATCAACAATTATTTTAGTCAATTGTGTAGCTTTCAAGAGCACAAAGATTAATATTTTTTTTCAAAATACATAAGATAATATGAAGATATTTAAAAATCTATTATTCAAAAGAAAACAGTCTAAGAGAAGCCATGAATAGGATGCTCGTTCAAATTTTGAAGAAGCTGGATAATAACAAGAAATAGTGGAACGAACATCCTCTAGAAGCTCTATGGCCTTATAAGACAACTTATAGAACTCACAATCAACATAGTACACTCTAGTGTATGTGTCTAAAGTTGTACCCTCTTAATGTGCAACTCCCATAACTTATAATTGTGGTAGAAAATAAGATAATAATTAAAGAAAACGCAAAGCTTTGACTCAATGAACTCTGAAATTTGGAAGGCAAAGTTTTTTATGGATCAAAATAATTTAAAGCTACACTGGGTAAAGATGATAAAAGCACATGTTGACCTCATTTTTGTATGAGGTCCTTCCTACATTTCTTCTCCCTAGAATTTAGGGTCTATCCTTTAGGATTTTCTTAGAGGTTCGCATAGCAGACTAGTGATGGAACCAAAAGCCAAATAGAATTTCAAATATTTCTTCACTCCTTAGGGTTTCATATACATGGCTTCAAATAAACTTTAACCATTGGTTGAGCTAGTTAAAGCGAATTCATGGGAAATAAGTTGGGTACCCATATGGTTGGAAATGCCTTAGGTGACCCTTTGACTTTATAGACTTAGGTCCCATAGGCACTTTCCACTTGCTCTTATTAACCACTTAAGTAACCTTTTCTTTGGTTCATCAAAAAGCACATTGGATATGAGGCTCACCTTGAGGGCTTATCCTTTGAAAGAAAAAATGAAATAAAAAGGGCCACCAATTAAAACTCAAAATGCATTTTAAAATTAAAATTTGATTAACATTCAACAAAATCAAAATTAAAAATTTCAAAAATCCAATAAGATCAATACCAATAAAAATTAAATCCACTAAACCAAATTCACTAAGCCTAATTTCCATTGAATTAATTAAAAGTGATTGCACTAAATAATAGATATAGTAAAATCAAACTCAACCAAAATTAAATTAATTGAAATTAATTTCACCAAATTATAAATATATTAATATTGAGTATAACAAAAATCAAAGCTATTGAAGTTAACCTATTATGATCTATTAAAGCCAACACATCAAAATTAACCTCAACAATATAAATCAACCAATCTTAAAACAAAAATTGAATGTTTTAACACCAACTTCAAATTAATTCAACTAAATTCACTAAAATAAATCTTAATTTGATAAAGAAAAAAAACTAAGGTAAGAAATGGTCAAATCCACCATAACAATAAAATATAAGATCAATCAAAGATAGATAAAATCATCAAATACACCAAAATTAAAATTGAAAGTTAAACCCTCATCAAAATTTCAATATAAATTCAAACAATCAAAAGAACATCAAAAGGAATCAAAATCAAAATTCAAACCTACGAAATCAAATTAAAATTGAACCAACCTAGGACTAAGAATGATAAAATAGAACTTATAAATAAAGATATCACCTTAAACTAAATTAAAACTACCAATTAACTAATGAAGATAAGAAAACCAATTAAGACATAAATCTTGAAATTAACATAAATATATCAAATTAGCCTAAGCCCACCATCCAAACCCAAACTCTATAACTCAAGCCCAAGACTAAAATCTAGCCGAAGCCCAAACCCACTAAGACCAAGCCAACCCTAAAACCCTCATCACTTAAAATTAACCTCATGACCCATTAACCCACTAAGAGAGAAATGAAATAAAATTAAATAAATTTAGCACCCTGAATTTAGTCCAAGCACTAAAAGACAAAATTCTATTGTCACATCAAGCCAACTCCTCTGCATGGCATCCCTAGCCACCAAAACCTAAATCAACTCCAAGGAAACCAAATCCAACAAAATTAAGCCTAGCCACCCAACCAGGACTCTCCCCAATCATCTTAAGCTCCTCTCATGCCTCTTATATGGCAATTGGGGTAACACATGCCTGAAACTTAAAATGTAGGAATCCTCCATTCATCTTTGTACAACTCCTACTATAGCTCTTTCCAACCTTTATCAAAGCCTCTATAAGATCCCTAAGCACAATCCAAGTTCTCTCATTGCCTCTCATGACCATAAAGGGCTCTAACCTGCAAGGCATGCAAGTTATCCAAACTCCCCAATTCTTCAGCCAAACTATATGTTCTAGCTTCCAATCTCAAGCCAAGCCACTTACTTTATCTTTCATTTCCCACCTTTTTTAAACCTCCTTCACTACCAGAGAACCTTAATTTCATCAAGTTACACTAGAGAATTTCATGGCCTTGCACCCAAACATCTTAAAACCTAAAATTGACCCTCCCATTAGCTTTTGTAGCACCCTACAATCACTTCCTCGATTAAAATCCCTAATTTTCACAGCCTCTAACCCCATCCAACACCAAACAGAATCACCCTTCCATTGAATTCATACAAGAAGGAAAATGAGCTTCAAATTAACACCTCAGAGAGCTTCATGGACTCATGGCATTAATCTCTATCAAACCCAATCAAGGCCACATGTCTTGGGTAAAGATAATGGCCTGAAAAATCAGAAATTGCCTTTGAGTTTGGTTTTCTTATGAAGAAAATTGTAAATCCATGTGTATCTAGCCATAGATGTGTTTTTTAGGTTCTAAAAAATGTTTAGGAGCAATTGGGATTGACTTTGGTATGATGGATTGACATGATCAATCCCAGGTATGTTGATAGTCTTGGTTCACCGTCCCATGGGGATGTTGAACTAATATCCTCCATTTTAGTTATTTGAACACACAGCCACGATTAGATCAAATGGCAAACTAATGAAGGAGCGGAACATAGGATCAAAACCACTCAATGCACATGTGGAAAGCACAACCAATCACAAGATGAAGTGCAGACATTCGAAGATGTCAAGGATGACGGGGCACTACGTCGGATAAACAGAAAAATTGGGTTTTCAGCTTTAAATAAATCCTAGAAAATCCAAATAACTTCAACAAGTCAAAAATTTATAAATAAAAATTAGAAAAATAAAATAAAAATTTTAATGGACTCAGTGAAGTGAGGAGAATTTAATAAAAAAAACTTAAATAATTTAACTAATAATTAAATTAAAAATTAATTAAAACCCCTTAAGTAGTAATTAATTCATTAAAATTTATAAGTATTTAAAGCTTAATGAAAATTGGACATCATGTGCTCTTTGTAATGGGACTGCTTCCTAATTTTTCCAGGGATATAGACCATAATTTAATTAAAAAATCCCAATTTTCATTGAGAACNTAATTTCTTAAATATTTTCATGGTTTCACCAATTTAAATCACCATTTCACAAATCTCGAGACAAGGAGAAAGATAGAGAAAACTACTCAGAACTCATGGAGAAAACACAACAAAACTTGGAATTCATGTATAAAATCAAATTCATACAAACTACAATAAGTAAATAACTTATCTCTAATTTCACCCCAAGAACACTCCTTGAAGTTCCTCTGAATCTCTTCCTTTCTTTACAGCACACAAAATTCCTCTTCAAAGTAGCAAGGAGGAAGAAATCTCTCATAATCTCTCGAAGAATTTCTCATAATTGTTACACTTTAATGGTAACCTCCAAGGTTACTTGCACTCTAGACTCCTTAGACTCTCTAGACTCTTAGACTCTCTTCTATTTTCGGCTAAAATGTTCTTTTAAAGTTGTAGATGAGTTTTCTCAAGAGTTGCCTAAGCATCCCTTCAAAATTTGGCCTCATCCAAAGCTTGAGTAGGCATAACCGTCAATATCGCCGTTGGCAGCCTCAAGGGCGCCGTCGGCGGGCTTCTAGAGAATTTTTGTCCTATAGTCTTGGGAAAATCTCGTCGTCAGCAACGTCGAGGGCTCCATCAGTGACCTAGTTCAAATCTTTACATTTTGGTGCTTTTCGCTCCAAATTCGCTCCTTTTTGCATATATTTGCTCCAATGACCCTAATTCATCATTCATGCAAAAAAACATCAAAAATACCTTTCTTTAAAGTGCAATATCATCAAAAATAATATAAAATAGGTATTAAATCTCAACATATTTTCCTTTGGTCAAAATTCCCCAAACTTAACTATTCATGTCCTCAAGTTATCAAAAATACCTTTCTTTAAAGTGCAATATCATTAAAAACAGTATAAAAGAGGTATGAAAACAACAAAAATACCTTTCTTTAAAGTGCAATATCATTAAAAACAGTATAAAAGAGGTATGAAAATCCATAAAAAATATCTTTCTTTAAAGTGCAATATCATTAAAAACAGTATAAAATAGGTATGAAAATCTAATATTTTTTTGTGTCACTATTCACATGCATTAAGACCTTAAGTGTATAACATTACCTAAAAACTGATTCAAATAATCATCAAATTGGTTTGCATGGTTTTATTAGTCATAATAAGCTTTATGAAATTTTGAGTATGAGGTTTTGAGCCTTATGATAACCTTAAGAGAGAAATCAATAATTTTAGGGTTTGATTAAAATCAAGCTCTATTGAAGCCTAGTCAAGTTTAAGTCAAGGAAAATAGGATTGACAAAAAATGAGGTCAATAGTAACTATGTTGAAATTAGGTGTGAACATGCCTATGAACTTTTGGTGTGCCTACATCTAAACCGGGCCATACCCAAGAGATTTCGGTCATGGTTATGGTCGGACCAGGCATGAAGACATTGGTCCAAAACTGGTGTGGAGTGTGTGTTGAGCTGAATGTGAGTTGATCGACCAAAAATGAGATCAACGGTTATTTTAGTCAATTGTGTAGCTTTCAAGAGCACAAAGATTTATAATTTTTTTCAAAAGACATACGATAATATGAAGATATTCAAAAATCTATTATTCAAAAGAAAACATTCTAAGAGAAGCCATGAACACGATGCTCGTTCAAATTTTGAAGAAGCTGGCCGATAACAAGAAATAGCGGAACGAACATCCGCTAGAAGCTCTATGGTCTTATAGGACAACTTACAAAACTCACAATCAACATCGTACACTCTAGTGTAAGTGTCTGAAGTTGTACCCTCTTAATGTGCGACTCCCATAACTTATAATTATGGTAGAAAATAATATAATAACTGAAGAAAATGCAAAGATTTGACTCAACGAACTCTAAAATTTGGAAGGCAAAATGTTTGATGAATCAAAAAAATTTAAAGCTACACTGGGTAAAGATGATAAAAGCACGTGTTGACCTCATTTTTGTATGAGGTCCTTCCTACATTTCTTCTCCCTAGAAATTAGGGTCTATCCCTTAGGATTTTCTTAGAGGCCCGTATAGTAGACTAGTAATGGAACCAAAAGCCAAATAGAATTTCAAATATTTCTTCACTCCTTAGGGTTTCATATACCTGGCTTCAAATAATCTTTAAGCATTAGTCTAGCTAGTTAAAGTGAATTCATGAGAAATAAGTTGGGCGCCCATAAGGATGGAAATGCCTTAGGTGACCCTTTGACTTTATAGACTTAGGTCCCATAGGCACTTTGCACTTCCACTTCCTAATCGCTTAAGTAAACATTTCTTTCATTCATAAAAAAACACATTGGATATGAGGCTCACCTTGAGGGTTTATCCTTTGAAAGAAAAAATGAAATAAAAAGGGCCATCAATTAAAACTTGAAATGCATTTGAAAATTTTAATTGGATTAAAATTCAACAAAATTAAAATTAAAAATTTCAAAAATCCAATAAGATCAATACCAATAAAAATTAAATCCATTAAACCAAATTCACTAAGCCTAATTTCCATTGAATTAATTAAAAGTGATTGCACTAAATAATAGATATAGTAAAATCAAACTCAACCAAAATTAAATTAATTGAAATTAATTTCACCAAATTATAAATATATTAATATTGAGTATAACAAAAATCAAAGCTATTGAAGTTAACCTATTATGATCTATTAAAGCCAACACATCAAAATTAACCTCAACAATATAAATCAACCAATCTTAAAACAAAAATTGAATGTTTTAACACCAACTTCAAATTAATTCAACTAAATTCACTAAAATAAATCTTAATTTGATAAAGAAAAAAAACTAAGGTAAGAAATGGTCAAATCCACCATAACAATANGATTGAGTATAACAAAAAATCAAAGCTATTGAAGTTAACCTATTATGATCTATTAAAGTCAACACATCAAAATAAACCTCAACAATATAAATCAACCAATCTTAACACAAAAATTGAATGTATTAACATCAACTTCAATTTAATTCAACTAAATTCACTATAATAAATCTTAATTTGATAAAATCAAAAAATAAAACTAAGGTAAAAAATGGTCAAATCCATCATAAGCATAAAATATAAGATCAATCAAAGATAGATAAATTCATCAAATACACCAAAATTAAAATTGAAATTTAAACCACCATCAAAATTTAAATATAAAAGTCCAAACAATCAAAAGATCATCAAAAGGAATCAAAATCAAAATTCAAACCTACGAAATAAAAATAAAATTGAACCAACCTAGGACTAAGATTGATAAAATAGAACTTATAAATAAAGATATCACCTCAAACTAAATTAAAACTACCAATTAACTAATGAAGATAAGAAAACCAATTAAAACATAAATCTTGAAATTAACTTAAATATATTAAATTAGCCTAAGCCCACCATCCAAACCCAAACTCTATAACCCAAGCCCAAGACTAAAATCTAGTCGAAGCCCAAACCCACTAAGACCAAGCCAACCCTAAAACCCTCATGACTTAAAATTAACCCCATGACCCATTAACCCACTAAGAGAGAAATGAAATAAAATTAAATAAATTTAGTGCCCTAAATTTAGTCCAAGCACTAATAGACAAAATTATATCGTCACATCAAGCCAACTCCTCCACATGGCATCCCTAGCCACCAAAACCTAAATCAACTCCAAGGAAACCAAATCCAACAAAACGGAGCCTAGCCACCCAACCAAGTCTCTCTTCAATCAACTTAAGCTCCTCTCATGCCTCTTATATGGAAATTAGGGTAACACATGCCCGAAACGTAAAATGTAGGAATCCTCCATTCCTCTTCGTAGAACTCCTACTATTGCTCTTTCCAGCCTCTATCAAAGCCTCTATAAGATCCCTAAGGACAATCCAAGCTCTCTCATTGCCTCTCATGACCATAAAGGTCTCTAACCTGCAAGGCATGCAAGTTATCCAAACTCCCCAATTCTTCAGCCAAACTATATGTTCTTGCTTCCATTCTCAATCCAAGCCACATACTTTATCTTTCATTTCCCACCTTTTTTAAACCTCCTTCACTACCACAGAACCTTAATTTCATCAAGTTGCACCAGAGCATTTCATGGCCTTGCACCCAAACATCTTAAAACCTAAAATTGACCCTCCCATTAGCTTTTGTAGCACCCTATAATCACTTCCTCAATCAAAATCCCTAATTTTCACAGCCTCTAACCCAATCCAACACCAAAAAGAATCACCCTTTGATTTAATTCATACAAGAAGGCGAACAAGCTTCAAATTAACACCTCAGAGAGCTTCATGAACTCACGTAAGTAATCTCTATCAAACCCAATCAAGGCCACATGTCTTGGGTAAAGATAATGTCCTGAAAAATCAGAAATTGCCTTCGAGTTTGGTTTTCTTATAAAGAAAATTGTAAATCCATGCATATCTATCCATAGATGTGTTTTTTAGGTTCTGGCAAATTTTTAGGATCAATTGAGATAGAATTTGGTATGATGGATTGACACGATCAATCCCAGGTACATTGACAGTCTCGGTTCATCGTCCCATGGGGATGTTGAACTGATGTCCTCCATTCCGATGTTTTTGGAACACATAGCCACGATTAGACCAAATGAAAAACTAATGAAGGAGCGGAACATAGGATTGAAACCACTCAACGCACCTATGAAAAGCACAACCAATCACAAGATGAAGTGCATACATTCGAAGATGTCAAGGATGACGGGGCACTACGTCAGATAAACAAAAAAATTGGGTTTTCAGCTTTAAATAAATCCTAGAATATCTAAATAACTTCAACAAGTCAAAAATTTATAAATAAAAATTAGAAAAATAAAATAAAAATATATATGGACTCAGTGAAGTGAGGAGAATTTAATAAAAAAACTTAAATAATTTAACTTATAATTAAATTTAAAATTAATTAAAACCCCTTAAATAGTAATTAATTCATTAAAATTTATAAGAATTCATTAAAATTTATAAGTATTCAAAGCTTAATGAAATTTGGACATCATGTGCTCTTTGCAATGGGACTGCTTCCTGAATTTTTCTGGGGATATAGACCATAATTTAATTTAAAAATCCCAATTTTCATTGAGAACAACAAGTAACTACAAAAATAAATATAAAAATTAAATAAAAAAACAAATAATATAATTTCAATTTTTAAATTAAAAGGAAATAAAACTCAGTAAATTGGTGAATTATAATGATAAGTTAACCCATTAAAAACCAAAAATTATGTAAAACCAATGAGAGTATATTTGTAAAAATATAAAGTTGCACCTTAGCTATTGCTCTAAAGAAATTTAAATAAAATAGTCAAATCAAACCTTTAAAATCCTAGTAGTAAAATCTAATTAAAATATAATATGGAATGGCTAAGTTAAAAATTTAATTCAAACCCTAAGGGCAAGTTTAGAGGCAAAATTGTAATTATTTGAAATTATAAAAGTCACAAGTGATAAACAGTTGTTGAATTAATTAACCTAAACTATAGGACCAACAATTTATTAATTATCCAAAATATTTGAAAGGAAATTTAGCTAAGTTCATAAGCTACTTTAACACAATTTTGATTAAAATTGAATAAAAGAGTAAAATAATAAAATAACAATAAATAAAATGAGATGGAATGTAAAGATAATCCAAACATAATAAAGTCTAAAAAAATTATAAAAAAACCCAATTAAAACCCTTTGATGAAAATTTAAACCAATTAAAATACAATGAAACTCATAATTAAAAGAACAATAAACACTTCATCCTTTTTATACTTATTAACCCTTGAACTTAAATACTTAAAGAAAATTAGAATTCATAAAATATGGATTANTAAGTGATAAACAGTTGTTGAATTAATTAACCTAAATTAGAGGACCAACACTTTATTAATTATCCAAAATATTTGAAAGGAAATTTAGCTAAGTTCATATGCTACTTTAACACAATTTTGATTAAAATTGAATAAAAGAGTAAAATAATAAAATAACAATAAATAAAATGAGATGGAATGTAAAGATAATCCAAGCATAATAAATTCTAAAAAATTATAAGAAAACCCAATTAAAACCCTTTGATGGAAATTTAAACCAATTAAAATACAATGAAACTCATAATTAAAAGAACAATAAACACCACATCCTTTTTAAACTCATTAACCTCTGAACTTAAATACTTAAAGAAAATTAGAATTCATAAAATATGGATTAAAACTCATTATCAATGGATAAAATAATAAAATACAACAAAATTTGATTAAAATAAAATAAGCACAAACATGACCTCAATAATAAAAATTACAACAACATAATAGTAATAATCACAAACAAACCTTACAAACTTAAATTTTAAATAACTTAACCTAAAAGAAATTGTCACATAATGAAAAATTATCTTAGAGTCAACAAAAAAATTAATAAGATTAAAGTTCTTAATTAATCACTCCAAAATGTTCAAATAATAAATAAATAAAAACATACTAAACAACTTCCACTTTGAGACAAAGCGGCTTAGGTCAAGAATTACAAGCTTATAAGCATACCCCTCTTGAATTAAGAAAGTACCAATAAAATATAACAAATTAACACATAAGTAGAATAAATCTTTACCAAGAAATCGAACAAACCAGGATGCATCTAAATATTAAAAAAATTGTACATTCAACAAACTCTAAAAACATATCAAGTGAATATAAATAAAAGATGGGTAAGAGTCTCAAAGCCATTATTACTTAAGCAAACCATAAAAATTGATTAAAACTTAAACTTGAACCCAATTAAACCAACCCTTAGTTTGTGAGGAAGCACTTGATAAGGTAACTCACAATTGCTAACAAGGACTTCTCTAGTCACTTGTAACCAAACAGTTCACAAACCATAAGGTGATGGAACTATAATTTCTTGACCAGGGTCATCATGAAAGACAAACCAAATTAAGAAATTCAAATCATCATAAAAGTCAATCCTAGCAAAAATAAAAAAAAGAAAAAAATCTTATTAAAAATTAAATTGATTAAAAGTCAAATAAAGGTTAAATAAGATAAAAGTCACCAGCTTATAAAATTTGAAAGACACTAAAATATAAAGCAAGCCACTTATGAACAAATAAAATTGAACACATTTATGTTTTGATGTTATTGGAATCTCAAAGAAAAAGAAAAATGTGTACAATGTGAAAGGTTGTTGAGGTACCTTTTTCCCATAAATTGAGTTATAACTTCTGTAATAACACAGCCAATTAGTGCACTTTCATGTCATAATTCTTATACATTCTCTTAAAACTACAAAACTATTAGACACTCTGCTTGGCGAAAGGATGAGGTAGGATGATAATGATATCTCTAATGATTCTTCCATAGACATTGAAGAAGATATCGATGTAAGTAATGTTGTTTGAATTTCTTTTTGAATAAAAATACTGATTGTTTTTTCTTACTTCTCCCAATGCATTCATATAAACATTAATAATCTAGTTTTCTTAAAATTTTTTTATGGAAGGCTTAAATTTTCATGAGTTTGGTCAGTAAAACCGTTATTCCAGAAATCAACTAAATGTTCATAATGTCAATGCATTACCATAGAATTTCTTTCTTCAATCTAAACTCACTGATCATGGTTTCTCTAGCTAATAATGTCTTTTTTTCTGAAATCATTCCTTTGTAAGTTGAAACTAATGGTTACTTAAGAGTTTTAAGTCAATATGTTAGTTGAATTATAAAAATCTACTCATTGTGCCTGATAAATGACTATAATTAATCATCTTTAATGTTGTGTGTTACGAAATACCTAAGTATGAGGCTTCCATGGCATCTAATAAGAGTTGCATAGCATCTCAGTCATAAATCTTTAAAATGGATGTTGCTTCTTTGTTATAAGAAGTAGAAGTTGATGGAGAAAAATGAGTACAATGAGTGGAAATCCTTAGACATTTCCTCAAACCAAAAAATCAAAAAGTTTTTTTTCTTTCTCCTTCTTATTTTTAGCTTATTTAGTTTAAAGTTGATCTTGGGTTCATAGATTTTAACATTTTCCATTTTTTATTAGCAGCTTCTGTAAAGTGATCCAGACAAACTCAACTAAACTTCTTGGGAAAGCTCCAACAAGAAATCCAATGAATACTCTCATTTTTTTGTTAAAATTTTGGCTTATTTATTTAAGGAGCAAATGACATCATATGCCTTATGTTATAGAGCTTGAAAGTGGTGGCACATTTTTCCGCAGTGGATATACTTAATTTAAATATTGGTAAAGAAATTTTTTAAATTTGCATACTAGTTTTGTAGTCATTATCAATTTATTTAAGAGTGTATATCCGAGCAGCATGTGAATATTATTTAAGGAAATTATTTGTGAATCGATCGGCCCTCTTCTTGGCCATTTTTATAAAATCATTTTGTTTCTTTGATGAGAACTACAGGGGCTTGCCTGTTTATGTTTAATCGGATGGAGCTTATTGGATTATTTAGAAGGAAACTTAGCTTGTGGGCCTTTTTTGGGGTAAATACAGTCAAATACATATAATAAAGATATACAAAATGTTGTGTTTAAATTATTTTCATTCTCATCAAACCAAATAAGTAATTGATACTATACCTTTGATGGTCATGTTAAATTTTAAAGTATTTCAATAAATATTTAAACTCTTCCAGCCAAAGAGGAAACTGGTACTCATTTATAACAAGTACTTCACAAAGTTGAATTAAAGGGTATGCTAGTTATTATTGCAAATACATGGCTACATATCTCAAGGAAAAGGTTGTCAATTGTGTACAAGTAATGACATCAATTTAAAATTTTCTTCAATCCAACATCCACAAATCAATAAATGAATTATCAAAATGAAGAAAATACATCACAATATTAGAATATTTTATGACAACCATTACGATAAGCAAATAGATTACCTTCTACTGACATATAGAATCATGCATTTGTTTGCTACTAATATATCTCAAGCATATGAAGATTTAGAACCCAACTATTAGAACTCTAGAAGAATGATTCATTATCTTCATATAGAGTTTCAAATTACACCAAGAACAACATGTATTGGATGAAGCAAGAATAAAGCTCCTAGAGAATCAAAATATTTGAAGTAATCAAGTTCTTCAAAATAGTATACAAACTACAAATATTCATCTCATGTTCTATGTGTTGTCATTCTCTCTCTATATATATATAATAATCTTCTCTACATATATATAAGAAATACTAACAACATAAATTACATCGCCAAGGGCTAACATACAATGTAGTATAAGTGGACTACCAAAAAGGCCTGAAATAAATTCTCTTAAATAAAAAAAATTGCCATTCAAAGGAATAATGTTAATTACACGGAAAAAAGAGAAATTATTCTGGAGAAGTTGACAACAAAAAACCAATCATTGACCTCTGAAATAGAATCCCATAAAAAGGACACTGTGGTTTTACAAGTTCTCCAATACCAGACAATGTTCTTTTCATTTTTGAAATATAGAGGAGAATTTTTTAGCATAAAAAATGAATGAGGAAGTAGGTTAGCTACCCATCTCCAATAGCACATGAAGTACCACAGTGGCTCTGTCAATGAGCAAAGCCTCATGGAAACTGCACATCTTGTCAGTTAATGTCTTTCATTACAACCCTGATGATTCACAATACCTTCACAATAAGAAACTTCTAAAGACTCAAAGGATAATGGAGTTGAGCAAAAAGTACAATTCTCTTCCTCAACATACTGGGAGATGCCAATATTGTTCCTAAAGTTACAATCATAAAAGCCATATAGTTTCTGGTTACATAATGTTATAATGCAAAAATAGATTGGAAGATTATAGCTTAGAATTCCATATGACAAAAATAAATTTAGTTGGACATGATGGTTATTATTCCTTACCTTATCTAATCAAATAATATACATTGTATGTACCAAGCCAAAACAACCTCCATTAAAATAATTTATTATTTAATTGCCAACTCACGATGAAAAACATTTGGAATACTTCACTATGATTTTTCCATCCACAAAGCATGTTACTTGCTATACTTGCTTCATTTGTTAACACTAAGTTAATATGTGATATGAAGAAATGTGCGGTATTTTTTGTTAATTTATTTTTATATTCATGTTCATTTTTGCCCACCAAGGAAGACTTGTTGATGTTAATGGGATTTGAATCTTGGACTAGATTAATTTGAAAAATCTATACCAACTAGCTCGTATTGTTGTATCTGATGAAATTAACCACTGCTACGCATAAAAAGGACAAATTGCTTTCCAAGCATGTTGAGCATCTCAATGAAGCTATGAAAGGAGTGTTTGTTAAATTTTGTCCTAATAACATGCTATGCAAATTTAGTCATTGCTCATCTTCTTTAAGTTGAAACCAACATTTACAAGTTATTTTGTTGAAGTGTTCATAAAAATTTTTATCATATTTTCAGCTTTCATAATTTTATTTTAAAGTAAGGAGCATTATCTTTATGTCGCATCAAAGACATTAATAATGCTAATTCTTCAAAAATAAAGTCAAAGTGAAATTAACAGTAATGGCAATTGGATGTAGCCACCAAATTGGTGAGCCTATATACTTATGCACTGGTATTCCTTTGCTTTCATATATTAATTAACTTTTACCTATTCCCCAACATTTCTCATGTAGTGTAAGGATTTCAATTGTGTCGTTTAAAGTTGTGGTTAAATCAATTTTTGAAATCAAGCCATATGAAAAATATTTTCAAAAAAGGACTAAAGATATACTTGTGATTCATTCCCATCTTCACAAAAAAAAAGTTTCCTTTGAAAGAACCATAATTTCATAGGAGGTGTTGTGGTCATATATTAAATTTAATAGTGTAAGATGGAATCTCCCAAATAAGCAATCTATAATGGGAGAGAAGTGTAAAAACCATTTGAACTTTAAGTGCAAGAAATAAACTAAGAATAGCTACGTGATTGATGAAGTAAATTAGGACATGAATTCTTGGGTGTTCTATTTGGAACTAATGAGTCAGATTTGATGCAAGAAGTGATATCCTCAAAAATATTAAATTTTAAAATGTACACGCACACAGATACATGCATCAACACACATATAGTCAATCACATTATTCAAAGAAACAGTATCAAATAATAATAAATGAGCTTTTTCAAAAGAGAAGGCACAATATATTTCATTAAGGAAATCTAAAATAAGTTATTCACAAATGCAAGCACCCACACACTATATATGCAGGCTTTGAATTGAAGATCTCCTATTTGACAACAAAAGCTCTCAATCTACAAACTAAGATGCTAGCATATGATTTCATTTTATGTAGTTATAATTAATTTTAATATTTGGAAGTTAAGTGAGCTATTACTTATTAAGTTAGGCTTGAAAGTAGATTTTCATGGGTCATGCACGAGATACCTAAAAAATTAAAAAAAGTAGCTGCTTCTTCTATTTAATTTGTGGTATTGATTTGAAGAAATATAATTTAACTATTATAATATTCTACATAAAATGTGTGAAAATATTATGTTCAGACAATCTGGCATACGTCTGATTGCATGGATTACACCACACTGTGTGCAGAATGAAATGTTTTCCACATTGTTGTCTGCACATTCAGATGACAAACGTAATCTTTTTTACTAGAATATAGATAATTTTTATTCTTTTTTAATATAAGCTCCCCAATGTAAATTTCAATAGAGCAAATAGGATAGTTAATAAAGTATGACCTCTTTATAATTAATAACCTTCAAAACACTCAAATAATTAAATACACATAAATAATATATACAATATCAATATCAAGCAAATAACTAAAAGCTCTAATGTCATAATCAAATTTGTTTCTGCATCCACCTAATGTTCTTTGCAATAAAAATATATATAATATTAAAAACAAATATGATGCTTTTTGAAGCAATGATGGTGATTCTTTATAATAATATTTTGATAAGATAACCCCAAGTGATTGAGAGGATTTGGATTAAAATTGTTCAAAAGTTCACTATTATTTTTGTGTTCGGCTAGTTTGAGTGATTTTTCCCTAAAAGGAGTCAACATTAAATAAAATTTTTACTTAAAATTTGTATATTATTAACAAAAATTTATTGGAGAAGTCTTAAGTAAGTGTTGAAATCAAATAATAACTCTACAATCAACCAAGGTTTTATTATATTCTATGTGTATTTTAACTTAAATTTAAATTAGAAAATTTTCTTAATTTTATACCTTGAATATATCATCATAATACTTTATAATAAAAGACTGATCAAAATGACCACTAAAACTAAATTTTGAAACAAGTAAAAACAATTTTTTTTATGATGCACTCGACATAAAAATTGAAACCATGTTTAAAATCTCACTTGAAATATTGTAGTCCTTAAAGATGAAATTCTTAATGTGTTGTTATAGTTAAAAGGCCCTAAGCTTACATGCCCTCAAAAATGAAAGTCTGAGTTTGTTGTGAAAGAGCCCATCCACTCTAGAGAGCCGAAAAGAACTTAGGTTAGTTCACTTCTTCTAACTATTTTTCATCCTGGATCACTGACGGGAAAGTCATCTTCCCTCTAGGTGAAATTCTATCGC
>JXCR01148245.1:67618-86429 GCA_002079205.1 Phalaenopsis hybrid cultivar
AGATTCTGAATTCCATGAATGATTTATGATTCAATGTAATTGGAATCTCAAAGGAAAGGAAAAACGTGCGAGCTGTGGAAGGCCACTGAGGTGCTTCTTTTTCCCATAAATTGAGTTGTTACTTCTGTAATAACACATTTAATTACTGCTCTCTCGTGCCATAATTTTTACATATTGTCTTAAAACTGCAGAACTATTAGAGACATTTCCTAGCAAAAGGATGAGACAGGTATGATACTAATGTCAAAGATGATATCGAGGTAAGTAATGTTGTTTGAATTTTTTTTTTTTTAATAAAAACATTGATTGTAGTTTTTTACTTCTCTGAATGCATTCATTTAAGCATTATAGATCTATCTAGTCTTTTATTTTTATTTAATTTAATTTTATTTTTATTTATGAAAGACTTAAATTTACATCAGCCTGGTCATTAAGACTATTATTCCGTAAATCACCTAAATGTTCATAATGTCAATGCATTATCATAGAGTTTCTTTATTTAATCCAACCTTATTGATCATGGTTTCTCTAACTGGTAAAGTTTATTCTTGAAATACTTGAGTGTTTCAAGTCATCATGCTACTTGAACTATAAAAATCTCTACATTGTACCTGATAAATAACTATAATTAATCATCTTTAATGCTGCGTGTTTATGAAATTCTGATGTATGGGGCTTTAATGATATCTTATAAGAGTTTCGTAGCATTCTCAATCATTCATCTTTAAAATGGATGCAACCTCCTTTTTAAAAGAAGCGGAAGTTGATGGAGAAAAAAAAGAGTATAATTAGTAGAAAACCTCAATCATATCCTCAAACCAAAAAATCAAAAAAAGTTTTTTTCTGTCCCCCTTTTCTTTTTTTTGCTTATTTGGTTTAAAGTTGAATCATGCGTTCATTGATTTTAGCAATTTTCCATTTCTGACCAACAGCTCCTACAAAGCAATCCAGGCAGACTCAACTCAACTTCTTGGGAAAGCTCCAACAAGAAATCCAATGAATACTCACTTTCTCAATGCATTTTACTGAAATTTTGGCTTATCTATTTAAGGAGCAAATGACATCATATGCCTTATGTTATAAAGCTTGAAAGTGGCGACACATTTTGCCACAGTGGATATACTTATTTTAAAGATTGTTAAGGAAATTTTTTGAATTTGCAGACTACTTTTGTAGTCATCGTCAATTTCTTTAAGTGTATATATCCGAACAGCGTGTGAATATTATTTAAGGGAATTGTTNTATTTGTTATTGTTCTAGTGATGAATCAATGATATTTGTTATCTGATTTCCATGCGGAGTTTTCGGAATAACTACAATTTTCGTTCTCCTCCTTTTAATAGGAGGAATGCTTCTAGCCTTTTGTGTTANTAGAACTGTCAGTCACATCAAAAGAGGAAAAGAAAAAGAAGAAAGAAATTGTCAAAGAAGAAAGGATCAACATTGCAAAAACTAATGTNCAAAGAAGACTGTTTCAGTTTCAAAGGTTGGCTAGAGAGAAATTACAAGAATGGGAACATAACGATCCCGAAGGAATACTTGAAGGAGCCTGAAAGAGGGTCCATAAATATGATTTCGGTCGATCCGGTTGATCCATACACGGCAGATAATGAATGGAGTGTTATATGGACCAGATCTCAAAGAAAATATTAAATCAAATTCAAACTGTGTCCGCACAAACATCCATTCAAATTCCACAACCTGCAGAGTTAGAACTGTCAGTCACATCAAAAGAGGAAAAGAAAAAGAAGAAAGAAATTGTCAAAGAAGAAAGGATCAACATTGCAAAAACTAATGTGGAAGCTGCATATTCTCGAGTGGTTATCTCGGATGCGGGGGAGAAATTCCTTGAACCGATAACCTTGTACGATTTTCTTTTTACTCCTCCGGGAGTTTGCAATGAAGAGATGATTGATTTTGGCTACGTTTTTAGTTTCTGGTGATGATGGTGATAACGGAACTAACGCTCAATCTAATTCGAATTTCGATCCTTATGATGATCCTCAAATCATACAAAATCGCAATGAACTCTTCAATATGGCTAGTGAAGAGGCCAGTGATACAGGTTATGATACTGCAGAAAGTGAAGCACCCTCCTTTGAATTCCGAGGAAAGCCAATAGCAATTGAATTGGAAGCTTCAGATTCAGAAATATCTTTGGAAGAATGGCTGGCTGTGGCAAAAGAGAAATCACCGGGTCCAACTAAAGAAACACAAGAGATAACAGAAGTATATTTAAGAAGAGGAAGGGTATTACCGCCAGTATCGGATCCGGGGGTGAAAGGAAAACAAATGCTTACCCAAAATGAGACAACTCCGCCGGTGAAAGAATTGCCTACTCAAGAAGAAACTGGAAATACGAGTAATAAAGTGGAATACAACGTTCTGGCACATCTTANAAGAAAACTGATAAATCAAAACCAATGAAGACATTCGAAAAGAAAACCGGGACGGTGGCAACGGTGGATAGAGGTAAACAGCCAATTCAGATTCAAGTTGAACAGCCTCGGCAGAATTATCAGCGTCCGCAACAAAATAATCAACAACAAGCTCAGCATTCCCAACAAAATAACCAATATTATGGTCAGCGACAGTTTCAGCAGAGATCTTACAATACTTACATGGGACAGACTCCGACCTTGACAGACAGAATGAACAGAAACTACTCTTTTAAGGATGAGGCAGTGTCTAAAATGTTCCGANCAAACTTATTTTAAAGTCAACAAAAAATTAATAAGATTAAAGTTCTTAATTAATCACTCCAAAATGTTCTAACAATAAATACAAAAACATACTAAACAACTTCCACTTTGAGACAAAGTGGCTTAGGTCAAGAATTACAAGCTTATAAGCATGCCCCTCATGAATTAAGAAAATACGAATAAAATATAACAAATTAACACATAAGTAGAATAAATCTTTACCAAGAAATCGAACAAACCAGGATGAATCTAAATATTAAAAAAAATTTACATTCAACAAACTCTAAAAACATATCTAGTGAATATAAATTAAAGATGGGTAAGAGTCTCAAAGCCATTATTACTTAAGCAAACCCTAAAAATTGATTAAAACTTAAACTTGAACCCAATTAAACCAACCTTTAGTCTGTGAGGAAGCTCTTGATAAGGTAACTCACAGTTGCTAACAAGGACTCCTCTATTCACTTGTAACCAAATAGTTCACAAACCATAATGATCTTGGGGTGAGAGAACTATGAGTTCTTGACCAGGTTCATCATGAAAGACAAACCTAATTAAAAAAATTTAAATCATCATAAAAGTCAATCCTAGCAAAAATAAAAAAAAATCAAAAAAATCTTATTAAAAATTAAATTGATTAAAAGTCAAATAAAAGTTAAATAAGATAAAAGCATCAACTTATAAAATTTGAAAGACACTAAAATGTAAAATAAACCACTTATGAACAAATAGAAATGAACACATTTATGTTTTGATGTTATTGGAATCTCAAAGAAAAAGAAAAATGTGCAGAATGTGAAAGGTTGTCGAGGTACCTTTTTTCCCATAAATTGTGTTATAACTTCTGTAATAACACATCTAATTAGTGCACTTTCATGTCATAATTCTTATACATTCTCTTAAAACTGTCAAACTATTAGACACTCTGCCTAGCAAATGGATGAGGTAGGATGATAATGATATCTCTAATGATTCTTCCATAGACGTTGAAGAAGATATCAACGTAAGTAATGTTGTTTGAATTTATTTTTGAATAAAAATATTGATTGTATTTTCTTACTTCTCTCAATGCATTCATATAAACATTGATAATCTAGTTTTTTTAAAATTTTTTTTATTAGATGCTTAAATTTGCATGAGTTCGGTCAGTAAAACCGTTATTCCAGAAATCAAGTAAAAGTTCATAATGTCAATGCGTTACCATAGAATTTCTTTCTTCAATCCAAACTCACTGATCATGGTTTCTCTAGCTAATAATGTCTATTTCTCAAATCATTCCTTTATAAGTTGAAACTAATGGTTATTTAAGAGTTTTAAGTCAACATGCTAGTTGAACTATAAAAAATCTACACATTGTGCCTGATAAATGGCTATAATTAATCATCTTTAATGTTGCGTGTTATGAAATACTGAGGTATGAGGCTTCCATGTAATCTAATAAGAGTTTCATAGCATTCTCAATCATAAATCTTTAAAATAGATGTTGCTTCTTTGTTATAAGAAGTAGAATTTGATGGAGAAAATGAGTATAATGAGTGGAAATTCTTAGACATTTCCTCAAACCAAAAAATCAAAAGTTTTTTTTTTTCTTTCTCCTTCTTGTTTTTAGCTTATTTAGTTTAAAGTTGAATATTAGTTTCATAGATTTTAACATTTTCCATTTTTTACCAACAGCTTCTGCAAAGTGATCCAGACAAACTCAACTAAACTTCCAGGGAAAGCTCCAACAAGAAATCCAATAAATACTCTCATTTTTTATTTTAAAATTTTGGCTTATTTATTTAAGGAGAAAATGACATCATATGCCTTATGTTATAGAGCTTGAAAGTGGTGGCACATTTTTCCACAATGAATATACTTAATTTAAATATTGGTAAAGAAATTTTTAAATTTGCATACTAGTTTTGTAGTCATTATCAATTTATTTAAGAGTGTATATCTGAGCAGCATGTGAATATTATTTAGGGAAATTATTTGTAAATCGACTGGCCCTCTTCTCAGCCATTTTTCTAAAATCATTTTGTTTCTTTCATGAGAACTACAGGGGCTTGCCTATTTATGTTTGATCGGATTTGGAGCTTATTGGATTATTTAGAAGGAAACTTAGCTTATGGGCCTTTTTGGGGTAAGTACAGTCAAACACATATAATAAAGATATACAAAATGTTGTGTTTTAATTATTTTTAGTCTCATCAAACCAAATAAGTAATTGATACTATACCTTTGATGGTGATGTTAAATTTTAAAGTATTTCAATAAATATTTAAACTCTTCCAGCCAAAGAGGAACTTGTAGTCATCTACAACAAGTACTTCACAAAGTTCAATTAAATGGTATGCTCGTTATTATTACAAATACTTTGCTACATATCTAAAGGAAGAGGTTGTCAATTGTGTACAATTAATGACATCAATTTAAAATTTTCTTCAATCCAACATCTACAAATCAATAAATGAATTATCAAAATGAAGAATATACATCACAATATTAGAATATTTTGTGACAACCATTACGATAAGCAAATAGATTACCTTCTACTTACATATAGAATCATGCATTGGTTTGCTAGTGATATATCTCAAGCATATGAAGATTTAGAACCCAACTATTACAACTCTAGAGGAATGATTCATTATCTTCATATAGAGTTTCAGATTACACCAAGAACAACGTGTATTGGATGAAGAAAGAATAAAGCTCCTAGAGAATCAAAATATTTGAAGTAATCAAGTTCTTCAAAATAGTATACAAACTACAAATATTCGTCTCATGTTCTATGTGATGTCATTCTCTCTCTATATATTATATAATAATCTTCTCTACATATATATAAGAAATACTAACAACACAAATTACATCGCCAATGGCTAACATACAATGTAGTGTAAGTGGACTACCAAAAAGGCCTGAAATAAATTCTCTTAAATAAAAAAAATTTCCATTCAAAGGAATAATGTTAATTACACGGAAAAAAGAGAAATTATTCTGGAGAAGTTGACAACAAAAAACCAAGCATTGACCTCTGAAATAGAATCCCATAAAAAGGACACTGTGGTTTTACAAGTTCTCCAATACC
The DNA here is from genome assembly GCA_002079205.1 of Phalaenopsis hybrid cultivar. Classification (NCBI taxonomy): domain Eukaryota; kingdom Viridiplantae; phylum Streptophyta; class Magnoliopsida; order Asparagales; family Orchidaceae; genus Phalaenopsis; species Phalaenopsis hybrid cultivar. Next base: position 73,397 of record JXCR01148245.1, read on the forward strand.
AGACAATGTTCTTTTCATTTTTGAAATATAGACGAGAATTTTTTAGCATAAAAAATGAATGAGGAAGTAGGTTAGCTACCCATCTCCAATAGCACATGAAGTACCACAGTGGCTCTGTCAATGAGCAAAGCCTCATGGAAACTGCACATCTTGTCAGTTAATGTCTTTCATTACAACCCTGATGATTCACAATACCTTCACAATAAGAAACTTCTAAAGACTCAAAGAATAATGGAGTTGAGCAAAAAGTACAATTCTCTTCCTCAACATACTGGGAGATGCCAATATTGTTCCTAAAGTTACAATCATAAAAGCCATATAGTTTCTGGTTACATAATGTTATAATGCAAAAATAGATTGGAAGATTATAGCTTAGAATTCCATATGACAAAAATAAATTTAGTTGGACATGATGGTTATTATTCCTTACCTTATCTAATCAAATAATATACATTGTATGTACCAAGCCAAAACAACCTCCATTAAAATAATTTATTATTTAATTGCCAACTCACGATGAAAAACATTTGGAATACTTCACTATGATTTTTCCATCCATAAAGCATGTTACTTGCTATATTTGCTTCATTTGTTAACACTAAGTTAATATGTGATATGAAGAAATGTGCGGTATTTTTTGTTAATTTATTTTTATATTCATGTTCATTTTTGCCCACCAAGGAAGACTTGTTGATGTTAATGGGATTTGAATCTTGGACTAGATTAATTTGAAAAATCTATACCAACTAGCTCGTATTGTTGTATCTGATGAAATTAACCACTGCTACGCATAAAAAGAACAAATTGCTTTACAAGCATGTTGAGCATCTCAATGAAGCTATGAAAGGAGTGTTTGTTAAATTTTGGCCTAATAACATGCTATGCAAATTTAGTCATTGCTCATCTTCTTTAAGTTGAAACCAATATTTACATGTTATTTCGTTGAAGTGTTCATAAAATTTTTTATCATATTTTCAGCTTTCATAATTTTATTTTAAAGTGAGGAGCATCATCTTTATGTCGCATCAAAGACATTAACAACACTAATTCTTCAAAAATAAAGTCAAAGTGAAATTAACAGTAATAGCAATTGGATGTAGCCATCAAATTGGTGAGCCTATATACTTATGCACTGGCATTCCTTTGCTTTCATATATTAATTAACTTTTACCTATTCTCCAACATTTCTCATGTAGTGTAGAGATTTCAATTGTATCGTTTAAAGTTGTGGTTAAATCGATTTTTGAAATCAAGCCATATGAAAAATATTTTCAAAAAAGGACTAAAGATATACTTGTGATTCATTCCCATCTTCATAAAAAAAAGTTTCCTTTGAAAGAACCATAATTTCATAGGAGGTGTTGTGCTCATATTTTAAATTTAATAGTGCAAGATGGAATCTCCCAAATAAGCAATCTATAATGGGAGAGAAGTGTAAAAACCATTTGAACTTTAAGTGCAAGAAATAAACTAAGAATAGCTACATGATTAATGAAGTAAACTAGGACATGAAATATTGGGTGTTCTATTTGGAACTAATGAGTCAGATTTGATGCAAGAAGTGATATCTAAAAAATATTAAATTTTAAAAGGTACACGCACACAGATACATGCATCAACACACATATAGTTAATCACATTATTCAAAGAAACAACATCAAATAATAATAAATGAGCTTTTTCAAAAGAGAAGGCACAATATATTTCATTAAGGAAATCTAAAATAAGTTATTCACAAGTGCAAGCACCCACACACTATATATGCAGGCTTTGAATTGAAGATCTCCTATTTGACAACCAAAGCTATCAATCAACAAACTAAGATGCTAGCATATGATTTCATTTTATGTAGTTATAATTAATTTTAATATTTGGAAGTCAAGTGAGCCATTACTTATTAACTTAGGCTTGAAAGTAGATTTTCATGGGTCATGCACGAGATTCCTAAAAAAATAAAAAAAGTAGCTGCTTCTTCTATTTAATTTGTGGTATTGATTTGAAGAAATATAATTTAACTATTATAATATTCTAGATAAAATGTGTGAAAATATTATGTTCAGACAATCGGGCATATGTATGATTGTGTGGATTACACCACACTGTGTGCAGAACGAAATGTTTTCCACATTGTTGTCTGCACATTCAGATGACAGACGTAATCTTTTCTACTAGAATATAGATAATTTTATTCTTTTTTAATATAAGCTACTCAATGTAAATTTCAATAGATCAAATAGGATAGTTGAAAAAGTATGACCTCTTTATAATTAATAACCTTCAAAACACTCAAATAATTAAATACACATAAATAATATCTGATGAATAAATAAAATAATTTTATACAATATCAATATCAGGCAGATAACTAAAAGCTCTAATGTCATAATCAAATTTGTTTTTGCATCCACTTAAAGTTCTTTGCAATAAAAATATATATAATATTTAAAAACAAATATGATGCTTTTTGAAGCAATTGATGTTGATTCTTTATAATAATATTTTGATAAGATAACCCCAAGTGTTTGACAAGATTTGGATTAAAATTGTTCAAAAGTTCACCATTATTTTTGTGTTCGGCTAGTTTGAGTAGTTTTTCCCTGAAAGTAGTCAACATTAAATAAATTTTTTACTTAAAATTTGTATATTATTAACAAAAATTCATTGGAGAAGTCTTTAGTAAGTGTGAAATCAAATAATAACACTACAATCAACCAAGGTTTTACTATATTCTATGTGTATTTTAACTTAAATTTAAATTAGAAAATTTTGATAATTTTATACCTTGAATATATCGTCATAATACTTTATAATAAAAGACCGATCAAAATGACCACTAAAACTAAATTTTGAAACAAGTAAAAACAATTTTTTTATGATGCACTCGACATAAAAATTGAAACCATGTTTAAAATCTCACTTGAAATATTGTAGTCCTTAAAGATGAAATTCTTAATGTGTTGTTATAGTTAAAAGGCCCTAAGCTTACATGCCCTCAAAAATGAAAGTCTGAGTTTGTTGTGAAAGAGCCCATCCACTCTAGAGAGCCGAAAAGAACTTAGGTTAGTTCACTTCTTCTAACTATTTTTCATCCTGGATCACTGACGGGAAAGTCATCTTCCCTCTAGGTGAAATTCTATCGCCTGTCATCAAGGGTTTTAGCCGGTGAGGCAAGGAGCAAGAGAGGTGAGATCCCAATCTTTCTTAATAGTGTCACAACCTGAATACCCCCTATCTTTTTTTTTTAATTACAAACATTGAATGTTATCGTTTGCTGATTGCATAGCTTCTAGTTTTCATTATTTTTTTTAATTTGTTATTGTTCTGGCGATGAATCAATGATATTTGTTATCTGATTTCCAGGCGGAGTTTTCGGAATAGCTACAATTTTCGTTCTCCTCCTTTTAATAGGAGGAATGCTTCTAGCCTTTTGTGTTATAGAAAAGTACCGCCNAAAATATAATTTTCCAAGCTTGTTAAAATGCTCCTTAATAAGCATAATAAAGCTCCTTCAAGTACTTAATGTGATAACAAATACTAAAAATTAAAAAATTTAAAGAAATAGTTATAGTGTTGCTCCACATGTTCTCTCATTAATAAAAAATGTGCATTACAAATGCTTCATCAATATTTGTGGTTGGTAAATGGATGACATGAAAGTTGCTATACGAATTTTATTTTAAATTTATTAAGAATTAAATAAAATTTGGCTAATATAAAGAAATAGTGTATTTAGTTTAAATTTCAATCTTTTGAGTGGGTGGTAGGCTACAACTTTATAATTTACTTTAGAATTTAGAATAGAAAGGCATGAAAGAATTTCCCATGCTTTTGTTGCCGCATGCTTGCTTCCCTTTGCTTTTGTTCCCACGTGCGTGCTCTCCTCCCTGAAACAATCGAGAATTGAAGAAGGTAAGCCTGTTCGCACTTCTAATCGCTCTTCCCGGATTTATCAAAACCACGGCTTTAATTTGTCCAAACTGATTGTCTAGCAGATTAAGCCTAGATCCGGGTCTAAATTCGTTGCCAGAAAGGACCTAAAAGTCGCAACAGGCACCTGTGAAGCAAAACTCGCATTTTTCTCAGATATCTATTGTCAGCATCCGTGGATATCTCTTCTACCCCAAGACAAAGACTCTCATCTGCAAGGCTAGGAGATCCGCCGTCTATCCGACGTTCAGTCTGATTCCTCGATCATGGGAGTGCTATGCACCTCATTTCGGCTTTTCCATCGAACAGCTTGTGTTATAATTGGCATTTTACTTAAGATCAACAGAGGGAGGTCGTGAAAGCAATTGTTTTCTTGGAAATCGTTTCTTCTAGGTACGAATTAAGGACTGTTGCCCTTTGCATCCTTTTATTCCTTCTGAATCATTTAAGTTGAGAATGGTGGAAATTTATTTATAGGTTGCAAATGATCTTTGATTGTTAAGCGGCAATTTGGTTGAGTGGAATGTCTGAAAAGGCTTATATTAGTTGTTTCAATGCAATGCAGAACGAGATTGGAGTCAAGTTAGTTTCTTCCTTTTCTTTTATTTTGTTTTTTCTCTTAAACAGTATGTTCTTCACTTGGATTGGATTTCGTGTGCGTTTTATTTTATTTGGGAAGCTAAAATCAGCCTTTGACGCTTGGATTCTTCTGCAGGGCAAGGATGGATGTTTGGGAACTTGTGATCCAGTTCGGTTGCGTGAGGCTTATTTCTTTCGTTTGTGCAGAAGGGATTATCTCTGTGAGTAATTGTCTTTTCTGCTTCAAGTTTACTCTTTTTGTTGTGAATTCTAACAAGCTTAATCCAATGCTTCCGGCTCATTNAATTTCAATCTTTTGAGTGGGTGGTAGGCTACAACTTTATAATTTACTTTAGAATTTAGAATAGAAAGGCATGAAAGAATTTCCCATGCTTTTGTTGCCGCATGCTTGCTTCCCTTTGCTTTTGTTCCCACGTGCGTGCTCTCCTCCCTGAAACAATCGAGAATTGAAGAAGGTAAGCCTGTTCGCACTTCTAATCGCTCTTCCCGGATTTATCAAAACCACGGCTTTAATTTGTCCAAACTGATTGTCTAGCAGATTAAGCCTAGATCCAGGTCTAAATTCGTTGCCAGAAAGGACCTAAAAGTCGCAACAGGCACCTGTGAAGCAAAACTCGCATTTTTTTCTCAGATATCTATTGTCAGCATCCATGGATATCTCTTCTACCCCAAGACAAAGACTCTCATCTGCAAGGCTGGGAGATCCGCCGTCTATCCGACGTTCAGTCTGATTCCTCGATCATGGGAGTGCTAGGCACCTCATTTCGGCTTTTCCATCGAACAGCTTGTGTTATAATTGGCATTTTACTTGAGATCAACAGAGGGAGGTCGTGAAAGCAATTGTTTTCTTGGAAATCGTTTCTTCTAGGTAGCAAGTACACTCAAAGACGTATAATAAAGATGTCATAATGTTGTGCTTTAATTATTTTCATTTTCATCAAACCAAATAAGTAATCGATTCTAGACCTTTGATGGCCATTTCGACTTTTTAAGTATTTCAACAAATACTTAATTTCCTCAAGCCAAAGAGGAAATTGGCACTCCTCTACAACAAGCACTTCAAAAAGTTGAGGTATGCTCGTTAGTAGTACAAATACTAGGCCACATATTCATGGAAGAGGTTGTCAATTGGAGAAAGGTAATGACATCAATTTAAAACTTTCTTCAATCCAACCTCCACAAATCAACAAATGAATTATCAAAATGAAGAAAATACAATACAATATCGGAACTTCTGAGGAGAACCTCTATGATAAGCAACTAGATTATCTTCCACGTTAAGACATAGAATCATGCCTTTGCTACTGATAGATCTCAATTTTTTCTTACTTACAAAGTAAAAAAATCAGGCATATGAAGATTTCGAACCCAATTATTAGAACTCTAATAGAATGATTCATTACCTTCATATAGAGTTTCAAATTACACCAAGAGTAGTATGTACAAGAATAAAGCTCCGAGAAAATAAAAAAATGACATTTTAAGTAATCAAATTCTTCAAAATAACATATAAACAAAAGATATTCTTCTCATGTTTTCATGACACATGCACGCGTGCGTGCACGCACACAGATGTGTGTGTGTGTGTGTATATATATATATATATATATATAACATAAAAATTGATAAAAAAATAATTTTTTTAAAACAAAATGTAACCTACAGCATTTATCCATGCTTCGGTTTCAGAATATTGAAAAAAAAAATCAAAGCTACAAAAGTACTCGAATATTGGACAAAAACAAGTATATATTTGTATCTTTATAGCGCAGAAATGTTGATTCTTTGACAAAGATTCATCTCTTAAGCGTGATATAAGTTCATCCTTTAGGTGAGAGTCCTTTCTCCTTGAGAAGTGCACGTAGCCTCTCCAGTTATTGTATGAAGCATTCTCTTAGAAAACGCAGATCTTGATCCCTCCTGCCTACCACTGCTAGAAGTAGCACCAGTGTTGGTTCTTTTGTTTGAAGGTTTGCCGTCCAATGGTTTTGAAGCAGATCTTTCGCCTTTAGTGATCTCCACTGAAGCTTTGGCATTATTGGCAACGGTCCTTAGTTTGTTAATTTGAAGTGATCTAATCAATATGTTTGAGGAATTTGTCTTAATCAATTGCTCCTCTGGGAGAGAAGTTTCGTGGTCACAAACGTATGCTCTTTAGCTTTCCCGGATTGGATGATATGGTCGTCGAGGAGAAGAAGCCACGGGTGGGGAGATCGATGAGGAACTCGGAAGCGCCTCCGGCTGCGTTTTCATGCTCTCCTAATGATGCCTGCTCGGGCTCCATCGCCTCGGAGTTCTCTGCTACCATTCTCGCGCGGTGGAACTGAAGGAGCTATGAGCATCATTTCATACCATGAAACAAATGTCGAAAAGCATANAGGAGAGATCAATGAGGAACTCGGAAGCGCCTCCGGCTGCATTTTCATGCTCTCCTAATGATGCCTGCTCGGGCTCCATCGCCTCGGAGTTCTCTGCTAACATTCTCGCGCGGTGGAACTGAAGGAGCTATGAGCATCATTTCATACCATGAAACAAATGTCGAAAAGCATATATATATATATATGAACAACAATATATGCGATGGCGGCGACGCGGGCTCTGCTAGGATTTTGCCATGGCGATTTCCGACGTTGAAAATCCCTGCTTTCATTCCATAATCGACTTCGGTTCGCGATGACGACAATCCCCTTTTCGCACGGCGTCGTCGATCGCAGGCTCGCACGGCGTCTTCTTCGTTCCTGATACAGCTCCTTACGCTCTGTCGTTTTGCTCGCAGGCCCGCACGACGGTTTTGGCCCCGTTTGTAGGCTGATTCGTATTCTTCCTCGTTCCATCTCGACAGAAGCGTCTTCGGCTTGGCCTTTGTTGGCTACGTCCCTGCCGACGCTGTTCGCTATCGTAGTCATGCAGTGCTTGCTTTCTGCTGCTGTCCCCTGCACTGCCCTATCTCCTGCGGTGCTTGTGTGAATCACGCTAATGGCTTCAGGATTTCTTATGTCGCCACCCTCGCCGGTGATAACCCCACCAAACCCTCTTATGCTACAGTGTTCACAAATACATCTCCCATTTCCACCTCGCAGGTAGTCCGATATTCCCGCAGATGTATCATGATTCTGCTGCAGAACATGGAGATTGCAATCTCATCAAGAAAGTAAAGAAAAAGGCGGGCAAACCGGTAATATTCTTCTCTGATGCTGAAATTTCAACTCGAGCGGGAAAATACAAATTTACATCAGTTGAAAAGTTCATATTAAGTTGCCCAAAGATGGAAATTATCAGAAAGGTTTTTGAAGACTTCAAAGTAGTTGGGGCCTGGCAGGTGGGTCATTTCGACGGAGTACATGTTATGATACAGCTGAGTATAGAAGAATATTACAATATTACACAAGGATTTTCTCAAAGACATTCATCACAATAGAGGGCAAACATATGATATTGCTCAAATGGACCCCTAATTTTGATCTTAGTCAAGAACACTTAATTGGGCCTATCTAGTTCTTATTACCTGAACGCAAACTTCATTTCTTTGACCTACCTATCTTATATGCAATTGAGAATATCCTTGGAAAATCTTTACAGGTAGACTTACCCACAATTCACTTCTTAAGGCCCTCTGCTGCAAGAATTTTGATTGAAAGAGATATTACACTGCCAGATGTAGAAGAAATTTGGTTTTGTTCTGCTCACAATGGTTATTGACAAAAAATCATTATGGAACAAAAATCTTACTACTGTAAGCACTGCAAGATGTTTGGGCAACCGCAGGAGAAATGTTTCAGATTGCACTCATAGTTGAGAACCAATAGTTAAAAGCAAGAACATGTTGGTAGTGCACCCCACATGCCTGAATGCGCTCCCAACAAACCTGATGACAGCCAACCTGAGGAGGGAATCACCACAAGACATGATTTGGTGTCTGACCCTGAGAACCCTTCTCCCGACCATACTACAACTGATAATGTTTAGACCGAAAATCAGGATAGCCCCGTAGCTCCGACTCAGGAAGCATCAGGCACAGAGGTGACAATTCACGCTTCACATACACTGGAACCTATCGTTATAACAACGACTGTCTTTCCTTCTACTGTGGTTCTAATATCTAATCAAACTGAGGATCACATGAGTCAGTCTTCTAATGAAGAATGACAGGTTTACACTTTTCGATAGAAGAAAAAGGCTAGGGGCACACTCCAACTTGAAAACTTAATGGATGATACTTTGATTACTCCGGGCAATGGCACGACACTTCAAAGTTTGTTATCTGGCTCTGCTCCTAAAACTAGAGGAAGAGACAGTACTAAACTGACTCGTCACTAGCTACTTGTTTTCTGCAAATTTTAATTTTTTGAGTCTATCTGTATCTTTTAGTTGGGATATTACTGTACTTGGTATCGTATGGGTAGGGTGCCTCTATTGGGCCCTCTCATATAACCTTCATGTGTCTTCTCTATTTCAATAAAATCAGCCCTTGGGATTTTCAATAAAAATATATATATGAACAACATAAATTACATTGCCAATGGCTAATATACAATGTAGCATAAATTGTGGACTATCAAANTTAATTGCGCCTATCTAGTTCTCATTACCTGAACGCAAACTTCATTTCTTTGACCTACCTATCTTATATGCAATTGAGAATATCCTTGGAAAACCTTTACAGGTAGACTTACCCACAATTCACTTCTTAAGGCCCTCTACTGCAAGAATTTTGATTGAAAGAGATATTACACTGTCAGATGTAGAAGAAGTCTGGTTTGGTTCTGCTCACAATGGTTACTGACAAAAAATCATTATGGAACAAAAACCTTACTACTGTAAGCACTGCAAGATGTTTGGGCACCCTAAATTGAAATGTTTCAGATTGCACCCATAATTGAGAACCAATAGTCAAAAGCAAGACCATGTTGGTAGTGCACCCCACGTGCGTGAATGCGCTCCCAACAAAACCTGATGACAGCCAACCTGAGGAGGGAATCACCACAAGCTAGTATTTGGTGTCTGCCCCTGGGAATCCTTCTCCAGACCATACTACAACTGATAATGTTCAGATCGAAAATCAGGATAGCCCTGTAGCTCGGATTCAGGAAACATCAGGCACAGAGGTGACAATTCACGCTTCACAAACACTGGAACCTATCGTTGTAGCAACGACTGTCTTTACTTCTACTGTGGTTCTAATATCTAATCAAACTGAGGATCACACGAGTCAATCTTCTAATGAAGAATGACAGGTTTACACTTCTCGACGGAAGAAAAAGGCTGGGGGCACACTCCAACTTGAAAACTTAATGGATGATACTTTGATTACTCCGGGCAATGGCACGACACTTCAAAGTTTGTTATCTGGCTCTGCTCCTAAAACTAGAGGAAGAGACAGTACTAAACTGACTCGTCACTAGCTACTTGTTTTCTGCAAATTTTAATTTTATGAGTCTATCTGTATCTTTTAGTTGGGATATTACTGTACTTGGTATCGTATGGGTATGGTGCCTCTATTGGGCCCTCTCATACAACCTTCATGTATCTTCTCTATTTCAATAAAATCAGCCCTTAGGCTTTTCAATAAAAAATATATATGAACAACATAAATTACATTGCCAATGGCTAATATACAATGTAGCATAAATTGTGGACTATCAAAAAGACCTGAAATAACTACTCTTAAATAAAAAAATTTGCCATTAAAAGGCAGAATGGTAATTACACATGAAAAAAAAGAAGCTAGACTAGAGAAGTTGACAACAAAAAATCAGGCATTGACCGCTGAAGTAGAATCCCACAAAAAGGACACAAAGGTTTTACACGTTCTCCAACAGCAGAAAATGTTCTTACATTTCTGAAATATAGAGGAGAATTTTGTAGCATAAAAAATGAACGAGGAAGTAGGTTAGCAGCCCATCTCCGGCAGCACATGCAGTGCCATAGTGGCTCTGTCACTGAGCAAAGCTTCATGGAAACTGCACATCTTGTAAGCTGATGCCGTTCATTACAACCCTTTTGATTCACAATACCTTCACAGCAAGCTACTTCGGAAGACTCAAAAGGTACTGGAGCNGGAAAAGATTAAAGCGATATTAGAAATGTCACCCCATAAGAGTTTAAAGCAGTTACGATCTTTTCAAGGGAAATTGGCATATTTAAGACGTTTTATTTCTAATCTGTCNTAAGTTGTTGGCAGAATTCAAGGATTGTTTTGCTTGGAGCTATGAGGAGATGTCATGTCTATCACCAGAGGTCTCAGTTGATAAGCTCGGAATATACCCATCTATAGCTCCAGTAAAGCAAGCTCCCAGGAGGATGCGCCTTGAGATCGAGCAGCAGGTCACCGCTGAGGTTAAGAAATTGATAGAGGCTAATTTCGTACGAGAAGAGCAATATCCAACATGGTTAGCCAACATAGTGCCAGTTCAAAAGAAGAATGGTCAGATCCGTATTTGCATGGATTTCAGAGATTGAAACAAAGCATGCCTGAAGGATGAGTTCTTATTACCAATTCCAGAGCTAATGGTAGATATTGCATCATCACATGCAATTTTCTCATTTATGGATGGATCATCCGGGTATAACCAAATCAAGATGGCACCGGAAGATGCAACATTTACAGCTTTCAGAACTCTAATTGGAATTTATTGTTACACCGTAATGCCATTTGGATTGAAGAACGTCGGAGCAACTTATCAGCGAGCCATGACGAGAATTTTTTATGACCTCATTCACAATCAAGTCGAATGTTATGTNACTTTACTACCTAAGTCGTTGTCTGATTCCGACGGAAGTAAAGTATCCACCCATCGAGAAGCATTGTCTAGTTTTAATCTTCGCCGCTCAAAAGCTTAGGCATTACATGCTCGCTCATAAGGTCCAACTGATTTCAAGGGTTAATCCATTACAACACTTAATGACCCGGCCAACACTATCTGGAAGGTTAGCAAGATGGTCAATGATTCTATTGCAATTTGAGATAACATTTGTACCTCTTCGCGCCATTAAAGGACAAATTTTAGCGGATTTTCTTGCAGCGCATCCGTTGCCAGCATATTCACCCCTCAATGATGATTTACCAGATGAGCAAATAATGAATACACAACCCTCCAATTCTCAAACTTGGAAAATGTACTTTGATGGAGCTTCGTCATCACAAATAGATAGATTCAGGGACAGTAATACCTGGCAAAGCAGGAGTTGGCTTGATATTCATAACACCAGATCGAGGGTTACTAAGATACTCTTATCATTTAACAGAGACTTGCACGAATAATGAGGCCGAATATGAGGCTTTAATCGTTGGATTGGAGTTAACAATTTCAATGGGAATAACAGACATTGAGATATTTGGTGATTCACAGCTCATCATCCAGCAAGTGGCAGGGCAATATAAGATTTTGAAGCCAAAATTGGAACAGTGCTTTAATTATACAATAAAATTGTTGGAGCAAATCCCAAATATAACAATATACCAGATAACGAGAAGAAATAATGCCCATGCAGATGCTTTAGCAAAGCTTGCGAAAGAGTTAGCGTGCCCACCAGAAAATTCAATTGATATCATTGTAGAGGGACGACAAATACTTTCTAAAATCAGTATGGATGTTCTACAAAAGCTTGAAATTGAAGAGGTAGTGGTTGCAGTTGCAGAAGAGGCCAATGATTGGCGGGAACCATTCATAGAATATTTGAAGTCCGGAAAATTACCAGAGGATAAGTCAGTAGCTCATTAGATCAAGAAGAGAGCACTGTCGTACGCTTTAGTGGATAATGTTTTATATAGAAGATCCTTCGATCAAATGTGGCTGAGGTGCCTGAACAGCCCGGAAGCACAAAAGATCGTCAAGGAGGTGCACGCAGGACAGTGCGGTGCTCATCAGTCAGGCCCGAAAATGAAAATCAAAATCAAAATAATGGGTTACTACTGGCCGACGATGATCACCGATTGCATGGAAGTTGCCAGAAGTTGTCATCAATGTCAGATACACGGAGTGGTCTTGCATCAACCTCCGAATGTGTTGCACCCTACACAAGCGTCGTGGTCGTTCGAGTGTTGGGGCACAGATATTGTGGGCCCGATAGACCCTCCGTCGTCAAAAGGACACCGTTTCATTTTCGCAGCAACAGACTATTTCTCAAAATGGACAGAAGCAGTACCTTTAAGAGAGGTCACAGCGCATCAAGTTCTTCAATTCTTTAAATCTCACATAATGTATCGTTTCGATGTTCCACGAAGGGTAATCTCCGATAATGGTTCAGCATTTAAAAGCACGAAGATCAACAATTTTGTCAAACGACACGGAATAGATTGGAGATATTTTACCATCTACTACCCTAGAGCAAACGGATTGACAGAGGCTTTTAACAAAACTCTCGTGCAGATTCTGAAAAAGACATTGGACGAAAATAAAAGAGGGTGGCATGAGCAGTTATTAGAAGCTCTGTGGGCATACAGGACGACTGTCAGAACTCCAACTCAGGCTACGCCATATTCACTTGTATACGGGTCCGAGGCCGT
>JXCR01148245.1:90095-130223 GCA_002079205.1 Phalaenopsis hybrid cultivar
CAAGACAAGATGAATTTTCATGAATAATAATAAGTTTTCTTTGTTTTTCCCAAATTCGAACTAAATCACTTTCTAAATAATAATTAGTCATTGTTCCTGTTAATTTGATTATCAACGTGCTGACGTTTCTCCTGTCTTTTACAGAGAAATGTCGAACGGAAGACTGATTTTCTCTTTTAAGAATGACATAAATCTCGCATTAAACAAGGAAGAGGTGGCACAGGGAGCCATCATTGATTTCGACTTGAACTTTGAGCAAGTCAAGTTGGAATATGAGGGGCACTTGTTAAGTGTGGTCAGCTCAAAGGAGATGGAAGGTTTGAAACCAGTACTCAGTTTTAAAAGTAAGGAAGTTGNTTATAATTATGCATATGATAAAAGAGGGAATCCCCCAGAGATTATTCGACATGATGAAGTTGACCCACTGCCACCGCTTATGAAAAGGATGATAAAAAGGATGGTAGAATGGCGTATCTTACCGACAGATAGAGTACCCAACAGCTGCATTAATTAATATCTATGAAGAAGGAGATTGCATGCCGCCCCATATTGATAACCACGATTTCGTAAGACCCTTCTGCACTGTGTCTCTCGTCAGCAAATGCAATATAATGTTCGGAAAAGAGATACAAGTGGTTGGTCCAGCTGAGTTTCGTGGAGCAATGGAAATTCCTCTTCCTGTTGGCTCGGTCCTGGTTCTCAAAGAAAATGGAGCAAATTTGGCAAAACATTGTGTACCGGGGGTTCCGCAAAAAAGAATATCAATTACTTTCAGAAGAATGGATGACAATAAGGTACCGTTTGGATATCAGCCTGATCCAGAGCTCGAGGGACTCCGACCCTTGGAATTATGAAATAGGCACGCCTCAAAGTGTATGTGAGGGGGACTTTTGTTCCGGAACATATCTTTGTAGGAGGGCCTAGTTTCTACATAACTCCGAGAGGTCAGAATGATGGATATGACATTAAAAGTCTACAATTTATTTCGAGCAAGATAATTTTACGATTGGATTGTATCCCGATATATCAGATGTTGAAGGATCAATGAAGATTTCTCTTTGCCATATGATGCGATTGATTTAAAAATATTAAATTAAATGTTAATTCAGTCTTACAATGAACATGGAACGACGCAAAATAAAATAAAGAAAGCATCTAATATAAAATGGATTTGAAAATATATATGTTTACAATATATATAAATTAAATTAATTTTGAATTCCTTAAATTTTGGCGTAAATCCCCTGTTGGTGACCCTCTTTCGACGTAAATCCCTTGTTGGTGGTCTTTTGGCGTAAACCCCCTGTTGGTGGCCCTTCTTTCAGCGTAAACCCCCTGTTGGTAGCCCTTCTTTCGACGTAAATCCCTTGTTGGTGGTCTTTTGGCGTAAATCCCCTGTTGGTGGCTCTCTTTCGACGTAAATCCCTTGTTGGTGGTCTTTTGGCGTAAATCCCCTGTTGGTGGCCCTCCCTCGACGTAAATCCCTTGTTGGTAGTCTTTTGGCTCTCTCGACGTAAATCACTTGTTGGTGGTCTTTTAGTGTAAATCCCATGTTGGTGGCCCTTCTTTCGACGCAAATCCCTTGTTGGTAGTCTTTTGGCGTAAATCCCCTGTTGGTGACCCTCTTTCGACGTAAATCCTCTGTTGGTGGCCCTCTTTCGCCGTAAATCCCCTGTTGGTGGCCCTCTTTCGACGTAAATCCCTTGTTGGTGGTCTTTTGGCGTTCCCCCTGTTGGTGGCCCTTCTTTTGGCGTAAACCCCCTGTTGGTGGCCCTTCTTTCGACGTAAATCTCTTGTTGGTGGTCTTTTGGCGTAAACCCCCTGTTGGTGGCCCTTCTTTCGACGTAAATCCCTTGTTGGTGGTCTTTTGGCGTAAATCCCCTGTTGGTGGCCCTTCTTTCGACGTAAATCCCTTGTTGGTGGTCTTTTGGCTTAAATCCTCCGTTGGTGGCTCTCTCTCGACGTAAATCCCTTGTTGGTGGTCTTTTGGCATAAATCCCCTTTTGGTGGCACTCTTCCGACGTAAATCCCTTGTTGATGGTCTTTTGGCGTAAATCCCCTGTTGGTGGCCTTTCTTTCGACGTAAATCCCTTGTTGGTGGTCTTTTGGCATAAACCCCTTGTTGGTGGTCTTTTGGCGTAAATCTCCTGTTGGTGGCCCTCTTTCGACGTAAATCCATTATTGGTGGTCTTTTGGCGTAAACCCCTTGTTGGTGGCCCCCCTACCTCTTTAAATTAATCTTTTTACTCGATTAAATCGAATGTTGCAAACTTGTGATAAATCTTTTCATTCTCAACTCATTCATTCACAAAATCTTTCTCAAACTGTGGGTTCCAGATTGTGAACCCAACTCAAGTTCAAATTCATATCAAATTCGACTTTTTCTTAAACAATTCTTTGGTTTGTTGGTCGCTTCGGTCAACACCAATACGCGCAGCGTGCCTGTTCCGCACACCGCACCTATTGGGGGTCCATTTGTTGACCTCATTTTTGTGAGGTCTTGTCTTCTCCTCATTAGAGCCTAGGTTCTAGCTCTAGAAATTCCTATTGACCATCTTAGAAAACTAGAATTAAGACTCACCCTTCTAGAAATTCTAGCCAATTCTTATTTTCCTTTGATGTCTACCATCTTTGGCACAAGACAATCGTCTTATGAATGAGCGGTTATGGGTTATTTTGCGAAGACTCAAGAGAAAAGTTCCTGATAGGACTTCAAGCCTTAGGAAAACATAGTCACGACCTTTTTCGTCACATACACACATCAAATACACAAAGTTCACGAAATTGCACGAAATCGGACTTCAATTAAGCCCAAAGGACAGGTGAAAATGCGAACTTCTCCGGATGACCTCCGACGACAAATTGGACTGCACCAACGCGTCTGGGATACTCATTTTGGCAGGAAATGACACCCATATTGTCATATTTTCGACACGAGAAAACTGACACGCAAATCGATAAATTCGTCAAAACGACTTCTGGTGGAGAAACAAATCTCACCAACGCTTTCGGAACTTTAAAATTACCTAAAAAATGATATCAATTTTTGTTATGTTTTGATACATGGGTGAAACACAAATTAAAATTTTATTTTTCAAAATCTTAATTTTTTTCTTTTATATAACTATCCTTAAATCATATTTAACCTAACCTTATTTAGGTTCTCACTCGCTCGCTTAAACCCGATTAAAACACTCCATTCGCTCGATCGAAGTTTGGCTCGCCGCTCGTGCCCTAGCTCCCGCATCTCCTCTGTCATTTGCGAATAAGCCCTAGCTCCCGCGTCTCCTCTGCCATTCGCGCATGAGACGACTCGCCTCCTTCTCACACGCGGCATTCCACTGTCGATTTGCATACGCACGCAGCCTCCTCGAGTTCCTCTCAACCGAGCAGCCCTCCAACGATGGAATTCCACCTGGCCGACCCTTTCTCTGCTCTAGGCTGCATTTCCTCTTGCCTTGAATCTTTCTCCTCTTCTCCCCTCACTTGATTTGCTGGCTAAAGAGGCTGGTAGGTAGCTGTTCTTCTCCTCTAATGCTTATAAAATCCCATTTGGGGAAAAATCTGGGGCTGGNTAAGCAGCCCTTCAACGATGGAACTCCACCTGGCCGACCCTTTCTCTGCCCTAGGCTGCATTTCCTCTTGCCTTGAATCTTTCTCCTCCTCTCCCCTCACTTGATTTCCTGGCTAGAGAGGCTGGTAGGTAGCTGTTCTTCTCCTCTAATGCTTATAAAATCCCATTTGGGGAAAAATCTGGGGCTGGCCGAAATTTGGAGAGTGGGGGAGGTGTTGCCAAAATCTTTTCTAACTTACATTTTCTTCTCATCTTTTGTGGCTTGGGAGTTGTTAAAAATTTTTTAGGAAGAAAGAAAGAGTTCTTAAGGAAGAAGAGTGTTGCCGGAATCCTCTTTAAGCTAGAAATTTCGAAAGCTTGTGACGTGGAGCATTTGTAGTGGTCTTTTATTTAGCCATTCTTATTGTTTTATTTCAAATCTGCTGAAAGATGTATTCTTCTTCCTCTCCTCTGTTTTGTTGTCTTGCTCGAGATATGCTGTTGGAAATTTTGAAATAAAAAATGCTTGCATGAATATTCATTTAGGGTAGTGAGAAATGAAATATACACATATGGATCATTTTTTTTATTTTCTTTAATTGAAGCATTTGAAAGAATGGTTAAGATAAGGTAGAAATGCACCTTTATTCCTTTATGAATGTCTATGGAAAAGCATGTTTGAGGGCTATCTCTATTATTTTCATTGCTTGAAATGTTAGAAAGTAAGAAATGCATGTTGAAAATTATTTTATGAAGTGAGAAAGATACATTTGGGGCTTATGTTTTGCTCCTTTGCTGCCCCTTGTTGAAATATATGCTGGAAGTTAATTTTAGGTGCTGGAAATCACATTTGGGGTTTATGTTTTGCTCCTTTTGCTTCCCCTTGTTGAAATATATGCTGGAAGTTTATTTTAAGTGCTGGAAATCACATTTGGGGCTTATGTTTTGCTCCTTTTGCTGCCCCCTTGTTGAAATATATGCTGGAAGTTTATTTTAAGTGTTGGAAATTACATTTGGGGCTTATGATTTGCTCCTTTTGCTTCCCCTTGTTGAAATATATGCTGGAAGTTTATTTAAAGTGTTGGAAATCACATTTGGGGCTCATGTTTTGCTCCTTTTGCTGTCCCCTTGTTGAAATATATGTTGGAAGTTTGTTTTAAGTGTTGGAAATTACATTTGGGGCTTATGTTTTGCTCCTTTTGTTGCCCCTTGTTGAAATATATGCAAGAAAAGTTTATTTTAAGTGCTGGAAATCACATTTGAGGCTTATGTTTTGCTCCTTTTGCTGCCCCCTTGTTGAAATATATGTTGGAAGTTTGTTTTAAGTGTTGGAAATTACATTTGGGGCTTATGTTTTGCTCCTTTTGTTGCCCCTTGTTGAAATATATGCAAGAAAAGTTTATTTTAAGTGCTGGAAATCACATTTGAGGCTTATGTTTTGCTCCTTTTGCTGCCCCCTTGTTGAAATATATGTTGGAAGTTTGTTTTAAGTGTTGAAAATTACATTTGGGGCTTATGTTTTGCTCCTTTTGCTGCCCCTTGTTGAAATATATGCTGGAAATCATTTTTAAAGTTGGAAAATTATATTTGGGGACCCATTTCATGTTCTCATTGCTACCCCNCCTTTTAACAAATTTAAATGTTTAGACCGAAACATTCATGAGTTTTATTGATGTAATTTGGTTTTAAAAATGGATCGGTCTCATTTTCGTTTATTTTACTTTTTTTTTATTTTTTTTAACGGTCAAGTTAAAAATGAGAATTTCCGATTTAATTATATTCAGAAATGATTTATAATCTCAAGAGAAATAAAGGAGAAAGAGAAGAGATGAGAAAATTGAAATTGAAATTTGAATTTTTGGGATGATACAATCTAAAGAGAAGACAGGATAGCGAATAATCCACCTTTTATTTTACATAAGGAAAAATAAATTGCAAATTGGAAGACTAGTTGAAATCGGAATAAATGAGAATTTAGATAACGATTGAGAGATTAGTGGACTTACTCTTAGATCCTTAAGCTTTGAATCAATTTAAAATCCAATTCCTTTAACTAGGATTGAAGCACAACTCACAACTCTTTTGTCAAAACTATGAGTTGACCCCTAAGTTTTAGGAGTCTGGTGGCGAGCTAAGTTGGATCTATAGATGTTGGAGGGTTAGTGGAAATACACTTAATTGAGATTAGATACCTTAGGACACTTCAAGTCTAACATAAAGTGCAGACATCCTAGATTTTAGAAGCACAACTTAAGAGATAGTTTATCATCCTAATTTTCAAATGACCCTAAGAAATCCAAACATCTAACCTCAGATTAGAAGGTAGGTGGGACACTAGGCACGAGGGTGCACTAGATTGTGACTCATGACTGATTTAATTAAATCAAATAATGAAATTCTACCTTAGCTTGACCAAAACTGAATTCAATGCTCCGGGATTTGAGTTTGTCTTACATTCAAATCCTCCTAGCAATTGGGGACATTCCAATATCACATATAAATTTTCTATTCTTGGTATTTTATATGTGGTATGATATTTCATTTTATTTGTTTATATTTTCTCTGCGATTTACCTGTTTCTATTAAGTCTTTTTCAGGTCATACTTCCCTCTTTACACAGCATATAATAGCTAANATTTAGCCATTCTTATAGTTTTATTTTAAATCTGCTGAAAGAGGTATTTTTCTTCCTCTCCTCTGTTTTGTTGTCTTGCTCGAGATATGCTGTTGGAAATCTTGAAATAAAAAATGCTTGCATGAATATTCACTTAGGGTAGTGAGAAATGAAATATACATATATGGATCATTTTTTTTATTTTCTTTAATTGAAGCATTTGAAAGTATAGTTAGGATAAGGTAGAAATGAACCTTTATTCCTTTATGAATGTCTATGGAAAAGCATGTTTGAGGGCTATCTCTATTATTTTTATTGCTTGAAATGTTAGAAAGTAAGAAATGCATGTTGAAAATTATTTTATGAAGTGAGAAAGATGCATTTGGGGCTTATGTTTTGCTCCTTTGCTGCCCCTTGTTGAAATATATGCTGGAAGTTTATTTTAAGTGCTGGAAATCACATTTGGGGCTTATGTTTTGCTCCTTTTGCTTCCCCTTGTTGAAATATATGCTGGAAGTTTATTTTAAGTACTGGAAATCACATTTGGGGCTTATGTTTTGCTCCTTTTGCTGCCCCCTTGTTGAAATATATGTTGGAAGTTTATTTCAAGTGCTGGAAATCACATTTGGGGCTTATGTTTTGCTCCTTTTGCTGCCCCTTGTTGAAATATATGCTGGAAGTTTATTTGAAGTACTGGAAATCACATTTAGGGCTTATATTTTGCTCCTTTTGCTGCCCCCTTGTTGAAATATATGTTGGAAGTTTGTTTTAAGTGTTGGAAATCACATTTGGGGCTTATGTTTTGCTCATTTTGCTGCCCCTTGTTGAAATATATGCTGGAAGTTTATTTTNATTTGAGCTCTTTTTGAAATCAAGTTTACGCTGGAAATATTTTTTTTGGTTGGCTCCCCTTGTGCTGGGCTCGTTTTTTTTTCTTTCTCTGGCTCGGCCTAGATTTCTTTTTAGTGATTTATATTGGCTGAAATCTTTCGTCGTTTTGGAATATTCCTTGGGCTTGACTTACCCATATGCTGGGCTCGGTTCGTCCCTTATGTTGGACTTGCTTGGTCCCTTTTGGTGATTTATGCTGGCTGAAATTTTTTATTGTTTTGGAACATTTCTTGGGCTCGGGTTGCCCTTTTTCTGGACTTGATTTTTGGTTTTGGGTTGTTNTACTTACCCATATGCTGGGCTCGGTTCGTCCCTTATGTTGGACTTGCTTTGGTCCCTTTTGATGATTTATGCTGGCTGAAATTCTTTATTGTTTTGGAACATTTCTTGGGCTCGGGTTGCCCTTTTTCTGGACTTGATTTTTGGTTTTGGGTTGTTGCCTTACCCGTGAGCTTTTGATTAAAATTGAAGTTAAAGGGTTTTGCTAATGGTATGATTTTTAGAAGTACAGAAAGATGTTCCCTATGGATTGTTATCCTATGTTTTATGAAATGTAGAAAGCTCTTGAAACTTCATTTTGAGTTTGATATAAATTGAAGTCATGATGGGTTTGNGATAATGGTATGATTTTTAGAAGTACAGAAGGATGTTCTCTATGGATTGTTATCCTATATTTTATAAAATGTAGAAAGCTCTTGAAACTTCATTTTGAGTTTGATATAAATTGAAGTCATAATGGGTTTGGAAATCCATAAAAGCGCCACTTGGAAAGAATATCCTTCTCGGGATTAATCCGATCATTTTCTTTTTAACAAATTTAAATGTTTTAGACTGAAACATTCATGAGTTTTATTGATTTAATTTGGTTTTAATAATAAATCGGTCTCATTTTCGTTTATTTTACTTTTTTTTTATTTTTTTTAACGGTCAAATTAAAAATGAGAATTTCCGATTTAATTATATTCAGAAATGATTTATAATCTCAAGGGAAATAGGGGAGAAAGAGAAGATGAGAGAAAATTGAAATTAAAATTTGAATTTTTGGGATGATACAATCTAAAGAGAAGACAAGGTAGCGAATAATCCACCTTTTATTTTACATAAGGAAAAATAAATTGCAAATTGCAAGACTAGTTGAAATCGGAA
Source organism: Phalaenopsis hybrid cultivar (assembly GCA_002079205.1). NCBI lineage: Eukaryota > Viridiplantae > Streptophyta > Magnoliopsida > Asparagales > Orchidaceae > Phalaenopsis > Phalaenopsis hybrid cultivar. The sequence continues at coordinate 98,300 of JXCR01148245.1, forward strand.
TAAATGAGAATTTAGATAACGATTGAGGATAACCTAGTGGTTATGAGCATGTTCAAAACTAAAACTAAACCAGGAGGTGCTACTACGAGGAGTTTGAAGCAAACATCGTGGGCAGCGCAACGAGGAACAATTTCCAGGTGGATCTGCAGGAACAAAACATCTTCACATCACATGAACATTTTCACAACTCTATACACTTTCCTTAGTTCAAATAACAACCCATAGGATCATTTCTTTAGGTTTTTTACACAACTTTATTGTGTAATTATAAGTCCTAATGTTTTAGGATTCTGAGGTTACCGTACGGTACGGTGTAAATCCTCTTGTCTTTTAGGCTATTTGCACAGTCTGACGTTGTGCAAACATAAGTCCTAAATCTTAAATAATTTGCAGGATTGAAATATCAAATAATCATCACTTCAAAGACATAAAGCCGAATATTAGGATAGTTGGGAGTTCACCGGGATTTTTTCCCAGATCTGTGATATCTTCTACTTTTCTTCTATTTGGATTCCTTAAATAATTGTTCATATTTTGAGTCATTCCCATTTTATTTTCTCATATCCAATCATGAAAACCTAAACTTTGAAATCTTGAAAACAAAACCACCTGATCTTAATCGAGAGTTTTCTTAAATGACACCCAGTTATTTAAAATATAATTAACTATAGGGGTTTGCCTCTATAGGGAACCAGGAACCCATATAAAATAAACCTTATCTAATCCTCGTATTAGGTAAGGGAACTTGTCGGCAAATAAGATAATTTCGTAGACCGAACAGATGTCACAAATTGTTTAGTCTAGATAATTGAATCTCTATTACAAGTGATATTTATCCTTCGGGATAAGTGTTTTACTTGTAGTATCGTATTCACTCGTCTAAACTATTTAAAATGTGAGACCCGTTTGGTTTGATCTATTTTAAATTAAAACGTTACTTTTTAAAACAAAAGGGGTATATTCATATTTCAATTATTTTTTTAAAATCACAAAATTATTACCTCTTTTAAATCATAAAGTTATTTAAAGTTATAAAGTTAAATTAAATAAAGATTTTAAAGAATGAAAAATAAAACTGCCGACAGTGCACTGGTATTCATTTGTCTTCTTATTATATTAATCAGCTTTTACCTAAACTCCAACAATGCTCATGTAGTATAGAGATTTCAACTGCAAGCTTTAAAGTTGTGGTTAAATAGATTTTTGAAATCAAGCAATTTGTGAAATATTGTCAAACAAAGACTAAAGTTAAACTTGTGATTCATTCCCATCTTTACAAAAACTAAAATTTGTCTAAACTTAAGACACAAGGACGTGAAACAGTTTGGAAGAAGAATAATGCTCTTATCCCAGACATGAGGATAATTTACAAATCCAATTGAATTTTGCACGGCCATCTGATTGCCTGTCTTACGTATTATTTATATGTGAATGATAGATGCAAAAAAAAAAGCATATAAAGAGTCAAAAAGTACCTGCTCCTGCATTCAGCAACCTCTGATCCAAGAAGCCTAAGCTGACTATGAATCTTTTGATCGTTAATGGCAGTCCATCGTTCCATCTGTGCTAGTCCAACAGGAGACCAATATGCACTCTCTCCAACAGTTGATTGAGAATTAGCTTTATTTTTTAGAACAACTTGGAAAGAAAAAGAAACAAGACGTTCTTGTAGCTCACCTTCACTTTTAATGAGCAAATCATTCCATGGATCTGAGTTACTTCCCTTATTACTTGACCTATTGTGTTTAAATTGATAATCTTTAACTGAATCAATCCCCATCTCACTAAGCATCACCCTTCTGCAGATAATGTTTAGCAGTTGAATTTTACGAGAACTAACCATCAAAATCTTATCCTGGTCACGAAACAATATAGCCTCAAGTGAATCACTCACTGGACCTGAAAACCAGCTGGATATCCATTTAGTTATCATATTCTCAACCAAGACAGGAAAATCTTTCCTAAGGTTTCGTAACAAGGTTAATGTGTCCCAAATCACTATTGGCTTATTCACATTTTCTAAGGATTTCAAAAACCGCAAGGTATTGGTTTCCCAGCAGGTAAACTCCGGCACAGACAAACAGCTTATGGCTTCAAATCTGCAACCATCAAGTCTACTGTCATTTGGAACCTCAAAAGATTGGCCACCACTCCAAAAAAACTCAACAACAGCTCTCTGAGACCTACAGATGTCAATTGAATAAATTATGCCCAAGAAAATTGAGAAATGTTCAACATATTATAATTGAAAATGTTTTCAAATGTTCATTTTAGGCAATTGAATATTATAGTATGCAATCACCTCTTCTCATACATTTGATGCTGAAGATTGGCATCAAAGCTGCGGACCTGTAATAAAGCAAATTCACTTTAATAGCAAATCTGTATGTTGACGAGAGAGAGAAAGAGAGAGAGATGAAATATGGCATAATTGTTAATTTAGAAATCCATAGAAACTCGAATAGTTGAGAATTAAGATAAGTGGGGTACAGAATTTAGATTATTTTTATAGCAAAAAAAGTTAAAAACTATGCTGATAAGTATAATTCAATTATATCCTAGAGAACATGAATGCAACATGCCACTTAGGGAGTGAACAATCTTTACGTATACCTATAAGAGATACGGAAATATTTAACGAATCTATGCTAATGTTAAATATAAAATGATAAAAATTGAATGAGATTTACACATGTAATAACCTATGGCGTCAAGTTGCATTCATTTTCTTTAGCCAATATGCAATGTTTTAGGGACGGTGGTGTTGTTCTTCATACTAAAGCTTACCATAGCAACCATCTGCTCTCCAGGGGAAAGTGCAAGCCCAAAGCATAGATCAGAAACACTGGAAAGCTGCATATTAATTTGAAAAGGGAGTCAAATAAAACAGATTTAAAAAACCAAAATATGCCTTTGAAATGTAAAATATATAATATACATATATACTATCGAGAGGAGAGGGGAGGTTGCGCGCAGAGAGAGAGAGAGAGAGAGAGAGAGAGAGAGAGAGAGAGATTGCACCACTAAAAAGAATATAACAAATTTCCTCCTTCAATTTGTTTCCAACATTTTATACAATCTTCAAACTCAAATCAATCCATTGATTTGCATTTGAAGAGTAAACCATTTTTTTCAAATACTTTTATTTATCAAGTCAATCAAAAGAAAAAAAAACACTAAAATGTCAGAGAGTATAGTCATGCCATTCAAAAAAAAAAAGATCATCAAACACCTTTAAATTATCCCCAACCACTAATGTATCAACAATCCATCCCAGAGACATTTCTTATGAGAAATAGAAATGATTTCAAAATTAGGTATGAAAAATTATTACTTATGGTTCATGCATTGAAAAAAAGTAGAGAAAAATTCTTCAAATAATGCATTGCACCAATTTTAATGATGGTCGAAGAGCTGTTTGGATTTTACAATGGACAAATGTCAGAGGCTCCATCCAAACATGAACAAAGAGGGGTCTAACCCAATTGCTATGGACACATCTGCTCAAACTGTGGAGGAAGTTCCCACAAGACAGGATTTGGTGTCTGATTTGCCTGTGGATCCCCCCTTGCCAACACCGCAGTTCCTGATGAAGAACATCATACTACAGATACAGATCCAAATGTGTTTATATCACTCACTGTTATTGAAGAAGACCCACCTACATGCCAGGACACACGAGTGTGCTCCCACTTCCCTGATCTGATAAAAGATCAGCTGGTACAACAAGTAGTTGCTTCTGATGTTCAACAACCTACACATGTCTAACATATTTTAGACCAATCCACTAACTGGACGAGCCAATCTTCGGATGAGGAATGACAAGTCTATTCCGGGAAGAAGAAGAAGAAGAAGAATGGAGGCAGCTCGAGCTCGGGAATTTATTGTATGATACATTGGTTACTACTGGCAATAACACTCATCTCACCAATTGCATATAGTAGTTATCGTGTGGCAGGGTGTTATTTTTGGGCCCTCCCACAATTTATATGTATCCTATTTTCTTCTTAATATATTAGCTATTGGGCTTTCTCAATATATATATAAATATATATATATATATATATATATATATATATATATATATATATATATNCAGTTGGGTACAAGAATGTGATTGGAGCTAAGAGATCCTCGTGGAGGATTCTTTCTTCTATAGAGAAAAAATGAGGAAGCTAAGAGAAATGAGTGTATGGTTAGGAGGATAAAGGGCTACATGAAAAGGGTAGAGGATGAAGTGGCAAAGGTCTGCAATGAAATTCTGTCCATCATAGCCATTTTATGGGTTTTAATTCTAAGGAGTGTTTTGTAGCGTTGTTGATGAAAGAATATAAATAAATGTGTTTATGACGACTTTTAATGGATGTTAATATGTGTGCTTTGTTAATGTCCTAAAAAATATGTAACATAAGACAATTGAGATGATCATGAAGTCGAGCATTTGGAATTTAATATATACATCTATATATATATATATATATATATATATATATATATATATATATATATATATATANGATTTTTTCCCAGATCTGTGATATCTTCTACTTTTCTTCTATTTGGATTCCTTAAATAATTGTTCATATTTTGAGTCATTCCCATTTTATTTTCTCATATCCAATCATGAAAACCTAAACTTTGAAATCTTGAAAACAAAACCACCTGATCTTAATCGAGATTTTCTTAAGTGACACCCAGTTATTTAAAATATAATTAACTATAGGGGTTTGCCTCTATAGGGAACCAGGAACCCATATAAAATAAACCTTATCTAATCCTCGTATTAGGTAAGGGAACTTGTCGGCAAATAAGATAATTTCGTAGACCGAACAGATGTCACAAATTGTTTAGTCTAGATAATTGAATCTCTATTACAAGTGATATTTATCCTTCGGGATAAGTGTTTTACTTGTAGTATCGTATTCACTCGTCTAAACTATTTAAAATGTGGGACCCGTTTGGTCTGATCTATTTTAAATTAAAACGTTACTTTTTAAAACAAAAGGGGTATATTCATATTTCAATTATTTTTTTAAAATCACAAAATTATTACCTCTTTTAAATCATAAAGTTATTTAAAGTTATAAAGTTAAATTAAATAAAGATTTTAAAGAATGAAAAATAAAACTGCCGACAGTGCACTGGTATTCATTTGTCTTCTTATTATATTAATCAGCTTTTACCTAAACTCCAACAATGCTCATGTAGTATAGAGATTTCAACTGCAAGCTTTAAAGTTGTGGTTAAATAGATTTTTGAAATCAAGCAATTTGTGAAATATTGTCAAACAAAGACTAAAGTTAAACTTGTGATTCATTCCCATCTTTACAAAAACTAAAATTTGTCTAAACTTAAGACACAAGGACGTGAAACAGTTTGGAAGAAGAATAATGCTCNTATAAAGCCGAATATTAGGATAGTTGGGAGTTCACCGGGATTTTTTTCCAGATCTGTGATATCCTCTACTTTTCTTCCATTTGGATTCCTTAAATAAGTGTTCATATCTTGAGTCATTCTCATTTGATTTTCCCATGTCCAATCATGAAAACATAAACTTTGAAATCTTGAAAACAAAACCAACTGATCTTAATCGAGAGTTTTCTTAAATGACACTCAGTTATTTAAGATATAATTAACTATAGGGGCTTGCCTCTATAGGGAACCAGGAACCCATATAAAATAAACCTTATCTAATCTTCGTATTAGGTAAGGGAACTTGTCGGCAAATAAGACAATTTCGTAGACCGAACGGATTTCACAAATTGTTTAGTCTAGATAATTGAATCTCTATTACAAGTGATATTTATCCTCCGGGATAAGTGTTTTACTTGTAGTATCGTATTCACTCGTCTAAACTATTTAAAATGTGAGACCCGTTTGGTCTCATCTATTTTAAATTAAAACGTTACTTTTTAAAACAAAAAGGGTATATTCATATTTCAATTATTTTTTTAAAATCATAAAATTATTACCTTTTTTAAATCATAAAGTTATTTAAAGTTATAAAGTTAAATTAAATAAAGATTTTAAAGATTGAAAAATAAAACTGCCGACAAATTCTAGCGACTCCGCTGGGGAATAGTTCCTCTCTCCATCTTTGATCATGTGGTTACATTTTCATACATCGGTGGTGTGTCTATGTCCCTCATGGGCCAGACTACCATTCTTCTGTTGACCTACTGTGCTCATTTCTTCCTTGAGTCAGTACAGTCAACTCCGCCTGGAGTCCAGGACCGTCTGCTTAACCATCCTTAAGTGGAAAGGTCTAGGACCCTAAGGTTTTGTAGGATGGACTCCTAATAGGTGTGGTGTGTCGAAGTTGGAGTGAGTTCAATGTGGGATGATTCATTTCCTATTTCTGGATTAACTCCCATGCCTCTCAACCGCTTCATTTTCCTTCTAAAATCTGTGTCTTCTTCTTCTATGTTACAACAAATTTCTTTTATTCTTTCCTCGACAAGTGTTAAAATTTTAAAACCCAATATTAAAACAAGATAACAATACAAATGAAAATCATAAAACTTTAAGGAAATGCCCAGTTCACTAGCAAGTATGTTAATTTTGGCTTCTATGATGAGTTTGCAAGGTCTTGAACGGTACTGACACTCAAAAATCTACGGTTGATAGAAGTAATGGCGTCACCAAGTTTGACTTTCCTGTTCAACGTGCCCACCGACAAGAATTCCCGTCACATCGCTTCCACAATTCAGTTTGGTTCTGGACTAGAAGATTTTGAGGTGTTACTTGGGAAAGCACCACATGTGATAACAAGGATAACTGCTTCAGAGATTCAGGAACCATCCTCCAAATTCAGCCTAAACGGTAACCATGACTTTCCTCCTCTTAAGAAAGTGAAAATCAACTCCACTCCCGTTGCACCAGCTATTCCAACTGTGAAAGGAAAAGAAATTCTGTACGAAGGAGATTCAATAACTGGTTTTGCTACTCCAAACTATACATTTGAGATTGGATCTTCTTCTAAGCCTGCTCCACTGACGTGTTCCCAGAGAAGGAACCGCAGGAGGAGAGAGTTAAGCGCTCAAAAAGCACAAGTGGCCAAGCTAGCTTCAGCATAAGCAATTTCTTTGTTGGAAGATGAACCAATAGAAATTTCACCCCACCTTAAGGGAAGCAGGTTCCATCCACTGTCTGCTACCACTAGAGAAGAAAGCATTCGTAAAATTGCTGCCAGATTGTCTTCACCACCTTATTATCAGGGAGAGAAACGAAAGAAATCTGAGACACTCACGCAGATTTGCCATGTTTTTGAAAGAATGACACGAAAGGATAATTGTTCAGTATCTGAAATTTTGAGAAGAATGGGATGCGTTGTCTCCACATCAATGAAAATTAAGATATTAGAGGAATGTGAATCTGCTCGGCAAGTTTATAGACCCGCCAAAAAACCTAAAGAGGTACCACCACCACAAATTTTTGCCAAGCTCCGATTGGGGGAGCGGATAATCACCACCGTTGCTACCACCAGATTTAATACCACAAGACAAAAATCATATGAGTTACGATCAGGATCAGGATCAAGATCATCGCCCTTAGTGGGTGGTAAGAGATTGCCTACTGTTGCATCTGATATGCGCACTAGGGTCACTACTTCCCTTCGCCATACTGATGCCATCAACGAGACACCCCGTCTCCAGTCATCACTATCTCAAGGGAATGTTTGGAAGCCTAAGGGCGCTAGTCAGAAGTCATCAGCACGTGCAAGAAGCTCTCACCCCAAGGAAGAGCCCAAATCCAGGATGGAAGTTGTCACACCGAGATCTAACCCAAGTACAGAGGTTCACCAGGGTCCACCAATTGATCTGAAAGTCATTAAGGGAGATTCAATTGAAGGCACATTGGAGAAGTTTAGGCTTGATGTTGCAAAATTGACAAAAGAACAACAACAAAGTGATGAAAATAAAAATTTAAGTTCGATGGATGATATAGAAGAAGAATATGCAGAAATTCTTGAACGTTGAAACCCGAACCTCTTCATCGCGTGATGCCCCACAGCCTACGGAGGCGAGCACTCATGATGAATTACGAAGTGAAATCCAAATACGAGACGAGCAGATGGCCGAGATGGCAAAGAAGTTGGAGGAGACGATGACTGCTGTTGCTACATTGCAAAGTCAGCCACAGTCTTCATTAACCATTTCTCCAGAGGTGAATCGAGCGGAAGTTGTGCCTGTTTCAGAAGGAAGAAACGACCCTGGCCCTTCTAGCAGGAATCATCCACCAGAGAGAGAACCAGTTGAAGTTTTAATACCAGAAAAGAATATCCAACAGATAGTGGAAGCACAAGTTCAAAAAGCTTTAGCTCAATCAAAAGGAGGACCATCAGTCTTAAGGGGAAGGTCATACCCGGAGGAATTTGATTTGGTCCAATATCCAAAAGGATTTGTATCGCCAGTTTTCAAAATATTTGATGGAACAGAAAACCCTCGTCAGCATGTTGCACACTTTCGGGCAAATTGCTGCAACGCGGGGGGTAGCGAAGCATTACTTTGCCGTCAATTTGTGAATAGTCTTTCAGGGGTTGCTTTTGACTGGTATGTCGAGTTGCCTAACAGCTCAGTGAAGACTTTTGCAGAACTAGAAGATTTATTTATCAAGAGGTTTGCTGGAGCTCAATACCATATCACCATTGGTGATCTTGTGGCAGAGCGACAAAAACCAAATGAAACTCTAGTTGACTACATCCTGCGATGGAGGAATTTAAGTATGAAGTGTGANTTCGGCAACATGTTGCACAATTTCGGGCGAGTTGCTGCAACGCGGGGGGTAGTGAAACATTGCTTTGCCGTCAGTTTGTAAATAGTCTTTCAGGGGTTGCTTTTGACTGGTATGCCGAGTTGCCTAACGACTCAGTAAAGACTTTTGCAGAACTAGAGGATTTATTTATCAAGAGATTTGTTGGAGCTCAGCACCATATCACCATTGGTGATCTTGTGGTAGAGCGACAAAAACCAAATGAAANAAGTGTGAACCGCAATTACAAGAACAACACGCAATTGGAATCTTGCTCAAGAGTATACATGTTCAATAGCCTTCATGCTTAAAGGATTTACCATTAAAACGTTTGAAAAGTTATTAAGTAAAGCTGCAAGTTTACAAGAGCATGTTAAGCAATTCGGGGCAGAGAAAATTGATAAATCAAAACCAATGAAGACATTTGAAAAGAAGACCGGGACGGTGGCAACGGTGGATAGAGGTAAACAGCCAATTCAGATTCAAGTTGAACAGCCTCGGCAGAATTATCAGCGTCCGCAACAGAATAATCAACAACAAGCTCAGCATTCTCAACAAAATAACCAATATTATGGTCAGCGACAGTTTCAGCAGAGATCTTACAATACGAACATGGGACAGGCTCCGACCTTGACAGATAGGATGAACAGAAACTACTCTTTTAAGGATGAGGTCGTGTCTAAAATGTTCCGAAATTTAGTGAAAAGAGCTGAGTTTACATTGTCAGAACCCAAGAAGCCAGATGAAGTTGATAAGAAAGATCATCCAAACTATTGTCCCTACCACAAGCTAATTGGCATACCATGAAGACTGTTTCAGCTTCAAAGGTTGGCTGAAGAGAAATTACAAGAATGGGAACATAACGATCCCGAAAGAATTTTTAAAGGAACCTGAAAGAGGGTCCATAAATATGATTTCGGTCGATCTGGTTGATCCCTACACAGCGGATGATGAATGAAGCGTTGTATGGACCAGATCTTCAAAGAAAATATTAAATCAAATTCAAACTGTGTCCGCACAAACCTCCATCCAGATTCCACAACCTGCAGAGCCAGAACTGTCAGTCACATCAGAAGAGAAGAAAAAGAAGAAAGAAATTATCAAAGAAGAAAGGATTGACATTGCAAGGAATAATATGGGAGCTACACATTTTCGAGTGGTTATCTCGGATGCGGGGGAGAAATTCCTCGAACCGATAACCTTGTATGATTTTCTTTTTACTCCTGGAGTTTGCAATGAAGAGATGATTGATTTTGGCTACGTTTTTACTGTTTCTGGTAATGATGGTGATAACATAACTAACGCTCAATCTAATTCGAATTTTGATCCTTATGATGATCCTCAAATCATACAAAATCGCAACGAACTCGTCAATATGGCTAGTGAAGAGGCTAATGATACAGGCTATGATAGTGCAGAAAGTGAAGCACCCTCCTTTGAATTCCGAGGAAAGCCAATAGCAATTGAATTGGAAGTTTCAGATTCAGAAACATCTTTGGAAGAATGGGTGGTTGTGGCAAAAGAGAAACCACCGAGTCCAACTCAAGAAACTCAAGAGATAACAGAAGTATATTTAAGAAGAGGAAAAGTATTACCGTCAGTAACGGATCCGGGGGTGAAAGTAAAACAAATGCTTACCCAAAATGAGACAACTCCGCTAGCGGAAGAATTGTCTACTAAAAAAGAAACTGGAAATACGAGTAATAAAGTGAAATACAACGTTCTGGCACATCTTAGGAAGTTACCAGCCAAGCTAAGCATTTATGATGCTTTGATCCTTTCGAAAGAGATGAGAGAGGCATTAATCAAGGCTCTACTTGATCCAGATATTTGCTTAGCCCATTTGGCCAGCGACTCCTTGGATGAGGCCTGTTCGTTAAGGGAGCAACCCAATGTGACTTTCACAGATGAGGATTTGTTGCTTGGAACTGCCGATCATAACCGACCTTTGTATATTTCAGTTAACATCGGAAGATTCATGCTCTCAAGGGTGTTAGTGGATCCAGGAGCGTCAATTAACATAATGAATCTACGGACTTTAGCATATTTGGAAATTGACATCCATAGGCTCTTCACCGATAAAATGATGTTTAGAGGTTTCAATCAGAAATGAGAAAGAACTATTGGATCCATAACACTATCTATGAAAATTGGTGATCTAGTAACAATCGCAAAGTTCCATATCATTGACTCAGAAACTTCTTTCAATGTCCTACTGGGTCGACCTTAGATTCACGAATATAAGATGGTCCCTTCGTCATTGCACCAGTGTATAAAATATTTTGAAGAAGGACAAGAACGATGCATCAAAGGGGACTTGTAGCCATTCTCAGTGCATGAGATCGGAATTCATGAGGATGCTGCATACTACGCTCACGTGAAAAGGACAATTTTCTCCAGAGATACCGTACCAAGAAAGACTGAAAATCTAAGAATACTACCAGAGCCGAGTAGTCGGGTGCCGGTTCAACGATCTTCCACCATTCCTCCGAAACGAGAAATTGGAAACTCTTTTAGTCCTCGCATCCGAGATCAAGGCCGGGGACGAGGACAAGGAAGAATTGGGAAGATTATTGAACAAAGGAATCTGACTATCAACATTGAGTTAAAAAAAGTTCAGAAGAAGAGAAGACCGAAAAAAGTGCAATGGTGATACGCCAGAAGACGCCACGTTTTGAAATTTCATTGAAAGAAGATGAAAAAGATGAGTACAAGTCAATGTATGACAGAATCAACCACTACGTGCAGGCCATGGCCTTAACTCCTATTAATTCTAAAAAAATTGAGGGTTTGGAGGTCAAGGAAGTGCGTGGCGGGGGATTAAAACCAATAAAGTTATATTGCGGTTCTTCTACTTTTGGTCCTAAAATTGATGTAAATTTGAAGGAAGATGTTTCAAATGAATTAATGAAACTACCTTTTGATTATTACTCTCCCTGTGTTAAAAAGCTTGCTCAACGTGGCTTAAGACCAGACAAACTATCAAAAGACAGGCTGCAACTTTTTGAGGAATTGTAGAATACTAAAAATCGAGAGTTTAAATCAAAAGAAGACCTTGGTTTCGGCATGGTAGGGCCGCTCAGTGATGCAGAATTTTGCTTGGTTGTTACTAGTAATCCCAATGAATGTTGTTTCGAAGAAGAAGATGATCCCGGTGAATTTAGAATAGAAGATGCCCCTCCAGAGTTTGAAGAGGAAATTAAGTCGACTGTTGATGAGTTAAGAGAAATAAATCTAGGGTCAGAGGAAGATCCTAGACATACCTTCATAAGTTCTTTGCTCAGTGATGAAGAGTACAAATTTAATCAAGTTGTTGGTAGAATTTAAGGATTGTTTTGCTTGGAGCTATGAGGAGATGTCAGGTCTATCACCAGAGGTTTCAGTTCATAAGCTCGGAATAGACCCCTCCATGGCTCCAGTAAAGCAAGCTCCCAGGAGGATGCGCCTTGAAATTGAGCAACAGGTCACCGCTGAGGTTAAGAAATTGATAGAGGCTAATTTTGTACGAGAAGAACAATATCCAACATGGTTAGCCAACATAGTGTCAGTCAGAAAGAAGAATGGTCAGATTCGTATTTGCGTGGATTTCAGAGACTTAAACAAAGCATGCTCGAAGGATGAGTTCCCTTTACCAATTCCAGAGCTAATGGTAGATATTGCATCATCACATGCAATTTTCTCGTTTATGGATGGATCATCCGGGCATAACCAAATCAAGATGGCACCGGAAGATGCAACATTTACAGCTTTCAGAACTCCAATTGGGATTTACTGCTACACTGTAATGTCATTTGGATTGAAGAACGCCAGAGCAATTTATCAGCGAGCCATGACGAGAATTTTTTACGACCTCATTAACAATCAAGTCGAATGCTATGTGGATGATTTGGTCATTAAAAGTAAACGGAAGGAGGATCATTTGTATGATTTGAGAATTGTCTTCGAACGATTGCGACGATTTAATCTCAAGATGAAACCCCTAAAGTGCGCCTTTGGTGTCATTTCTGGGAAGTTCCTTGGATTTGTTGTCCGTCACCAAGGGATCGAAATCGACCCAGAAAAGATTAAAGCGATATTAGAAATGCCACCTCATAAGAGTTTAAAACAGTTACGATCTTTTCAAGGGAAATTGACATATTTAAGACCCTTTATTTCTAATTTGTCAGGAAGGTGTAAACCCTTTTCGGCACTAGTAAAAAAGGACGCTAGATATATCTGGGATGAGAAGTGTCAAAGGGCTTTTGAAGAAATTAAGCAGTATTTAATGGCGCCACCTGTGTTGGCAGCCCCGATTTCGGGTAGACCTTTGATACTTTATACTGCGGCTTTAGACGACTCTCTTGGTGCCCTATTAGCACAGGTTAATGATGCAGGGAAAGAAAATGTCCTTTACTACCTGAGTCGTCGTCTGATTCCGACGGAAGTAAAGTATCCACCCATCGAGAAGCATTGTCTAGCTTTAATCTTTGCCGTTCAAAAGCTTAGGCATTACATGCTCGCTCACAAGGTCCACCTGATTTCAAGGGTTAATCCATTACAATACTTAATGACTCGGCCAACACTATCTAGAAGATTAGCAAGGTGGTCAATGATTCTATTGCAATTCGAGATAACATTTGTACCTCTTCACGCCATTAAGGGACAAATTTTAGCAGATTTCCTCGCAGCGCATCCGTTGCCAGCCGATTCACCTCTCAATGATGATCCACCAGATGAGCAAATTATGAATATACAACCCTCCAATCCTCAAATTTGGAAAATGTACTTTGATGGAGCTTCGTTATCACAAAGAGATAAAGATTCAGGGACAGTAATACCTGGCAAAGCAGGAGTTAGCCTGATATTCATAACACCAGATCGAGGGTTGCTAAGGTATTCCTACCATTTAATAGAGTCTTGTACGCATAATGAGGCCGAGTATGAGGCTTTAATCGCCGGATTGGAGTTAGCAATTTCAATGGGAATAACGGACATTGAGATATTTGGTGATTCACAGCTTATTATCCAACAAGTGGCAGGGCAATACAAGATTCTGAAGCCAAAATTGGAACAGTACTTTAATTATACAATGAAATTGTTGGAGCAAATTCCAAATGTAACAATATGCCAGATACCGAGAAGAGATAACGCTCATGCGGATGCTTTAGCAAAACTTACAAAAGAGTTAGCATGCCCACCAGAAAATTCAATTGATATCACAGTGAAAGGACGACAAATACTTTCTAAAATCAGCGTGGATGTTCTACAAAAGCTTGAAGTAGAAGAGATAGCGGCTGCAGTTGAAGAAGATGCTAATGATTGGCGGGAACCGTTCATAGAATATCTGAAATCCGGGAAATTGCCAGAGGATAAGTCAGCAGCTCATCAAATCAAGAAGAGAGCGTTGTTGTACGCTTTAGTGGACGATATTTGATATAGAAGATTCTTCGATCAAATGTGGCTGAGGTGCCTAAGTAGACCGGAAGCACAAAAGATCGTCAAGGAGGTGCACGCAGGACTGTGTGGTGCTCATCAGTCAGGCCCGAAAATGAAAATGAAAATCAAAAGAATGGGTTGCTACTGGCCGACGATGATCACCGATTGCATGAAAGTTGTCAGAAGTTGTCATCAGTGTCAAATACACGGAGTGGTCTTGCATTAACCTCTGAATGTGTTGCACCCTACAATAGCGTCGTGGTCATTTGAGTGTTGGGGCACAGATATAGTAGGCCCGATAGACCCTCCGTCGTCAAAAGGGCATCGTTTTATTCTCGCTGCAACAGATTATTTCTCAAATTGGGCAGAAGCAGTACCTTTAAGTGAAGTCACAGCGCATCAAGTTCTTTGATTCTTTAAATCTCACATAGTGTATCGTTTCGGTGTTCCACGAAGTGTAATCTCCGATAATGGTTTAGCATTTAAAAGCATGCAGATCAACAATTTTGTCAAACGACATGGAATAGATTGGAGATATTCTACCATCTACTACCCTAGAGCAAACGGATTGGCAGGAGCTTTTAACAAAACTCTCGTGCAGATTCCGAAAAAGACATTGAACGAAAATAAAAGAGGATGGCATGAGCAGTTATTAGAAGCTCTGTGGGCATACAGGACGAATGTCAGAACTCCAACTCAGGCTACGCCATATTCACTTGTATACAGGTCTGAGGCCGTTCTTCCCTTAGAAGTCCAGTTACCTTCTCTCAGAATTGCAGTAGCCAACCAGATCACAACAGAGGAAAATGCTAGACTCCGATTGGAAGAGTTAGAAGCCCTCGAAGAACACCGTCTAGCAGCACAACAGAATTTGGAACTCTACTAAGCCAGTATGATCTATGCCCACGATAAACTGGTCCGCCCCAGGATTTTCAATATTGGTAATTTAGTCATGGTTCTCAGGAGACCTATTCTTGCACATCGTAAGATAGGGGGAAAATTTGAGCCAACCTGGGAGGGACCGTACGTGGTCGAAAAAGTTTATTCTGGAGGGTCTTATCAGCTAGTGGATTGTTAGGGCGAAAGGCCTATGCTCCCAATTAATGGAAAATACTTGAAAAAGTACTACGCGTCGTGACGTTTCAAGGGACCCGGTTGCAGGTCCTATGATACGCAGATGCGATAACTTTTAGTGACTGGGTCCAAGAATATTGTAATAAAATTAACAAGACAATATGAATTCCCATAATAATGAATTTTCTTTGTTTTCTCAAATTCAAACATGAACTAAATCAATTTTTAAATAATAATTAGTCATTGTTCCTGTTCATTTGATTATCAACGTGCTGATGTTTCTCCTGTCTTTTGCAGGGAAATGTCGAACGGAAGACTGATTTTCTCTTTTAAAAATGACATAAATCTCGCATCAAACAAGGAAGAGGTGGCACAGGGACCCATCATTGATTTCGACTTGGACTTTGAGCAAGTCAAGTTGGAATATGAGGGGCACCTGTTAAGTGTGGTCAGCTCAAAGGAGATGGAAGGTTTGAAGCCAGTGCTCAGTTTTAAAAGCAAGGAAGTTGACACCACTGCAAAGAAAAGAAGATATGAAGATGGAGACGAAACTCGGGAAACGATGATGATCCGTCAGGAAAAATTGGGCAGATACGGTCAATGGTTTTAACAGCAGAGGAAGAGCTCATCAGCGCTCCAACAAATCTGTCGAGAAAAGTACCGTTGACCCGCACCCAACGCAGGATTGTCAGTCGAAAGAAGCGCAAGGCACTCGTACAACTAGCAAAAAGACAAGCTGAGGAGGCAACTTCGAAGCATATTTTGATTTCTCAAAATAAAGAAGAAATGTCTGAGCAAATAATCCAGAATGTTCTGCTTCAAACTACTGCAGGAAGGCAGGTTCCACAAAGTTTAATTATAGAGACTACTTTGCAAGAGTATTCCGTAGCTGGTTTTTGTGGTGAATATATGGAATATGATGCTCCTAGGGAAGAATGTGTTATAATCCCAGCAATTCAAAGAAGTGAGGAACATCCAGATATAGAGCCATACATCCCGCAGTATGTTCAGCCCAAGAGATTGCAGATAATTTCTGAAGAGGAACTGACAATGTTCCAGAACGTGCGAAAGCAAAATTTTGAGTATTTTGAAAAGATATGAGACAGATATTTCAATATTCTGGAAGGATTGGAATTGCATTCTGATGTATTTTTCCGAAAATGAATAGAAAATGATGGTGAAATACATTTTTGATCTCAGGGAAAGAGATCGGGAAGGCCTGTTGAAGAAAAAGACTTATTCGGAGCCCCGAAAGTGGATGAAAGACAAGGGCATGATCACAATTCAGTACGGATGTTGTTATAATTATGCATATGATAAAAGAGGAAATCCCCCAAGGATTATTCGACATGATGAAGTTGACCCGCTGTCACCGCTTATGAAGAGGATGATAAAAAGAACGATAGAATGACATATTTTACCAGCAGATAGAGTATCCAACAGCTGCATAATTAATATCTATGAAGAAGGAGATTGTATACCACCCCATATTGATAACCATGATTTCGTGAGACCCTTCTGCATTGTGTCTCTCGTCAGCAAATGCAATATAATGTTCGGGAAAGAAATACGAGTGATTGGTCCAGCTGAATTTCGTGGAGCAATGGAAATTTCTCTTCCTGTTGGCTCGGTCCTGGTTCCCAAAGGAAATGGAGAAGATTTAGCAAAACATTATGTATCAGAAGTTCCGCAAAAAAGAATATCAATTACTTTCAGAAGAATGTTTGACAGTAAGATACCATTTGGATATCAGCCTGATCCAGAGCTCGAGGGACTTCGACCCTTGGAATTATGAAACAGGCACGCCTCAAAGTGTATATGAGGGGGACTTTTGTTCCGGAACATATCTTTGTAGGAGGGGCTAGTTTCTACATAACTCCGAGAGGTCAGATGGATGGATATGGCATTAAAAGTCTACAATTTATTTGGATCAAGATCATTTTACGATTGGATTGTATCCCGATATATCAGATTTTGGAGGATCAATGAAGATTTCTTTTTGTCATATGATGCGATTGATTTAAGGATGTCAAATTAAATGTTAATTCATTTTGCAATGAACATGGAACGATGCAAAATAAAATAAAGAAAACATCTAATATAAATAAATTTGAAAATATGTATTTATAAATTATAATAAGTTAAATTAATATTAAAACCTTAAATTTCGACGTAAATCCCTTGTTGGTGGTCTTTTGGCGTAAAGCCTTTGTTGGTGGCCCTCTTTCGACGTAAATCCTTTGTTGGTGGTCTTTTGGCGTAAACCCCTTGTTGGTGGCCCNTTTATTGGTGGTCTTTTGGCGTAAATCCCCTGTTGGTGGCCCTCTTTCGACGTAAATCCCTTGTTGCCCTCCTTTGGCGTAAACCCTTGTTGGTGACCCTCCTGGCGAAACCCCTTGTTGGTGGCCCTCTTTCGACATAAATCTCTTGTTGGTGGTCTTTTGATGTAAATCCCTTGTTTGTGTCTCTCTTTCGACTTAAATCCTTTGTTGGTGGTCTTTTGGCGTAAACCCCTTGTTGGTGGCCCTCTTTCGACGTAAATCCCTTGNTTTCTCAAATTTCGACGTAAATCCCTTGTTGGTGGTCTTTTGGCATAAATCCCCTGTTGGTGGCCCTCTTTCAACGTAAATCCCTTGTTGGTGGTGTTTTGGCGTAAATCCCCTGTTGGTAGCCCTCTTTCGACGTAAATCCCTTGTTGGTGGTCTTTTGGCGTAAATCCCCTGTTGGTGGCCCTCATTCGACGTAAATCCCTTGTTGGTGGTCTTCTGGCGTAAATCCCCTGTTGGTGGCCCTCCTTTGACNGGTGGCCATCTTTTGACGTAAATCCTTTGATGGTGATCTTTTGGCGTAAACTCCTTGTTGGTGGCTCCCTTACCTCCTTAAATTAATATTTTCACTCGATTAAATCGAATGTTGCAAACTTGTGATAAATATTTTCATTCTCAACTCATTCATTCACAAAATCTTTCTCGAGCTGTGGGTTTCTGATTGAGACCCAACTCAAATTCAATTTCATATCAAATCCGACCTTTTCTTAAACAATTCTTTGGTTTGTTGGTCGCTTCGGTCAACACCAATACGCGCGGTATGCCTGTTCCGCACACCACACCTATTGGGGGTCCATTTGTTGACCTCATTTTTGTGAGCACTTCTCTTCTTCTCCTTAAAGCCTAGGTTCTAGTTCTAGGAGTTATCATTGATCTTCTTAGAAAATTAGAATTGATACCCACACTTTTAGAAAATTCTAGTCAATTCTTATTTTCCTCTGATGTCCAGCATCTTTGGCACAAGACCATCGTCTTATGAACGAGCGGTTATGGGTTATTTTGCGAAGACTCAAGGGAAAAGTTCCAGATAGGACTTCAAGCCTTAGGAAAACATCATCACGACCTTTTCGTCACATACACACATCAAATACACAGTTCACGAAATTACACGAAATCGGACTTCAATTAAGCCTAAAGGACGGGTGAAAATGCAAACTTCTCCGGATGACCTCCGACGACAAATTGGGTTGCGCCAACGCGTCCGGGATACCAATTTTGGTAGGAAAAGACACTCATATTGTCATACTTTCGACACGAGAAAATTGACAAGCAAATCGATGAATTCATCAAAGCGACCTCTGACGGCAAAATGAACAGCGTCGGAGCGTCCGGAATTGTCGAAATTACCTAGGAAGGACACCCATTTTTTTTGCTAAGGCGCTGCACATGGATAAATCACATGAAATTTGATATATATATATATATATATATAATTCTGTTTTTTTTTTGTTTTCTTTAAACCTAAATCCCTAAACCGCACAGCTCNTCTTTTTCTCTAATAAAAATTATAATTCTATTAATAAAAGCAATATTATAATTACTATAAATAAATTTTGGACACGACTTATGTGAATAAAACAATAACAACAATAACAAGCCTTTATCTCAGGTGGGGTCAGCCAAATGATTTTTTTTTTCATTATGTCCTATTCTGATAAATTAAGAACATTTTTTTTATACAATATGCCTAAGTTTTTCGAGGTGTACTTTTGTCTTTCTTAACATAAGTCGAATCTAAAACTTAACTCTCCTAATTGGATCATCAAGTGTTCAACGTTTAATGTGTCAAACCATCTAAGATGACTCTCTCTAATTCTGTCCGTCATTGGAGCTACACCAACCCTATCATAGATATATTCATTTCGCAATTTTATCTCAAAGTGTAATGCCACTCATCCAACTAGGCATTCTCATCTCAGTAACACTTAATTTAGTTTTATGCTTCTCTTTTATAGGGCTGTCAAAACGGCTCGTTGCTCACGAACAGCTCGTGTTCGACTCGTTAAGAAGCTCGTGTACAGCTCGTTAATTTCGCTCGATAAGTTAACGAGCCGAACACGAACTAAGATGTGTTCGTTCGTGTTTGGCTATTTTTGGCTCGAAATACTACTCATCAAGTTTATATATATATATATATGTGTGTGTGTGTGTGTGTTTGTGTGTGTTTGTGTGTGTGTGTGTGTCTATATTAAGTAGTATTTTAAAAAAATCTAGTTGACTACAAGGCTATAAAGATTTATAACCAATTAAAATATTGATTAAGAAAATAGAATAAAAATTATTAATTTANATATATATATATAAAGTAGTATTTTAAAAAATTCTAATTGACTACAAGGCTACAAAGATTTATAATCAATTAAAATATTGATTAAGNGCTACATGATTAGGGTTGTTAAAAGGACTTTTTGTTCGTGAACAGCTCGTGTTCGGCTCGTTNTAAATCTTACTTAAAGCCTTATTGTCTGATGACTACATGATTAGAGTTGTTAAAAGGACTTTTTATTCGTGAACAGCTCGTGTTCGGCTCGTTGAGCAAATGAGCTGAACACGAACACACTTTTTGAGTTCGAAATATTTGTTTACACCCCTAGCTGGAAGTCCCCACTCTTGAAGGAAGAGGAAGGAGAAGGCGCCCGTGCTGCGTGAGGGAAGGAGAGGAAAATGGGGGCGAAGCTAGCAGGTTTCGTGAGCGTTTTGGGCTGTTGATCAAACACAAGTTATTTTAAAAAGAAAGGTAAGAATTTTAGATTGTGTGTGTGTGTATCTCTCTCTCTCTCTCTCTATATATATATATATATATATATATATGAGTGCGTATTTGAACTAAATGATGAACTAAATGTTTTTAATGGAAAGTTTTACTATGAAATAATTTAATTATCTTTGTTGCTTTATGATTTAGTTATATTAATATGATAGGTAAATACTAAATTAGACTCATGATAATTAATGCTAGAAAATGAAGGTGTAGGAAAATTTTTTATTGTTGATCGAGGAGTTTTGAAACAGTAATGGTTAGAGTTTACCTTTCAAANGGGGTTGTTGATCAAACACAAGTTATTTTAAAAAGAAAGGTAAGAAGTTTAGATTGTGTGTGTGTGTGTCTCTCTCTCTCTGTCTCTCTTTATATATATATATATATATGAGTGTGTATTTGAACTAAATGATGAACTAAATGTTGTTAATGGAAAGTTTTACTATGAAATAATTTAATTATCTTTGTTAATTTATGATTTAGTTATATTAATATGATAGGTAAATACTAAATTAGATTCATGATAATTAATGCTAGAAAATCAAGGTGTAGGAAAATTTTTTATTGTTGATCGAGGAGTTTTGAAACAGTAATGGTTAGAGTTTACCTTTCAAANTCATTGTGTCATATTCTAATAAATTAAGAACATTTTTTGTATAATATGCCTAAGTTTTTCCAGNACTTTTTCTCTAATAAAAATTATAATTCTATTAATAAAAGCAATATTATAATTACTATGAATAAATGTTGGACACTTGTGTGAATAAAACAATAACAACAATAACAAGCCTTCATCTCACTAGGTTGGGTCAGCCAAATGATTTTTTTTTTCATTGTGTCATATTCTAATAAATTAAGAACATTTTTTGTATAATATGCCTAAGTTTTTCCAGATGTACTTCTGTCTTTCTTAACGTAAGTTGAATCTAAAAATCTACTCTCCTAACTGGTTCATCAAATGACCGACGTTTAATGTGTCAAACCATCTAAGACGACTCTTTCTAATTGTGTTCGCCATTGGAGCTACACCAACCCTATCAAAGATATATTCATTTCGCAATTTATCTCAAAGTGTAATGCCACTCATCCACCTAGGCATTCTCATCTCAGTAACACTTAATTTAGTTTTATGCTTCTCTTTTAAAGACCAACATTCTGCATCATAGAACATTGCAGGTCTCATCACCATCTTATAAATCTTTTTTTTTTAAGTCTAAATTATAGTTTTCTATCATATCAAAGGCTCGAAACATTCCTCCACTTCAACTAGCCGACTTGAATTCTACTAATAACATCCCAACCTATATTACCATTACTTTAAACAATAGATCTGAGATATCTACAACGTTCAAATCTTTTAAATAAATTATTTTCATTATAAAAAAAAATAATTTGATGAATTGAATTATTATTATTATTATGTCGGCCGATGGTTCCAAAAATCCGTGCAAAATAGACGGACGGGTTGTCAACTTCTTGCTCTTAACTCGTAATTTGTTTTCCACCGACAGTTTGTTACAAGAAGAAACACTTCAATTAATTTTTTTTATTAGAAAATAAATTCTGATTAAAATGTTTAAGATATATCTTCAATTAATTATGTATATTTAAAAATTAACGTAATACACCCTTATGTTTAACATACCACATTGAGATTTATTAAAAAAGGAAGATTTACATATATACCGATTTTTAATTATTATGTATTTATATTTATTTATCAATCTAACACAAAAATTTTAATTTTTAATATATATATATATATATNTGACAGAAAAATAAAAAAAATTGTTTTAGCGTTATTCAGGTGTTATTGTACGTGTTATGAGAATATTTTCGGTGTTATGATAACACAATAATACATCAATACTACCACAATAACATCTGAATAATACTAAGAGTATAGTTAAGAGTTGAAGTTATAGATAGATGATATACGACCATATGAATTTTAAGTNAATGAAATCAAGTTATGTGGATGTGACAGAAAAATAAAAAAAAAATTGTTTTAGCGTTATTCAGGTGTTATTGTACGTGTTATGAGAATATTTTCGATGTTATGATAACAGAATAATACAACAATACTACCACAATAACATTTGAATAATACTAAGAGTATAGTTAAGAGTTGAAGTTATAGATAGATGATATACGACCATATGAATTTTAAGTTTATTTAAAATTAATATAATGTGTGCTCGGTTATTAAACTTTCGCATAAAAAATAATTATAATAAAAAATTAATTGGATTATAAATTGAGACTCAAGTTAGGTTTAAGTTCTAATTTAAACCTAAAATAAATATAATTATTAGTTAATTTGGCTTGATGTCAATTTAAAATTGGATTGACTGAATTAATTTGTTTAATTAGAGCTCAAATTAAACAAATTGATGATTAGGAAAATGATAATGAAAGTAAAACAATGAGAAAACTATCTCTGAAATATTGAGTGATGAATAATAAATGTAAATATGAGTTTGTTGATTATAATACTAAGTGATTGATGGAACATAACCACTGCAGGAAAACACAATATAAGCAACGACAATATCAACGGCCTAATTTGCATCGTAAATATTGGTTTAATTTTCTACGGTTTAGCGACGGATAACTAATGTTTAAATTTTTTGATGATATTACTACCATCAGATCCATCGCTTTGTATGAAAAAAATTTCCACAGGTTTATTTAGACCTTCCAATGTTGTTAACTGTCGGTTAATATCTAACATAAAATTGAAGGGTACGTAACGTAACTAAGGCTTCATAACTTATCCTTTATACCACGAAAATCCCCATTTTTTTTCCTATGTCCCGCGTCGCTCTTCCTGGTTTCGTCCTAAATCACCCCCACCCCTCCCCTCTTGAGACACTTTTCCTCCTCGCTCGACGACGATCCACGGTCAGTCCATTGCTCCGACTGCACTCCTCCTCTTCCAATTCGCGGCTCAAGGCTCGCAGCTCCGGTGCTAGGGCATCGCAGCTTACAGAGACCACCGAAACCCTCACAGATATGGTGTCATACATGCAAAAAATGAAGTTTAGGTGTTAGATTTTTAAATACATAAGAATTGAGTGGTATGTATTCAAATATTTGTTTTGCTAGAGTGAATCTTTTTCTACACGCAACACCCATATAATGAGAAGTATGACAACACAACAACACATAATTCTTATGAAATCATGTTGTGTGTTGATAACCCCTAACTTTGCTTTGAGAAATTATTTAATGAAAGACTTAAAGAATACTTTTTAGTAATCATTACCAATATCACGTAGGCATCATCTTCATTACATATAAGAGGAGACTGTAAATAAATTCTTACACATCCTCACAATAATAAAATGCAACAGGAAAGTAAAATCATTTTGTTACTGTAAATTCAAGGCATATTCTGCTAATTTTAAACAGACGAATGAGCTTACGAAAAAGTCTCTTAAGAAACAAGTTTCAGTAATTTGATGTTTGATTCATTATGATCATGAAAATGAAATGGAAACTGATATAATAATGCGGGTTACTGTTTTTTTCTTTTCTCTGGAAATTCTTAATATCTTGGAACAAATTGAAATAGTAATGTGGCTTGGAATTGGATTTGTTAGTGCATCGATCTTATACTGAGTTGGGTTTTGAGCAATGAAAATTTCCAACCATCATTAAAATTCAACCATTTTTTTTAATATATTATTATATATTCAAATTTTAGGATGGAAACTTAAATTTTTTTTCTTGAGGTAAGTTCTAAGCTCTGGTGAAGCTCTGGTGAAAGTAATTATGGCTCAGGTGAGATGTTATTCTCTTTTGGTGATGTGTATTCTATGAATATTTTGGTTAGTGCAATGTTTGTTGAGGTTGACTAGCATTCGATATACTCCCATCATATTATATTGAATTTTTCATAGTGAATTTTGGTGTTTCTACTCTGATTTGGTTTGTTGTTTGAGCTAACTTGTTTTTTATGGTTAATTTACTATTGATAAGCTTATATTTCTTCATTGATCTTCACGTGTTATTGAGATTGATTTTTTGAGTTGTGATGAATTTTAGCCTTCAATAAAACTTAACCAAATTTGAATATATTTTTATATATTCAAAATCT
The DNA here is from genome assembly GCA_002079205.1 of Phalaenopsis hybrid cultivar. Taxonomy (NCBI): domain Eukaryota; kingdom Viridiplantae; phylum Streptophyta; class Magnoliopsida; order Asparagales; family Orchidaceae; genus Phalaenopsis; species Phalaenopsis hybrid cultivar. The sequence goes on from JXCR01148245.1 coordinate 122,727, forward strand.
CACATGAAATTTTATGTTTTCCTGCAGGTAAGTTCTTAGCTCTAATTGGATATCATTTCTGTCTTTATTGGTGGTTTGTTTGGCGGTTTTTCTTTTTCTTTTTTTGATTTTTGTTGGTTTGATTTATCTTTTTTTTTTTTTTGTGCTTGTCTTGTTTGATTTGCTTTGCAGGTCTGTTGGTCTTTGAAGACTTGTTTTTTTTTACTTCTTTCGCCTTGAAGCTTTTACTGTTTTTTATTTTCTCTTGTTTAAATGTGATCATTGTTGTGTTTGCTTAAACGTACAATCACAAAATATTTGCTTAAAAAGATTTACATATATACCACTAAATTTCTATGTATTTACATACCTAACACTTAAACTTTATATTTTATTTACATACCTAACACTTTATAATGTGATGATGTTGTCATGTTTGTAGGTAAATATGAATATTCGTACATAAAATCATGGATGTACAATATACTTTATCCCGATAGAAAATTTATCACTGAATAATTCATGAATGGTGTAGAGGTTTTAGTGGCTGCAACATTGCAATTTCCATCTGACCTATCTGAGGGTAGGTTTTGATGCCATGCTCAAAACATAGAAATCGAGCAAACTTAACACCTGACAAAGTAAAATATGATTTATATTGTCGGGGGTTTCAATCTAATTAGTGGATTTGAACTTCGCATGGGGAGGTTGACTCTGCAATATTCAGCTCAGTTCGTTCGAATAGCTATGATCCTCTACCCGCATTTCACTCAAGTAGATTTGTAAAGATGATATTTGATGGGATAACACTACATTACCCGAGTCAAGTGCAAGATGAGACACCAAATCAGGAGGCTCAAACTTTTTATGATTTTTTGAATGCTGCTCAAATGCTATTATGGGAGGGATGTACTTCTCATTATGAGTTATCAGTAGCCCTTAGAATACTAAAAATTAAAACAAAGTTTAATGTACCCTTAGAGTGCTTTAATCAATTTACAAGATTACTGAAAATGACTAATCCAATATAAAATTTTGTTCCATAAGACTTACATCAGACGAAAAAATGATCTCCATGTTAGGTTTAAAAACAGAGAAGATTGATTGTTATGTGAACGATTATATGTTATTTTATAAGTCCAGTGCAACAGAGACTCGATGCAGATTCTGTAATTTTTCAAGATTGAAACGCCAGAAAAAAAAAGAGTAAGAAACAAGTTCTTTACAAGAATTTCTTCTATTTTTCGCTTCTTCCATATCTTCAAACTTTATTTACTTCTTCGCTTACTGCTCCACATATGACGTGACATTGTAGCAGATTAGAGGATATCAATACAATGATCATATTACAGATGGGGAAACATGAAAAAATTTTGATCGTAGACATTCCGAGTTAGTTGTGGAAGCACGTAACCTAAAACTTAGCATATGCTCGGATTGCTTCTTACCATACAGACAGACCGCAACACACTACTCTTATTGATCAGTGATGTTACGTCGTGCAACTTAACACACATGTGAGTTAGAGTTTAGCCAAACTACTGAACTTCTAAGATAATTGTTATTAAGTATCTTTAATGACACATGAGTTAATTATGAATTACTATATTAATGATCAGAACAATGGAGTAACGAATGAGAGCTTGCTAGATCTTGCTTGAGGTTCATGTGCACTGTCAAAATTTGACAAATGATGTGAAAGACTACAAGTTTCATACGAGTTCTGATCAGAAGAAAAAAAAAACTTATAAGTCTGGTGTTTGTGTTAAAATAAATGATAAATCAGACGATGAGATAAATTACTATGGGATTCTCGAAGAGTTTGTTGAACTATCTTATCCTGACTCTATTTGGGGGAGTGTATTCATGTTCAAATGTGATTGATTCAATCTTGTTCATAATCATAGAATAAGGGTTATCCAACAATATAGCATCGTAGAAGTAAAAGTGAACAAGAGATGTGATAAATTTTTTCCGTTTATTTAAGCAAGGCAAGCAGGTCGGGTTTTTTTTTTCTTCCACATCCTCATAGAATAAGAGGCAAAGTTAATTGGGCAATAGTCTTAAGTAGTAAACCTACAACGAAAATTAATATTCATAACTCAATTGAACCTGCTCATCAAGAAATAAAAATGATAGATTCATACATTCCGCTTTATATTATCGATGAAGAGGTCAATTTAGTAGATGATATTGATGAACACGAATAAATTAATATCAATGAGAATGATCTTGATAATGTTTTGGATGAAGTAATTTTAACTACATCCTCAAGTGACTCATCAGAGGAGGTTAACTAAAATTTGTAAGTTTTATTTTGTTTTTACTTTGTACATCAGTGTTTTGAGTTTCAGTAGATTAGCACTTTACAACTTCCCCTTTCGTTATAAATTGCATGCAATTAGTGTAGTCGTTTGTAATTGAACTTATTTTCCTATTTGCAGATGACTTCTAGAGGGAGGTGCAGCCTCACCCCTGTTGAGAGAGGTGGCACATTTCGGAAGTCCGCTAATAGAAGAGGTCGTGGATGTCGTGGTACGGAGACCACCACGCTGTCTCCACCTCCAGTCCTAACAAACACAACAACACCTCCACCAGTCGTGACTACGATACTACTACTGCCACCAACCACTACACCACCACCATCACCAGCCACGACACCGCCACCGCCACCAACCATCACACCACCACTACCACCAGTCGTGGCCATGCACCACTAACACCACCAGCCGCGAACACGATACCACCAACACTGTCAGCATCAACTGCTATTGATGCACCGTCTAGTTCGAGCAATAAGAGCAGCCGTCATCAGCTCCGGGCAGTAAGGAACACTTAAGTTTTAAATTAATAATGACATTACCATCATATGTTTTTTTTAATTTACATGAAACTAATTATATGTTATATTCTAATTTAGTCCCCCCACACAAGCCATCCATTCCATCAAAAACATAATTCAAAACAAGTACAATTACCCATACTTATCTTGGAAGGAGATTCTAGTGACAATTTGGAATATGTGGTTTGGAGAGTTTAAGGTAAACCCCGAACACAGTAATTATAGTTATATATTNACTACCACCACTTGTGGCCATGCACCACTAACACCACCAGCCGCGACCACGATACCACCAACACTGTCAGCATCAACTGTAATTGATGCACCATCTAGTTTGAGCAATAAGAGCAGCCGTCATCAGCTCCGGGCAGTAAGGAACACTTAAGTTTTAATTTAATAATGACATTACCATCGTATGTTTTTTAATTTAACAGAGAAATAATTATATGTTATATCAGATTTAGTCTCCCCACACAAACCATTCATTCCATCAAAAAGATAATTCAAAACAAGTACAATTACCCATACTTATCTTGGAAGGAGATTCCAGTGACAATTTGGAATATGTGGTTTGGAGAGTTTAAGGTAAACCCCGAACACAGTAATTATAGTTATATATTTATTTTTATGAATATAATAGTCTCTAATTTTATTTACATAAACAATAGTCCCCCCACACAAACCATCCATTCCATAAAAAGCATGCTTCAAAACAAGTACAATTACCCATACTTATCTTGGAAGGAGATCCCAGTGACAATTTGGAATATGTGGTTTNCCCAGTGACAATTTAGAACATGTGGTTTGGAGAGTTTAAGGTAAACCCCGAACACAGTAATTATAGTTATATATTTATTTTTATGAATCTAATAATTTCTAATTTAATTTACATAAACAATAGTCCCCCCACACAAACCATCCATTCCATCAAAAACAGACTTCATAACAAGTACAATTACCCATACTTATCTTGGAAGGAGATCCCAGTGACAATTTGGAATATGTGGTTTGGAGAGTTTAAACCCCGAACACAGTAATTATAGTTATATATTTATTTTTATGAATCTAATAATTTCTAATTTAATTTACATANGTTCGATGATATATGTCAAACGTGTAAGCACCCCATGTGGCTCGGCGAGGATGTGTTTGTCGCACAGCTTAATGCCTGAAACTCTCCCAAGTATCAAAAGAAGAGGGAGCATGTGACACGTCTAAAAATGCAACTTTTTATATATATTTTATGTTCATTTTTAATGATATTACACTTTAATGGAAGATATTTGTGTGTTTTTGGTTTCATGTACAAAAGATGGAGTTTTGAAGAAAATAAAACAAAAATGGTGCAATTTGGAGTCAAATAGAGCAAGAAAGAAAATTTTGACCTGACGCATTTTTATGTCTTTCTTTTTTCATGCTTAATTTCCTTTATATTTATCACATATTTTTGAATAAAATTGCACTTTAAAGAAATGTTATTTTCATATTTATCTTGCAGGTAAAACACTTGGAGCGGATTGGAGCTGAAATAGGGTGAAACGAAGCGAAATGGGGGTGCTACCAGCAGGGTGACACCTATACGCCAGAATGTGGACCATAGGCTCCAGTCCTTGCCCAGAAAACATAAAAGATGGTACCATGGCGCCACTTTCTGGCGCATAGGCACCAAAAACGATTGTGGACGAATTCTAAACGCCCCAAAGACTTATTAAGCAAACTTTGACACTTAGGAAGACACCTTTTCGCTTTTCAAGGTCCTGAAATCTCTAGGAATACTGAGAAGTCATAGATAGGAGTAGGAAATGTAGATTTTTACATTTTTTGAAGAGATTGGAGAAGAGATTTTGAGAGATATCTGAAAGGAATTGTATTAGCATTGCATGGATCAACATGAAACTTTGTTAGAGGGATTTTCATCTTTCTTTCAAAGGGAAAAAAACTAAGTATTGTGTTATTCATTATCTTATAATTGTTATAAACACTTATCTAGTGGTTTTGTTTTGATTTAAAAGAAGTTTTCTATTGTGTTTTCTCAATGCTTAATGAGTAGTTTTCCTTACTCGTTCCTCTTGTTATGAAGGTGGGAAAATTTGTTTTATGGTAGAATAATTTTAATTTCTATGTGAAGGATAATATCTCCATTGTTTCATTGACATAACATACTGGTCATATGTTATGTTAAAATCTGTTGTAAGTTGAAACTAAGACTCGGAAGGGCGGTGACTTCACAACTTGATTACACTCACATTGTTTGATTGACTATGGTGAAGTAGTTTAGGCGACAATGCATTGTCAGGGGAATATTCATTAATTGGGTGTAAATTTGTGTTTCTAGGGAGACATGCTAGATTCTTATCAATTTGATCTAGGGTTAGGAACTTAAGGACCGGATAATCTTAAAGAAAAGACTGTGTAATCTAAGGCCCCGTTTGACGCAGCTTATTACCTGCGTCCAGCGTTTTCAAAACGCCGCGTCTGAGTTTGTTTCGNGCTAAAGGAAATAACAACCTGCTTTTCTCCTTTGGAATTCCTTTATGTTCTTTCTCTTGGTGTTTCTCTCGGTTTAGAGAGAGAAGGTGATAAGGTGATGAAAGAGAGAGAGGGAGAGTCCTTGTAAACGTCGAGGTGTTCGACAGTGTAATCTTCAAGCTAATAAGATCCTCTGTAACTCTGTGGACGTAGGCAATTTGTCGAACCATGTAAATTTGTGTGTTTCCGTTGTGTTTTCAGTTTTGCGAATTTTTCTCGATCCGATTTTTCGCTTTATTGCAGTCGTTTTTCACAACAGTTACAATAATGATGAAGTGGGAGAAAGTTATTCCATGCCTATAGATTGACCAAGCAGTAATATGAAGGGACTGTTCATTGAATGCCACCACATATCCATTGAAGAATAATTTTAGCTAAGCTATAACTATCATACGTTATAGAGCTGACCCCACACCTCAACCGTTTTCTTCTTCTTTTTTTTTTTTTGATGAAGAACCACTAAATGCATTTCAGATTGGTATTAGATGATAATGAGATAGAGCAATTTGGGGTTCCATATTAGCCTAACAATAATAAATTAAAGTTTAATAAGTCTAATTTTAAAGCCATTTCTCAAATAAATTGTTTTTGGTGAGATGTTTTTAATGTTTTCATCTTTAAAAAAGTATTAAAGTTGAAATCCATAAAAAGCAATTTTTTTTTAAAGCCAATGCAACCCATTGTTCTACGAAATCTATTTTTAACTTTCATAAAGTTGAATTTTTTGTCATTATAACTAGTATACTTCTTTCCAAATACTTAAAATTTGATTATGTTTCCTCGACTAGCATAAACATCGTGTAAAAAGCATTACAAAGTAGATCCTTTATTATCAAGATAGGTTTGTAAACTCACAACAAACACTTCAAATATGATTAATCTCAAAACAAATCCAATTGTTTCAATCCCATCTTAATACAGATTGTAGTAGAATACCCATACACAATTTTTATCCTTTATCATACATAATCAAAAATATAAAATTTTCACAGAAAACCTGTAAAATTTGCTAATAAAATGGCCACTATATGCTTGTCTAAATGAAAAAAGTAAAATAACAACCTTGGATACTTACGTGCTGAAGATAGGCGATGTACTGTGACGCACCTTGTATGAATTGCGTTCCACCTCCTGGAAATTTAAGGTACTCTCCATCTACCTTTAACCAATTTTGATGCCCTTTCACCTCCGCAAGTTTACTATGAGGGACATTGTTGTACCATATCTATTAGATAAAACCAATCTAAATTGAACTCTATGAACCAGTAAAAGAACTAAGAGATACAAAAACATGAAGATTGTAATTCTATCCACCATAACTACCTTATCCCTGCTGGCCGGCCACTCAACCGATCTCTTATATCCCTTGGGAAGGGGCACAAGACAGGTGGGACTCTCCTCTGGGCAATGGCGCTCTCTATGCTGATAATGTTTGAAATCATGTACCTTCTTGAGAGCCTTTTCATTGTCAAGGCAAGGTATGTAGTCAGCACCAGCAGTGACATTGCAGAGCTCCCACTCATACCCAATTAGGTTTTTCTCAGCGCCACGATTGCCTTGGCTGATTCCAGCTTGCTGCTGCTGCTCCTTCTGTTTCTTCCCCTCCTCGTCCAGTGAGTAGACGTTCTGGGTCTCCCATGGCCTATTTTCACCGCCGTGGCTTAGTTCTTCAAGCCGGTTATCCTCCCTTCTGGTAGTATGGGTTTCATTAGCTCCAACCTGTAACCCTGGCTGGATTTCGATTCCTGTGTCAACATCCTCAATCTGCTGTTGCTCGGTATCAGGTTGGCCATAATTGCAATTTTTCTTTTTCGTCTGTTCATGTATCTGTTCCTCATTCTGCTTCTTCTCCTCTTCCTCACCTCGGCCATCTGTGGAATCCTGGCATTGTTCAGTTTCAGGGGCGAATTTACCCTCAGGTTGCTCGGTTTCCTCATCAGACTCTCTGTCGTCCACGTGAGATTGCTTTTGCTCGCCGCTCTCTTCAACAGTTCCTTCGGTGTCATGCTCAATCTGCTCCTGACTCTGAATGCCGCTGCTGGCTTCTTTATCCCCCTGATTATGGGTTTCCTCCTCCTCATTCTGCTGCTCCTGCTGACTTTCAGAAGAATCTTCTTCAGAAATTCCAGATTCAGATTGCATGGCAG
>JXCR01148245.1:155642-209111 GCA_002079205.1 Phalaenopsis hybrid cultivar
TTTGCATTTGTTAGAGGTTCTATTGAGACATTGATTGAAATTTCCAAAAATAATTCAAAAACTGCGAAAGACAACATAATCCATGAGTGTGTTAAGATCCTTAACACATATCCTGACATTAAGGAAGACCAGGATATGTATGTTAAGTACGTGAAGTTGCTAGGGAACTCTACCCGGAGGCAGTTCTTTGAGACTTTAGACCCAGAATTTCGTCTTCCTTACTTGCGCTCTTTTATGAAAGATTGAATGCCATTTATGTAACTTTATTGACTATTTGTTTGATGGACTGTTTCTGTCTTTTTTTGTACTTATGTGATGAACTCGTTCTGCACATTATATTTCTTTCATCCTTGAATATGTTAGCTACATATCGAACTTTGATGTTTACATATGCATATACTCTTTCTATTCTATTGTCCTTTTTTATATGTTTTCTTATATTACATTACTATTTGCTATCTGGTTTAAAAGTCTACGTTCCTTCCAGATTTTGTATTATGGATGAAGGGCAAATTAATCAAATCTGCATTGTTACTCTCACCCTTACGTTGTTATACCATTACTACAATGCATATGTAGATCGAAACCCATGCATGACGTCCAACAATATTGAAGATAAATGGATCGGAGAGTTACTACATGGTCACCCGATACGTTTTGCAAATATATTTTGTATGACAAAAGCCATTTTTCTTGACCTCCTAAATGAACTTCGGACCCTCCACGGACTTCAAGGATCATCAAGAACAACATCTAGAGAGGTGTTGGCTATAACACTCTACATTTTGGCCGAGAACGAATCGATGAGAGGAGCGATGAAACGGTTTCAACATTCCTCCGAAACCATAAGCAGGTATTTCTCAGCTGGGTTGAATGCACTGGTGAGTCTAGCCCGTCAACTAGTCAAACCAGAGGACCCAACATTCCAGTCCATCCCCACACATATTGCGAATGACCCTCGTTATATGCCGTTCTTTAAGGTGCTTCCCATATTTAAATGTTAGTTAATAAAATTTCACACATATGATTTTACTATTGATTAATTCATTCATATCAGGATTGTATCGGAGTCATTGACGGAACACATGTCGATGCACGTCTTTCTGACAAAGAGAAAGTTGCGTACATTGGACGATGGGATCACCAACACAAAATATAATGGCTGTTTGTGATTTCAATATGTGTTTTACATATGTGATGGCTGGATGAGAAGGTAGCGCACACGATAGTCGCGTTTTCAAGTTCGCTACTAGCAACATAAAATATGGTTTCCCTTATCCACCACCAGGTATGACAATCGTGCTGCGCTTTTGTCAATCCTTATTACTTCAAAATTTCTTAATGAAAAAAAAAAACATTGCTCAGGATGTCGGGTACCTTTGCAAAAGGGCTATTTGAAGTCATATCCAGATACAAAATATCATATACCTGATTTCGAGAGATCGAGCGGGGTTGCACGAGGAAAGAAAGAAATTTTTAACAAAAGACATTCATCCTTGCGTGGTGTGATCGAGATCGTTTGGGGTTTGGAAGAAGAAATGGGTAATTCTACGTGATATGCCAACTTATCCATTTACAAAACAAGTTCAGATTATAGTGGCAACAATGGCACTACACAACTTCATTAGACGACATCATTCCAGGACAGATGCAAAGTTTTCCGTTATAGAAGAGGATTCAATGGAAATACCACCTGAGGCATTTGAATACCACGTTGGACGTTCTATCCCACAAATCGATATAGATTCACCTGAGTCACAAACACCAGATGGTGAAGGCGCTTCAGAGATGGCAGGTTTGAGAGAGCAAATAGCAAATGACATAAGTCAAGACATTTAGATTGCATTACATATTATGTCTTATGTTTAATTATTTTCGTCATCTTAAACATACACTGTAGATGACATCCAAATTTTGGATTAAATATGAGTGAGGAGAAAAATATTTATGGGTGTTTATTATATGTTGTTTGCTGTTTAAGCATGAACATCCAAGTTGGTATATATTTCATGTCATGGCTTCAGATTGTTTGGCTTCAGATTACTTCAGATTACTTGTTTGTCGATGATGAATCTGTGTAGTTTTAAAATTGTTTTCATATGGTTTAAAAATTGAAGAGTGCATGGTAAAACGCAAATAAATATGCTACCACTCATGGTGTCCTTCGTTTGTTTGATTTTTTTTCTTTTGCACCACATTTGATGGTTCCCCACTCTAAAATCAACTTTCGATAAAACTATGGCTTCAAACAGCTTATCAAGCATCCCATCACTTACTAGATGCTCATGAGCAATGGAGGGTAAAATAATGGTATAACTGAGAAACTATGTGGTTGTTTATACATAGCATTATAACTATGAATGTGAATTTATTCTTTTGGGTGATGGAATTGGGGGAAACCATTTGAGACCTTGTTGAAAGTTGTTGAAATCTTTGCCAACCATATTGAATGCTGCAGTAATGTTCTTACGATTACCATTGTTTGTGGTGGGGTTATGGGTGCACTGCTGTCATATCTTTAACAACACTGTTATACTTCTCTGTGGGGTTATTACCTTGTTGGTTTTGTAAATATCGACGTTCCTTAGCTACACAGTTGAGTGCTATGTGCGAAAATATAAATGTTTAGGTGTCAGATATGTAAATGTGTTAGAATTATGTGCTAATCTTTATCCTCTTACTTTTAAGACATACTTATCAATCATATGCTCCATTGTAGTTCCTTTTGTTATCACATCATGATCTGGAATTTTTGTTAGAACATGTAAATATCAAATTTTGGTGAAATTCTCTTTTGTATGCTGTCAATGCGGTATACATGTAAATATCAAATTTTGATAGATTGGGCCAATTGAGTGGTATAAATATAAAAAATAATGTTAGCTGCTAGATATGTAAATACATGAGAATTAGGTGCTTTGTTACTACTCTTATTTATGAACCATAGAGTCAACTGAATGATATATTTCACAGATATTCCACTTCATAAAAGTACCCTTCCTAACCACTCAATCTTATCTTCATGACTGATCAAGATGGGCAGTGGCAAAAAGCATTCATCAGCTGCTACTTCCATTTGCTCATGAGCATCTAGTAAGTGATTCCTCGACAATATTACCTGCTCACGAATTTCTTCATAGTTATGAAGATAAGAAGAAACCAACTCCTCAAGTCGTAATAGAGGAGAGTTCAACGAATCGACAACAATACTAGCATCTTTTGAGACAACCACTTCATGGTCCTCCAACTGATTGACCAAAAGAAAGCACCTTCTTTTTAGCTCTTATCTCTTTTGTTTTATTTAATAAAATATTTTCAAGTTCATCTCTAATACTACTTTTAAGTTCCATCTCCTTGAAAGATAAGGATCTGTGCTAGTAATGGCTGGGAGTTTTGCTCTACCGGGTTTAATACTCTATATAAGCTAGATGGGATAGTGAGACGCTTAACCATTCTTCATACACTGCGAGAGAGTGATGTGATAGAGTGAATGAAGTGGACTTTGATGGAGAAAGTATGCTATATATTTTTTTTAATTCCTGTTTACATAGATCTTTTTGGGTTGATGAAGCCTCTATTGCTAAATTTTTTTGTTAACTGCTCTAATTCACGACACTATGGTATGGTTATGGAAGCATGTAAAATTTATAAGCAATCTATATGTAGCTTGGATGGCCCCATGCTATGTATGTAGCTTGGATGGCAACCGCTACTATGGTATGACCCATTTGGTGGGGACGAATTTAGGGTCTGTTGGATTTTTATGGTTGGGAAGCTGTAATCTATTTCCCATCATTGCAAAATATTACAATAAGGTCTATGCAATATTGCTGAAGATGTAATACATGCACAATGCAGTACATATCAACATATCTGCTTTGATGATGGAGCAGTGAAGAAATTAACAAATGCTCGTCACCTTATCTATGCATTTTTATGTGGTATGAAAGATTTGGGTGTTATTAATGTCAAACATTTTTATGTGGTATGAAAGATTTGGGTGTTAGATATGTAAATACACAATAATTGGTTCTAAAGGATGAATGTGGCCTGAACTCCGTGCTCTGTAGATTTTTTGTTTGATATTAGTGCTTGTGGATTTTTACTCTTCTAATGCAGTTCTGTTGAAGGAGCTTCGATTTCCTGTTGTTGGTTTCATGCTACTGGTTTCCTGTTGTTGGTTTCCTGTTGTTGGTTTCTTGCTCTGGTTTCCAGAATTTAGGATTGATGTTGGTTTCCTGTTTCATGCTACTGGTTTCCAGAATTTAGGGTTGAAATTTTGGTGGTTATTGATATTTTGTTAAGTCCCTAACGCTTGGATTCTATTAGGCTCTGTTGGATTTGGATAAAACAATAAACAAGGTGATTCATGTCTTTTTCTTTTCTTTCTTTCTTCTCAATTTCACTTTTTTTCAGTGGTATATTGCTTTGAGTGCGATGCTATTCATATGCAAAAATGTTGTGTGTGCAAAAGATAAATAAGTTTGCTTTACATTTTAGATGTTAGCTCATTTGTTTTGTTCCCTTGGGAAAATCTAAAACTTCTTGGTGTTTCAAAGCCAAAATCTGGAACTTTTTTTTGTGTTTCAAAGTGGAAAGTTGAAGTTTTCTTTTGTATTTAATATGGAAGAAAATATGAAGCTTTTTGGTGTTTCAAAGTGTAAAAATATGAAACCTTTTTTAGTGTTTCAAAAAAGAAAATTTGAGGCTTTCTTTTGTGCTTGATATGGAAAAAAACTGAAACTTTTTTGTGTTTCAAAGAACAAAATCTGAAGCTTTTTTTCTGTCTAATGTGAAAGTAAAATCTGAAACTTTCTATGTTTCAAAGTGGTCAAAATTTGAAATTTTCCTTTGTGTTTTTGAGGTGGATAAAATCTGAAACTTTTGTGGTTCATTTGTGAAAAAAATATAGAGCTTTGATAATTTCACTTATAAAAAAAAATTTGAAGCTTTGACGGCTTCTTTTATGGAAATTTTTAAGCACATATTACAAATCCTCTATTTTGTTTTATGGAATCATGAGTAAGATAGAGACGGGTGATGCTTATATTAGAGTTTATATTAGCACCTTTGAGCAAATTTTATAATTAATGTAGATATATTGTTTTATGCTTGTTAATAGCTTCACCTCTCATTTGGTGGATAACGGTGGAGCAGTTTGGACGGCGACGTAAATTTGTTGTCGGCAATCGCAGTCTCCACACTTGGGTAAGTTTACTGTTTATATTTCCTCAATTTTTGGACTAATCTATTCTATTTTTAATAACTGCAGAACAATGAGTTCTAGACATTCAGGGAAGTCCGAGAAAGTGATGTGTCGTTGCGGACTACCGTCCTTGCTATTCACGTCACGTCAGACACATAGCTTCGGGAGGCAATTTTATAGGTGCCCGCGGTGGGGACAAGGACCAGAAGACTGTAAATTCTTCAGGTGTGCCGACAATGCAACTGTTTCTACGATATCCCAATTGGACGCAGCTGCTAGGAGTTCGACAGTACCACAACAGGAGACCACCGCATATGGTTCGAGTTCTTCCGTGTATACCGCACCCCAGTCGGACACGTTTGCTCGGGGTTTTGAGGTATCAGAACCGGACAACATTCGTCATGATGTGATTTTACATGTTAAACTCAATATTGACATATTTTTCCTTGTAATTTTAACATGTTATTTTTTTCTTTTTTTTGGGGTCTTATTATAATTCATATTAGGGTTTCATAAATGTGTAATGAACTTTCATATATGTCACCATGTTTTTTTGATGTAATCACAACTTTTTTGAGTTATATAAATATTATTAAACTTTTTTGCATTTTCATTTCTTGACATTTGAGAAAATAACATTATGCTACACAGATTATTCATTCAACTAAAAAAATTTGCAAATAAGCTGTTTACAAAACGCACTAACCAAACAGCTAAACAACTTATTCAAAACAAGGGCAGAATGATCAATTTACAGAATCAGCTGTTTTCCAAACGCACTAACCAAATAACCAGACAGCTTATCCGGATCAGCTGCTCATCAGCAGATTATCAGAATAAGCTGCTTATCAGCAGAAGCTGAATAAGCTGCAGCTGTCCCAAACAGACCCTAAATCAACAATGCATGATGTCATTTTCGATTGATCAGAAACTTCAGGAGCATGTTTTATGTGATGTAATTTCTATGAACGCTTGCCACATATTGCTTGGTCAGCCTGGGCAATATGACTGCCGTCAATACATTATAGGCATGTTAACACTTATTCCTTTATCAAAGAGGGAATTCAAATCACTTTGGTGTTTATGAAGGAGGAGATTCAGACGGGGATTGAAATCAACACTTTTGTTAGTGTGGAGCCCGGTTCGATTTCCCATTCCCGCCTCCCGATCGTGAATATCGCAAATCCTGCTCCCGCTCCCACTCCTCCTGTTTCGCGAATCAGCGCAAGCGCTCCTCTGTCGCGAAGCGAAACTTTGCTTCGCCCTGCTCAACTGTTCCCGCGCTTGGTTTTGCGATAAAAGACATCGCAGCGACTCTGCTTTGGTTTCTAAGTCACGATTTTTTGTGTTCTTCTTCGGACTTCCGCGGGACAGAGGAACAGAAGTACAAGCAGTAGTTCCTTGCGGCAGAAGGAAGAAGAAAGAAGAAGAAGAAGATTGTTCTCCCTCGACTTCTTCTTGGTGGCTTGTGGCAAAAGAGAAATTGAGTTTATTTCTCTTCTAAGTTTATTTTCTTTAGTGTATCTCAATATAGAGAGAGAAGAAGAGAGAACAACGAACTGAAAGATTCCTCTTGTAATTCGAGACGATCGACTAGTGTAAATTCCTCAAGTATTAAAATCCTTTGCAACTTTGTGGACGTAGGCAATTTGCCGAACCACGTAAATCTGTGTGTTCCGCTGTGTTACTATTTTCTGGTGTGAATTTTCTCGTTCTATTTTTTCGCTTCATCAAAGATCATTCCTATTTTATTTCTATATAGATACCACAACAACTGGTATCAGAGCCGTGTTTCAGATTTAAGAAAGACTGATGGCTGCAGATGAGGTGAAGGTTTCAGGGATCGAGAAATTTGATGACACAAATTTTGGTTATTGGAGGATGCAGATAGAAGACTACCTCTATGGAAATAAACTTTATCTTTCGTTATTGGGAAAAAAGACCTGAAAGAATGGATGAGGCTGAATGAAATCTGTTGGATTGACAAGTTCTGGGGGTTATTCGACTGACCCTATCCAGGTCCATTGCACACAACGTCGTCAAGGAGAGGACGACTGCAGATCTGTTGACAGTCTTATCAGGTATGTATGAAAATCCATCGGCGAATAACAAAGTGTACTTAATGAAGAAGTTATTCAATTTGAAGATGACGGAAGATGTTTTTATTGCTCAACATCTGAATAATTTCAATACTATCACAAATCAATTGTCGTCTGTTGAAATTGATTTTGATGATGAGATACATGCGCTGATATTGTTGGCATCGTTGTCAAATAGTTGGGAAGTCATGAGGATGAAAATTAGTAGTTCTGCAGGTAAATCTAAATTGAAATGTGATGATATTTGTGATTTAATTTTGACTAAGAAGGTGCGCAAGAAAGATTCTAGCCAAGAAAGTGCGCAGGAAAGATTTTGGTGAGATCTCAGGTACGAGTTCGGCACTGAATGTTGATTTCAGAGAGAGATGATAGGACATGAACTCAAATAGAGGGAGATCAAAATCAAAATCTGATCAGTAGACAACCTGCTGGAATTGTGGCAAGGTTTCCACATAAAGAGAAACTGCAGGAATCCCAAGAAGATGGAGAATGATAGCGCAAATATGGTATTTGAAAGAGTACAGGATGAACTATTGTTGACAGTTCATAATTCTGTTAATGATGGAAGTGAAGAGGAGAGTGAGTTCGGGACACTCATTCCTATTGTTCCACAGACAGATGGTGGAGAACCACAGAGCTATGAAGAAATCTTGCAAGATGAAAGTTCAAGCAAGTGGGAGCTGACAAAACTTACACCAGAGAAGAATACATTACACAAAAAGTGAGTGTACTGGTGAAAACTGAGCTTGATGACAATAAGAGGTGCAGGGTTAGACTTGTTGGAAAAGGTTTTTAGCAGAGACAGGATATTGCCCATGTAGTGGGAGTTGTAAGCAGAGACAATAGTAACCTAGGAAATAGCTTAGAAGTGTAAGGCTATGTGGACCCCGTTGATATGTTGACTAAGGGTGTTACTCTTGAGAAACTGAAGTTGTGCACAACTTCAGTTGGTCTTCTGGTGTGAAGACAGGGCTTTGAGTTGCAGAGGTGGAAGATTCACGTTTGAAGAAAAAGTAAGACGACGCCAGTGGAGAATATTAATTCGAGGAAGAAGACGTTGTAGCAGGTGTACCGATCTCAAAGTGAAAGATTTATTAGTGTGGAGCATGGTTCGATATCCCGCTCCCGCCTCCTGATCACGAATATCGCAAGTCCCGCTCCCGCTCCCGCTCCTGCTCCTCCTCCCATTTCGCGAATCGGCGCCAACGCTCTTCTGTTCTCTTTGCCCCGCTCAACTGTTCCCGCGCCAGGTATCTTGTAAAAGGCATCACAGCAGCTCTCCTTTGGTTTCGAAGTCACGATTTTTTGTGTTCTTCTTCGGATTTCCTCGGGACAGATGAAAAGAAGTGTAAGCAGTAATTCCTTGCGACAGAAGGAAGAAGAAGATTGTTCTCCCTTGACTTCTTCTTGGTAGCTTGTGGCAGAAGAGAACTTGAGTTTATTTCTCTTATAAGTTTATATTCTTCGGTGTATCTCGGTGTAGAGAGAGAAGAAGAGAACAACGAGGGGAGAAATTCCTCTTGTAAGTTGAGACAATCGACTGGTATAAATTCCACAAGTAGTAAAATCCATTGTAACTCCGTGGACGTAGGCAATTTGTCGAACCACGTAAATCTTTGTGTTCTGTTGTGTTACTATTTTATAGTGTGAATTTTCTCGTTCTATTTTTTCGATTCGGCAAAGATCGTTCTCCTATTTTATTTCTATACATATACCACAACAACTGATATATATCACAGCACACTTTTACTCTTCCATTGTTTTTGAAAGATCTTAAAGAGACAACTATGAAGTACCTCTTCATCATAACTGAGAGTTCCGGACAGCTGCCTACAATTCCTTCCGAAATACAGAGATTGATACAATAGTTCAAAGACATTTCCGACAGAGATGCCTGCAGGATTGCCTCCTATGAGAGAGGTACAACATGTCATTGACCTCGTGCGTGATTCGATCATCCCCAACAAAATTGTATATAGAATGTCTCCAAAAGAGCACAAGGAACTTCAACACCAAATGGATGAGCTGAATCACAAAGGCTTGGGGTGACAAAGTGCTAGCTCGTGCGCGGTTATGGTTATCTTAGTTCCAAAGAAGGATGGATTTGAAGATTCGATGTTGGAAGATGCTTGGATCAGTAAACTTAACCTACTTGAAGATTAGAGCGATTCTAATGTTTTTCAATGCACCGAGTTGGCTGCCCATTAGGAATCAAATTCTGAGATTGCTCAATATGAGGGAATGTTGCCAACCTCGAGAGAATGAAGCGGGAGCTATAGTTTTATTTCAGTTAGTATGTCTTGTTATGTGTGTTTCAGTTTGTTGTTGTGTCTATGTTTTCGGATGACATACTTGTAATTAGGAGAGTCTAGCATCTATAAATTGAGGTTTTTTGGTATGGGCTAAGGATGGAGAGTATTGATCTTTCCAGGTTAATAAGTGCATTCAATATCCTGGAGTGGCGATTCAATATCCTGGAGTAGCACACAGGTGGTGATCAACCTTCATTCATTATAGTTTTTGCATTCTTACCTTGGGATTTTTGGTCCAAACTTTATCCTGTTTTTTTGGATTTCCCGAAGTGCAGATTCCTATTTTACCTTTTTCCCGGTATCAGTTTAGGCGTTAGATATGTCAATACATAGGAATTGGGTGGTATGTACGCAAATGTCCTCAAAAAGAAAATAGCCTAAACAACCTCCATTTGCAGTTAATTTTTTTTAAAAAAAAAAACGAGCACATCAAACGAATTGGGCAAAAGAAACCGAAAGAAAGATTAAAATCCAAACAAAATCACTGATTCTCTCATTTAAAAAAAAAGAAAAACATGATAACTACATTATATTCAATAAATTTTTACGGGCCCTTTCCAGTCATTTATTCCTACTGAAAATTCAACAAATTCACCGACATGCTGTTCAATCAACTGTGCAACCAGTTGTAGTTAACATCCAATACGAAATATTACAATCAATTCAAATTTTTAGAACATAGATTTCGAGGTCGATCCAAAAATAACAAGCTGATCGGCCCATTAAAAAATAAAAAAAAAACAAAAGAAAAATATCAATTCCCCCAGAAAAGGAACTTATAGTGTAATGAACCATAAATTTTTAGAAGTCAAGTATGATTTCAAAGTGTAATCAAAACGAGTCACCTTCACAGCACCGCAAATGCCCTCATGATTTCTGGGAAGAGACTCTATCGTTGTAGGCTTCGAGATTCTTCGTATAAGCTTCAAGTTCTTCGTAATACGAATCCCAAACGCAAGGGAAGCAGCCGTTCCCACAGCAATCGCCTGGTTCAGGCTTCTCCGGCGGCTGTGGAGGCTGATCTGACGAGAGAGAAGAGCATTCATGCGGTTGATGGGTTGGTGATCCCTCTTTCTCCTCACTCCGCTTGGTCTCGTTGCCGCCGCCGTTCTTCATGATAGAGTCCATCCGAGGGCTCGATGCGGTGGCTTTGAGGGATGCGTATTCTTCTATTGGTGGATTCCGGTGGGTGAATCGGCGGCGATGGGGAATCGGAGACGGAACGGCGGCGGTCCGAAGAAGAAGAAAGTGGATTGAGGTATTCGTCGTCGAGGACAACAAGGCGCCTCTCATATTCCGGGAAGGGAAATGCAACTGATTTATTGGAAATTTACATACATACCACAAAATTTTTTTTTGGGTATTTATGTAACACCTAAAATTTAATATTTACATTTATAATACTTTAATGTTATAAAGTTATAAATAAAAAAATATATAATTTTATGTGATGATCAAAATTTGAGTGTTTTGTATGTAAATATGAAAGTTTAGGTGTTAGATTTGTAAATACATAAGAATGGTGTGGTATGTAGGTAAATGCCCTTATATGTTTTATTGACTTGGCTGGGGTTTGTTTGGGACAGCTAAGCTTGTTAAATAATCTGTTGATAAGTTAGGTGCGGTGGCTATTATAAATTTTTATTTTTTTTTAAAAGTCAGACCGCTGCCAGAAAGCTATCATCGCACTGCACCGCACCTATCTACCTAGATAGGTGCAGTGTGAAAACACTGCTTTCAGCGTTTTGAAAATGCATAAGCTGTCAAAACACAGTTTNACTAGGTTTGTTTGGGACAGCTAAGCTTGTTAAATAATCTGTTGATAAGTTAGGTGCGTTGGCTATTATAATTTTTTATTTATTTTGAAAAGTCAGACCGCTGCCAGAAAGCTATCATCGCACTGCACCGCACCTAGATAGGTGCAGTGTGAAAACACTGCTTTCAGCGTTTTGAAAATGCATAAGCTGTCAAAACACAGTTTNTGGTCCGAAGAAGAAGAAAGTGGATTGAGGTATTCGTCGTCGTGGACAACAAGGCGCCTCTCATATTCCGGGAAGGGAAATGCAACTGATTTATTGAAAATTTACATACATACCACAAAATTTTTTTTTGGGTATTTATGTAACACCTAAAATTTAATATTTACATTTANCATATTCCGGGAAGGGAAATGCAACTGATTTATTGGAAATTTACATACATACCACAAAATTCTTTTTTTGGGTATTTATGTAACACTTAAAATTTAATATTTACATTTATAATACTTTAATGTTATGAAGTTATAAATAAAAATATATATAATTTTATGTGATGATCAAAATTTGAGTGTTTTGTATGTAAATATGAAAGTTTAGGTGTTAGATTTGTAAATACATAAAAATGGTGTGGTATGTAGGTAAATGCCCTTATATGTTTTATTGACTTGATTAGGGTTTGTTTATGACATTCAGCTTATTGAATAATCTACTGATAAGCTGATTAAAAAATAATCTGCTGATAAGTTAGGTGCGGTGGCTATTATAAATTTTTATTTTTTAAAAAAAAAGTCAGACACCTTGCTGTGTGAAAACGCTGCTTTCAGCATTTTGAAAGCGCATAAACTGTCAAAACTCAGTTTACCAAACATGCTATATGCGTTTTCAAAACCCCACCATAAGAAATGAGCTGCCTCAAACGAACCCTAAGATTCATTTATGATACTTTAATAAATTAGTATTGATCAAATGAGCTTAGAATAATATTAAAGCTTCATTTAATAAATAGTTTTATGATAATAAATTTAGTAGCTTACTATGTAATTTAAGATTGTATTAATTGATTATTTTTCATTAAAGTTCTCAAAAATTATAGGCACTTTTTCTATTTAATATAATACATACTTTTTTTAATTAACTCCTAATTTCTTATGCCAAAAACCCATTTTTAATGTTTGTTTGTATTAACAGTCTTAATTTTCTCATCGTGATCGTTAATCACATGCTTAATTAAGTTAATCACACAATTATGTTATCCGAAATAACTTAATTTTATCAAAATTCATTTAATTATTGACATATATTTTATAGATTACTAGCATAGCATATATAAGGTCTGATAGAAAATTTACTAATCGAAATCGCAAATCCCTTTTGATAAAAAAACTTTCATAAAAATGAAAGATATATAGACTATATAAACTTTGAAACGGTAATTAAAAAATTATTTATTTATTTAACACCTAAACATTCATATTCACATACATATATCATTCAAATCCTTAAAATTACATAAAAACAAAAAACCACAATCACTGCACATTTTCACGCATTATGACATCGAAGTGTCGTACGCACATCAAACTTTGGAGAAATTATTGTATCAGGACACCTGATGCAAATTTGCATCAGATGTCTAATAATTGGGTGTCACGTGGCAACCCGGGCCCGAACCGTGTATGTCACTGGACCCAAATTGTGGTGCGACTCTATGTTATTGGACATCTGATGTAATAAGAATGGTCTCAATCTTTCATTTTGAAGGCCCAAATATAAATTAATTATAATAGGAGAGAAGCAACTCAAATATTTATGATACTAGTATGTTCAGAAGCTATTAGATTTTTCTTCAAAGTACTTGTCTAAGCCAGTCTTATAAGAGAGAATATTACGTCCCGCGAACCGGATGTACGGTCGACAACATGAATCACATCATAAACCGACCGCACAACGTAGTGCGATCTATGCCGTCTTACGCATGTCTGAATGACGAACGCAATATTTTCTCATCTAATAGCCATTTTGTAATCTCAACGCATCTAAAATTGGAAAACAAGAATGAAATTTAANTCAAATTTTTTTTTTTATTATTATTGTAAGACTAATTTTAATCAACATTACTTGCTCTCATTCATATCGGGAAACCCGGCTTGTGAGTTTGAGAGGGCTCAAATTCACAGAATTAAGTTTGAGCTTGAGTTCAAGCCCGCTAAATTACTCAAGCTCTAATTTAAATAGAGAGCCACTCGAGCTCGATTCGACTCATTTACACCCGTGGTCACTAACCTTTAAATAATTTTTATATTGTAAAACAATTGCACTTTAGCTCAATACACAATTGAGACCTAGTTTTAAGTCTTATTTTATGTATTGTAAGTTAGAAATATTTTCTATTATTAAAGCTAAATTTATTTGTATTTTATAAGTAAAGACGTGTGTGTGTGTGAAGGAATTGCTTGAGGTTATCACACGAGCCCCGGTCATGCGGGTAAAAATTAGAGTACGACAGCTTCCATCGAGGGAAATCGAACCCCCAAATCAGAGGAGACTTACAATTAATAAGGAAATGTCAGAGAGAGAGAAAGAGAGAGAGAGAGCTATTCTAAAGCTCGTACTTAAATCTTAGATAGAACAAATAACATAATTATTAACTCGACTAGTTTGCACGCCTGGCTCGCACAAATTTCTATAGTTTTTATATTGCAAAGCAATTCTACTTTAGTTGAGCACACATTTGGGACCTAGTTTTAAGTGCATTTTATTTACTTTAAGTCTATAATACTATTATGTTACATTTATTTGCATTTTAATAAGTCGGGTCATATATATGTTAATCCTAAAGCTTATACTTAAATGTTAGACATCACTTTTAGAAGTACAAATATTATAATTCTTGACATATTTTTTTATTTTTTGGCTTTAGAGGGTATCAAATTTTTATAAAATATGAATCTATTTCATTTTTTAGAACTTGATCGGCTTTAAGCATGCCCTATTGAGGACTCTCTTCATTTCTACTAGCTTCTATTTTTATGGATTATATGTCTTTATCCATTTTATAATTTCCTCAAGTTGGATGCTTCCTAGAAAGACCTTAGTCTTCTCAAGAGACCTTTTACACACTTCATTGAGATGAATAAAAGCATTGTTATTATGTTGATCGTAAAGTCTATACTTAATCTTAAAAATCATTTTTAGAACTATAAATGATATGATTATTGAGATTTTTAGTCTAGTAGATATCAAATTTCTATAAAACGAGAATATTTTTTTTATATTGATCGCCCCCTTCATATAAAAGTGTGACAACCATTTTTAATATTATATTGGAATACAAAACCACCAACCATTTATAATTATAACACCTTCGGCTAGTCTTATTATAGGCACCCATCTGTCAAACAATTTGAATTGAGATTCCATTAACTTACAAGTATAGCAATTAGATTTCAATCATAGCCTAAGTGGGATTGGCCTAGTGTTAGCACAAAATGACACTACAAAAGAATGATCACTTCAAGCCTCTTTTATTTGATCAAAATATATAATACTTAAGAGATGATTTGATGATTTCAAAATAGCTTCATCCCACCACAATATCAATCAAATAATTTAGGACCTATTGATCAATCTTATTTAGCTCATTTGTTTGGAGTGTTTCTCCAAATTTATTGGGTTCATGTCTTAAACTCTAATAAATTCTTCTTTTATGCCATCATGCGTAACGATTATCATCTAGTATATAAAGTGATAAAGATGCCAAAACTAATTTGTATAAGATTGCAAGATCTTTACAACAAGTTTCAATCACTCTCAAGGTTCAAATTACTTACTTATCACATGATCGTGAGATGTTTGCCACTTGGTATTTGATTGCCTTTAAGTGTGCCATGTAGGGACATCACTTATTGCTACTAGCTTTTATCATTTATGGCGTATATGTCACTGTCCATTTTATAATTTTCTCAAGTTAGGATGCATCTTCAAACGACCTTCTTAATCTTCTCATTGGACCTTTTACACACATTATTGAGATGAATACAATCATTATTATAATATAAACCAAGAGAGTGAGATTTTACAAATGCAAAAAGAATTACATTATCTATATAAAAAGAAAGAAACATAATAGTTAATAATTTAGAGTGGTTTGATCAAAATGACCTATGCATATTACAACTATATAATCATAACTATTATATTATAATAGTGAGAGTTTTATGAGTAGTAAGCATAGCAAAAAGACTTAGGAGATCGAGAGTTTTCAAATCTTCTTAAGAATTATTAATTGGACTATATAGTTTTGATTTGATTATTAAAATTATAAAAACATATTGGACTATGAAAGATCGGTCTAGGGCAAGTGATTTAATTATTTAGTTATAATGAAGAAGGTTACCATGATTGGTAAGTTTGTAGATCATGGTAACTATACATTAAATGATGAGTTAAAAATGTAACATGATTCCTTAAATCATTGTTTTCTAATGAAAAGTTCATGTGATAAGGTAAAGCTATCTTCCCAAGATGAGAATCATTATGTTTAAGCTAATGTAGACTTTAATCAATATGTTTCTTGAGATAAAGGGTATTTGCCATGCCATCTTAAACTAGTAAGACACATGTAGGGTTGTGGGGCAATGACCTGCGCGCAATTATGCAGATATTTATATTCCAAAAGATTGTCAAAAACTTGGCTCAAATTACATTTAGCGTCTAGTGTGAATAAATAAAATGATTTAAAAAATAAATAATAAGTTTTCACTGTAGGGGTACTACTCAATTATACATATTGTTTCAAGTAATATAAAGTTTTCTTTAAAAACCCCAGTATCGATCCCACGGAGAAGCTGTAACTTTTTATAATGACATGGAAAAATTTATATCTAAATTGCAGATAAAAGTGATAGGAGAATAATGTCGAAATATTTGTAAGGGATTAAAATTAAATTTATATGCAACCTAATTTTAAGCATAAAGTAAGTGCAAATTTTCTAAACTCATAAGGTTTTAAAAAACTTCGAATATTATCAAAAGATCTTTCTCCTTGTAAAGAGATCTTAACCAGTGTAGGATTTGAATGTTTTAAAAATATAAAATAACATATTGTGACAAATAGGAACATACTCGTTCCTTACCCCCTCTCGGTGCATGCAAAGAACATTGACTAATCTTAAGTTCGTTCCGGCCTGTGTAATAGTTCTGAGTATATTCTAGTCTCACTTCTATATTACCCACTGTGCCCTCTCTATAAGACCTACGAGGGACCCTCAGATCCAAACTCAAGACCAAATTAATAAAAGAATCTAGCTTGTCACCCTGGAAACTGTCTAATGTTGTCAATCTTCCACGGAAGCAAAATATCAGGTTCTTCCAACCTCTACAACTAACATCATTTAGAATCAACAACTTCTACATGACTTTGATATATACTCGCTTCTTCTGCCCCTCTTTACTGTACTAATAATGTCTCTACTATATAAATAAATAAAAATTGTATCGGAAGAGAGTAATGAAAATACAGCTTTCAGTCTACAATTCTTCCTACATTTCTATGCTTGTCTCTAACTTTCTATTATTTTTATGCAATTAAATCATCACAAAGATTCAAAGTTTCAAATTCATCCTCAATATTTATTTATATTATTCTCTGTATAAAATAAATAAATAAATAAATAAATTGAAGAAGATTATGATTTTATCCAAGTTATCAACTATGACCCAAAGATTACTTCTTTTCCAAAAATAGTAAGTTTTTTCACATCTTTTGCATCTTTTTTCAGACATAGATAATTAAAATTGAAATAAAATAAAATAAAAATGATATTTTATTCCTCTAATTTCATAGGCTTTGATAAATGCGAGCATTAGTGGGGGTCAAAAGGGAACAAGAGATGATGATGGCAGGTGGAAGCAAAGGGCAATGGTGATCGATATTATACAACAACAACTAACTTACATCAGCTCTAACAACCTCTACGATATTCTAATGCTTGATACCGCTAATACTGCAACAATAATAATTGTTATTTAGTACCATTATAACTAGGGCTGTCAAAACTGCTCCTTGTTCGCGAACAACTTGTGTTCGGCTCGTTCGCTAAGTTAACGAGCCGGACACGAACACATAAATAAATATTTGTTTGTTCATGTTATGCTTGTTTTAACTCGAAATACTACTAATCAATTATATATATATATATATATAATATATTTAATGAGCAGTATTTTTAAAAAGATTAATTGACTACAATGCTACAAAGATTAATAATCAATTAATATTATTAATTAAGAAAATAGAATAAAAATTATTAAATTAGATTCAAATGATGTTTTAAATCTTGTCCCAATCCTTAATCTTATGACTACGTGATTATGGTTATCAAAATGAGTCTTTATTCGTGAACGGCTCGTGTTAGGCTCGTTAAGCAAACGAGCCGAACACGAAAACATTTTCTAAGCTCGAAATATAAACGAGCCGAACACGAGCGAGCCTCGTTTACACCCCTAAATATAACTAAACCTTAAATGTTATAATTAGCATCAATTTTAAAACCATTGTGAGCTACATTAATAAACACTTTTAGTATAGTATAGGATAAGCTATATTTCTCTTGGGGTATATTGTGAGGGTATATTGTAATAGGACAAACTCTAGCTGTTTGAGGATTGTGGTGTATGGACTGTTGAGCATACAAGTGGTTGTGAATAAGTTTAAACACCGATTGGTTTGTTTAATTATGTCTTGTACTTCTTTGTTGTTTAACAAGCAACTCACCAAGAACTCAATGAAATATTCANTTGGCTAGGCTTTTAATATTTTGCTTGCAAGGACACGCTCCCTGCGCTCAATATGCCCGAGAGGAAACCAGCCTGCGTTCCCTCCGCATTCGCCTTCCGCCCAACCTGTGCCGGAAACCTGGAGACGTGCCAACTTTCTTATTTTTAAATTCAATAGAAGGAAAAACAATGCACACTGAATTGAACAGAAGAGGCCTATAAAATAAGCTGATTTTCTTCATGACCTGAATTTTTTTGTAGGATTATCCTGGACACCTTCATTCAAAAAATGTACACTGAATTGAACAGAAGAGGCCCATAATGGCTAATATGTACTTCTAAGAATAAGGTGTCCAAGAAAATCCTATAAAAAAAACTTAAATTTCAGGGAAGTTTGCATACATGCCACACAATTCTTATATATTTACATATGTAACACCTAAACTTTCACATTTACGTTTACGGCACTAAGGTGCAATAAATCTATGCATAAAAAAGGTGTATCTCACTTTTAAAAAGCGGTCATGGTGATACTTTTGATGTGATATTAAAGATTTGAGTGAAATGGATGTAAATATTAAATTTTGGGTGTTAGGTATGTAAATATATAAAAATTGTGTGGCATGCAGGCAATACAACTTTTTAAGTCTAACCATCTGGACCATATTTTTATGAATCTGACAAAGTTGGTTTTTTCCTCGGACAAAAGAGTCAATAAAAGCAACAAGTATAATATGCCAAAATCTATGATAACATAAGCAAAAAAGACAGCAGGAAACAAATGACGCCATTTTAAAACAGTATAACAGCATAAGCAATGAGAAACAAGAGACCTTTCTGACAACAATGCAGTCCCCGGCTGACAAACTAAGCTCCACATCTGACTCAGCCCGAAATGAATGCATGGCCTTCAAAACATGTATCGAACATTAAGTGAAAAAGAAAAGGGAGCATTTACATACATACCACACAATTCCTATGTATTTACATTTCTAACGCCTAAACTTTGCTTTTTTACATTTATGCTACCCAAAACTTTTAGATCACAACAAAAATACCTCGATTTTAACACTTAAAAAGTGAAATCCAAATGCATAGGTAAGGGGGTTTGTATGTAAAAATTGAAGTTTAGGTATTGGACATGTAAATACATGGGAATTGAGTGGTATGCTTGCAAAGCTTTCAAAAAAAAAAAAAAATGTAAATCTTCTAAGAAAATTACAAGGAGGCATTTACATGAATAGCGAACAATGATTATGTATTTACATATCTAAACTTTCATATTTATATACATAGCACTCAAATTTTAATATCAGATAAGAAATAACATTACCACACTACTTAAAAATCCTTTTCATGCATGGGTTTATGGTACTGAAGTGTTATATATGTAAAAATGAGAGTTTAGGTGTGAGATAGGTAAATACATAAAAATTGTGTGCTATATATGTAAATTTTCCAATTACAAAATAAGATAAATTTAAATGAGTCACCTCTCCCAAGAAAAACTCAATGGAATCAGATGTTCCATCAATGGCACCTGAAGAAGGGATGCCATTGACTTCTTCATATGAAGGAGGCGGCGGCATTTGGTTTTCTATGACTGGAGCTGGTGATACTCGACTTGGTGATGCCAGATTTGGCGATGCTTCTACTCTTTGGCGTTCAAGCACCATCTGCCAACCGAAACCTCATGTGATCAACAAGGGGTTTATATGGTATTTGTGTTATACAAATTATTCATTGAAATATAAATGAAACATTCATTCCTGAATTGGAGGTAGGGCTGTCTAAAAAGCTCGTTATTTGTGAATAATTTATGTTCGGCTCATTTAAAATTGTGAAAAAATAAAAAAATAAATAAAATGAGCAAAGTAACTATAACAGCGACACTCACCTCTCCTTCAAGCTGCTCAAGGATTTGTACAATCCTTTGATGGTAAATGCGTTCCGCTTCAACCTTCAGTGATGACAGAGCAAAAGAATCCGTAATATTTGAGAATTTAGGACTTGTTTTGGATCACTTTTGATTTTTGTTTTTTATTTTTTCTTTTTGTTTTTTGTGTTTTATTTTAAAAACATTCTTTTTAATACAATTTTTGCATATTTTTATTTTTTATTTTAAAAAATGAACCAACCAAGTTTTTTAAAACACTCGAACCATCTAAAATTTATTTTGGTTATTTTAAAAACATTTGAACATTTTAGAACATATTAAAAAAAACATAAACAAAACCAAAAAAATATATAAAAATCAAAATTCAAAATTAAAAGTGATCCCAAACGAGCTCTTAGTTTATCGAATAAGTGAGGGAATACAAAACCATTGCAATGATCCTTTGTAATGTTTGCTTCTGTTGTTGAACTTCAACAGTAAGCATTGCTGATGCTGCTTCCTTGCCAAGGACTTTCATGTTTGATTTCAAATCATCTAGTTTAGTTTCAGCAGCTTCCAACTTTGCAATATTATCAATATTTCCAGGTACTTCCTTCGCTCTTGCCCTACGTTTTGAAACTTCAACTGCCTGTAACAATTAAAAAGGGAAATTTACATATGTAGCAAACAATTCTTATGTATTTACATATCTCACACCTGAATTTTCATATTTACATACATGGCATTCAAACAAATGAATGCAAGTTTCCAGCTGGGAAGTGAATTACTGGGAATCAAATATATCAATCAAGTAAATGTCAATGTTAGAATATAAGTGAGACCTAATTTATATCTCCGACAAAAAAATGTATGAAACACAGCTGAAATTTTATATTATCAATTGTCGTGACTGCAGATTTCATTATGATTGTATAGTTTTACCGCCNTCCCCGATATACTCAGTATCAACCCAATCCACCTGCTGATCAAGGCGACGATGAAATAGCTTGGGATTTTGATATTTAGATTGAAATTGATGTACTTATGTTTGTATTTTTTATATTTTTTAATGTAATCTTAGATAATTTTATTGTTGGAAATGTTTAATGTGGTAGTAAAAATGTGCATGTGTAAGTTGTAGATGTTGCTCAGTACTTTATGGATTGTAATGTGATGTGATATTTATTTTCATTTTAGTATTTTTTTCTTTTGTTTAGCATTGCAATTGTGTTAAGAAATGTTGTATGTTTTTTTAAGTTTTTCTACTTATTTCAAAATTTCATTTCCCAAAAATTCCCTAATGATTTATATGTGTAGAAAGCTCCTAATATTATAGACCAAGTGAAGTAAAAATTTGAGAAGGCCTGCAGAAATTTCAGAATGATAAAGATGCCTACAATACTGAGGTATGATTTATATTTATAGTATTTTCTTTCCACCTTTATTTCAAATTTAAAAATTTAAGTTTGGGGAAGGGAAGAAAAAGATTAACTATTAGATGTCCTCTATTTCAATATTTTCAAAAATNATGAGATATTTACGGAGGCGGGCCAAGAAACTCTAATTTCACATCAAATTATAATGTAATTCTAAAAATATTACATTTATACCTGAGCTTCAGCCTCTTGATGCAATCTGCCATAGCGCTGAGCGAGATGTCGAGCATCCTCCAAAGGAGCACCCAGTATCAATGCTCTTAAAGGTTCAGCAACCTAGGAATGAAATAATTTTATGATAAATAATTAAATGAGACAATAAAGCTCAAACTGAAATGTGACGAAGGGTAAACGAAGCAACTAAGATATATATTTGTTTTAGATCAAAAGACCTTACAACAATAAAATAATTGTGAGCGGACTGGTAATTTTCATAGTGCATCAGAAATGAAACCTGAATAACTCGGTAAGTATGAGAACTCAACACACATATTAAAGTATGTACCATGGACAAAAAGCCAACTACACTTACAAGAATGTTCGAGTCAAACATAACCGACTAATCATCTAGGTGAATTCCACCAAAAGCTTGTCACTTCTAAAAAGAGTAAAGAGTCAAAAGTGTCTTGACTACTTATATAAGGTCATATTAGTCCTAGAGTTTATAAAACGTCAAATAAGTCTCCATATATTTTTAATATGGGCTGAAATGATCCCCACCGGTGACTATTTCAGCCTCTATTAAAAGAGTCTGGGGACTAATTTGACATTTTTATAGAGTTTGGGACTAAAATGGCTCCCTACAAAAAGTCAGAGGACTATTTTGACACTTTTCTCCTTTTAAAAATTATGCAAGTAGCTAAAAAAACAACTCCAGTAAAGTGCAAGTTCTACTCGGAAACTAAACTCATTAATCATCATGGAATCTTCTCATCTCAAATTATTTAACTGAAAAATCAGGTCTATGGAGCGACAATTAAATGATGGAACAAGTTCGAAAAAAGGTAAAGAGAAATTATGATGAGACAAGCTATCACAACGGTTGGATATTATATTAGATAAAACCTTAATTTTTCTGATAAAGATGGTACAGAGAAAATTTGATGAGACATGCTAACACAAGGGGTAGATATAGATTAAATAAAAAAATAATATATCTGGCAAAGATGTATATTTCTTATATAACATAAGTATTTCAACTCAGCACAGAAGCCCTGATTAAAACGTGAAATTCTTGCTTCAAATAATGCTTGTAAAAAGTCATTCTAACCTCACATTTTGTTACACATAACTGATCCCACTTAAGCATATATGACATTTTAAGATGTGTGCCCCTCTTTTATTTGATAGCAGGATTGAATTTTTGTAGGTACAC
Source organism: Phalaenopsis hybrid cultivar (assembly GCA_002079205.1). Classification (NCBI taxonomy): domain Eukaryota; kingdom Viridiplantae; phylum Streptophyta; class Magnoliopsida; order Asparagales; family Orchidaceae; genus Phalaenopsis; species Phalaenopsis hybrid cultivar. The sequence continues at coordinate 178,484 of JXCR01148245.1, forward strand.
CATCTATTTCATGTTTCGTGACTACTGCAACATGGACTAAAGGTGCGTTTGCGAACACTTTATAAGTGCTTTTTGTCTTGACAAACTGTTAACAGACGTTTGGGAGCCAACATTTCCCATGCTTTTATGATAGTCTCATTTTGTAAATGGGGATTCTGCGAATGGCAGCGCTGAGCTCGGTTTCGTGATTCTAATCGCAGTCTGGATTCGTAATTACCATCTTGTCTCTCATGAATTCGCTAATTGCCTAGTTTTATCCTAAATATTAAAATACCCTCTTCTCCCTCCCTTCGGCTTCGCTATGGGCAAGTGATGTTAAACACATTCGCAACCCTCTTCTCTTCTTTGCATTCGTTGCATCTCTTTTTGTATGTATCTCTAACCATAACCTCCTTTCGTGTTTTCCTCTATGGTGATGGTTTGTTGTTTCTTGCTTTACCTATGTGATTCTGCCTTGGACTTCTCAGTTTTCCTTTGTGGTAGTGGTTTGGTGCTTCTCCTTTAACCTATGTGGTTGTGTCATTGGGGTTTCTCAGTTGTCTTCTGTCGTGGTTGTTTGGTGCTTCTCATTTTACTTATGTGGTTCTGCTTTGGGGCTTTTCCGTTTTCCTCTTTGATGATGGTTTGATGTTTCTCGTTATGCTTATGAGGTCATGCCATGAGGCTTTTCTATTTTCCTCTGTGGTGGTGGTTTAGTGCTTCTCTTTTTAATTATACGGTTGTGTCACTGTGGCTTTGTTACGCCTGTAACAAGAACGCTCTAGGGGGGACCGGTTAAAAGCCACACAACCGACCAGCAGAAGAAGCAAGCCGACCAGTCTTATTCGTGAGAAGAAGCCGAGTGGCAATTTGCCGCAGCAGAAGGAAGCTGAGTGCCAGTGAAGCCCACAAGGGGCTTAAGCACATACTCAAGAAGGAAACAATAAAAAAGTTTGGAGTGAAAGTTGAAAAGAAAAGTTTGAAATGTTGTGGGAGGATTCTAATAAGAGGAAGAACCCAGGGTTTGTTTGTTTTATTCGTTATCTGCTATGTTTTTCTTGTGATGTTCCTAGCGAATACTAGGGTTGTGGAAGAGCCGACCCACCTCTCGAAATGTAGATCACAATTGTATCTTGCTTGTTTTCATTTGTTTTTCGTAAGAGCAGCCTTCATTTGAGTTTTTCTATCTATCTATTGTCATTTCATTGTGTTATTTGCTGAGTTTTGGTTCCATAGCATATCAAATTGGCATTAGAGCCAAAATCTTGGCAGGATAGCAACAAAAGAAAGTGGATGTGCTAGAAGAAGAGATAAGATAGGGAATGGAAGAGAGGGTTGCCACCATAGATGACATGTTTTCTTTCATTGAAAGTCATAAGAAGGATGGATTTTAGAGTATATAAAAAATGCAGGAGATGATGAACAAGTTCATGGAGATGCAATCCAAGGCCGTGCTGATCACTCCAGTTGCAAACCCTAACAAAGGTTTGATCAGAGAATCCTTAGCCAAGTCAGAAATGAAAGAGATTGAGGGAGAAGACAACGAAGAAGACATCATCTACAAACAAGAGCGTCCCCTCAGGACTCTGAGAGGAGGGGAACTGAAGACTTCCGATTAAGGGGGATGGGCTGAAAGTTGGAGGGATGGTGTAAAAGGTACAAAAAAGCACTATGGAGGAAGGAGGGAATCAGGATTAGGATATGCCTATGATCGAAGAAGGGAGTTCCACCCTATATACATGAGGGGAAATGCCGGAAGAAGAGGTTGGAGTAAAGATGCAAGGGTTAAAAAACTGAAGATGTCAATCTTTGAAAAGGAGGATGCACATGGGTGGGTGTATTGGGTGGTGCGATACTTTGCAATCAATGGGTTAACTGAGGAAGAGAAGCTCATTGACAACGAGATTATGCTTGGAGGGAAAGGCGTTAACGTGGTTTCACTAGAAGGAAGCAAGGTATATGATACCTCATTGAAAGAGTTTAAGGATTGCTTCTTGGAGCATTTCCAATCCATTTGGGAAGGAGGCATATACGAGCAATTCTATGCTCTGACTTAGGAGGGGACGGTTACAGAATACCAGGAGAAGTTCGAGCACTAGTCAGAGAGGTTGAGAGGAATTCTGTAGCAAGGCCGGAAGAGAACTTCTTGAAAGGCCTAAAGCCCGACATACGAGCAACCATCCACTCCTTCAAACCATGAGGATTGAGGTAAATACTGAAGCTCGCTCAGATGATTGAGGATAAAAAATAGGTGAAAAAGACTAGCAAATGCGGTAACACCGAAGGATTATACAAGAGCACCTTGATAGTCATGACACTAAGGACACCCAAGCTGTGTCATTTCAGAAAGAGACGATAAAAGAGAAGAATACAGGAACACATCCCAGGGGTAATTTCAAGCGCCTCACAAATTGATAAGTGTAGGATAAAATTGAAAAAGGATTGTGTTATTGTTACTGTTGTGATGAGAAATATGCCCCAGGCCACTGTTGTAAGGAGCACGCCCTTTAGATTTTTTTAGTTTAGGAGGAGGATACAAAGAATGAGGAATCAGAGGAGGATGCGGTAAATGAGCATTTGCATTTGGATGTGGTTAAGGTGACCCTCAATTCGGTTGTGGAATTTACTCTGAAACACACCATGAAGGTAAGGGAGTAGACCGGGGAACAACTGATTGTGATGTTGATAGATAGCGGGGCCACACATAACTTTAGCTCAAATCAGTTTGCGGAGAAGCTAGGGTTGGAGCTGATGACTACAGGGAGCTTTGGCGTCATGATGGGGACTAAGAAGGTGAAAAAAAGTAAGGGAATTTGCAAGGAATTGGTGCTCACACTACATGGCCTACAAGTGATGGAGGACTTCCTACCCTTAGATTTGGGTTGCACATATGTGATTTTGGGTGAAGTGACTACATACGCTTGGGGAGATGAAGGTGGTTTGGAAGTCCCTAAATGTGGAATTACAAGTGGAGGGTAGGAAGATGATGCTAAAAGGAGATGCTAGTCTGAGCAAAACTATGGTGTCGCTCAAAAACATGGTCAAGTCAATTCAAGAATCAAGGCTGAGCTACTTAGTGGAGTTGCAAAGCATTGAGAGGGTTTGAGATTCAGAGTTGGTAGAGTTTCTTGAAGGAGTCTAATAGCTCCTACAGCAGTTTGCAAACACCTTCCAACAACAAAGTGAATTACCTCACCTAAGGGAGCATGAGCATGCTATTACATTAAAAGAGGGAGGGTGTTTTCCCTATCAGTGTCTGACCATACAGGTACCCCAAGATTTAGAAGGATGAGATAGAGAAGTTGATCCAAGAGTTGCTTGAGGCTGAGATTATCGGGCCTAGTGTGAGCCTTTTTTCCGTCGAGTCTTGTGGTGAAGAAAAAAGATGATAGTTGGAGATTCTGCATGGACTATTGGGTTTTGAACAAGGAGATAGTGTTGGACAAATTTTATATTCCTGTGATTGATGGGTTACTGGTTGAGCTTTTATTTTGTCAAAAATTGATCTTAAGTCGAGATATCACTAGATCATGATGAATCCAGTGGATGTACACAAGGCAGCGTTAATAGCACATGAAAGACATTATTAATTCTTAGTGATTTTGTTTGCCTCACCAACACCCCGACGACATTTCAGTCCCTCATGAATGGGGTTTTTTCATCATTACCTCTGGAAATTTGTCCTGATTTTTCAACTGTATGCCAACTTGAAGAAATGTTCTTTTGCACAGTTGCAGGTAGATTACCTCGGACATGTAGTGACCAGAATGAGGGTAGCAGTGGATCAGTACAAGATCGAGACTATGGTTGATTGACCCTTACCAAGGAGTTTAAGGAGTTGAGAGAATTCCTAGGTCTCGCTGGCTACTATCGGAAGTTCGTGAGACGATATGACATAATAGCATGATCAATGACAAAATAGTTGAAGAAAGAAAATTTCAAATGGGGGGAGCAACAACATAGATATTTGAATATCTGAATAAGGCCATGACCAACGTCCAGATATTAGCACTTCCATATTTCAATAAACCATTTGTGATAGAAACAGAAGTGCAGGATATGGATTTGGAGCAGTCCTCATGCAGAATCAGCTGTCAATAACCTACTTCAACTAGGTTCATATGGCTACAGCGAGGCTAAAATCAGTAAATGAACGAGAAGATGGGAATTATCTTGACCATTCAAAAGTGGCGACCCTACATGTTGGGATGACATTTTCTGGTCAAAACAAATCAAAGGAGTTTAAAGTATCTTTTGAAGCAACCGATGGTGACTGAAAAGCATCAGAGATGGCTATCCAAGCTATTGGGGTATGATTTTGAGATTCAATACCGATCATAAGGTTCACAGTGATCATGGTGGTTATGGATCTCCTGAGTAAGTATGCACATTTCATTCCCTTATGGCATCCCTACACTGCGGTCTCAGTCTCGACGGTATTTATCCGAAAGGTTGTCTATTTGCACGGCGTACCAAAATCGATTGTTTAGGATAGGGATAAGTTGTTCCTCAACCACTTTTGAAAAGAGCTATTTGGGTTGCAAGAGACAGTAATTAAGAGAAGCACCACATATCATCCCCGGACTAATGTTCAACTACATCTACATAAATTGACTCATGAGAATATCATTAGACAAAGTGAAGTAAATCGACAACAAGCAAACAAGAGTAGAAGGGCGATCAGTTTCAAAGATTTGAGAGAGTATGGATTCGACAGAAAATACAGTTTTCCTCTGAGAAGACATGGGAAGCTCAAAGCCAAAGCCCATAAACATCTCCGGATTGTGAAGCGTATTCATGACAACGATTATAAAGTTGATCTCATTCAATCTCATTGATTTGACTCCAGATTATGAAACCGAGTCCGAAACTTCATCCCATGAAGAATTCTCAACAACTTCGGAAGTATGACACAAGAGCTGAAATTGTTATATTTTTAATAGGGTGTCCTACTTGTAATTAAGTTTTGTTTCTTAGTTTTCTATTTTTGTTGAGGGCTTGCCTATATAAGGCTGCCTTGTATGTTAAAAGGGGGATAGAGAGTTTTTGATTGGTTATAATAACTTTCCCATATATTTCCGGGTTAAAGTAATCAGTATCCTGGAGTGACACCCAAGTGGTGATCAACCATTCTTCTTTTACTTAATGCATTCTCACTTCCTTGAGATTTTCAGTCAAGCTTTTCTTCTTTTCTGAAATTTATCAAGAGCAGATTTTATGCTTAACCTTTTTTCCAGTATCATAAATCCTAAAAAAATATGTGAAATTTAGTTCATATCTTGGAGGATTATGCGAATTCATTATTTTGGATCCTTTTCATTATAAATAAAAGCCCCATAAGCATATAAAATTCTGTATTTAATTTAAAAAGAATAAAAAATTTCTCTCAATACTTGTGTATATTGTTGGATGTGGATCTTTCAAGCATTTCATATTTTTTGATATTTTCAATAACTCCGTAGAATCTAGAAGCAAGCTTAAATAGAAAAACATGAAAAATATATAACTAAACCTGGGTGCCAAGAACTCTCAATAAATGTTCCTGTTCCTTCACCATTTGCATGCGTGCTCTAGAAAAGCTAAATGCAGCTTTAGTTAATGAGTTACTACTTGTGCAGGTATTTTCAGTACCATACTTTCTACTGTCTTCCGCAATCTTGTTACCTAAGATATTAAGATTATATAAGATAAACTCGAAAATTCATAACATAGAATTCTTTATCTTTATTCACATACCAATTTCTACTTGCTTCGAGCCTGTAACGATGTAGCCTTCCAAACCACGAACAACATCCCTTTGGAAATGCTGGAAAATTAAAGCACAAATTACAAACATACCTTTTAAAATTTTCATTGCTTTAAGCGGATTACCAACCTTGCATGAGCGGGTGGATGTGTAAAGCTTTTCGATTCGATTGTGCTGCCGAAGCTCCGCCTCATCTAAACTTACATTTTCAGAACTTCCAAACGAACCCCCTCCAAATTGTTTTAGCACAGCCTACTTGAATGCTCAGCAGAGAACACAAATGTTTCATTAGGTCTATGTGAAAAATCTAAATTTGTTCTCAAGGTTTCCATTGCAAAGTTTGATCAAAGAAGTAGTTGTATTTTGAATTCCTTTTCTTCAGGGCCACGATCAGAGAATGATAATTGTAAATACTATGAAGGCAGGTAGATGATGACATCATGTACATTATTATCAAGAATCTCATGATTTCCAAGCAGCACTCAAATACTACAAGCAAGCTTTAATTACAATACCCATAAAATTTACCAAAATTTATTTATATTACATATCAAAGGCATCTGTATAATAACAGCATCTATAAACTTAAACTTATGTGCCTAGAGTAGCAATTATATATTCATGTGAATTTGTAGGACAAAAACTAAGAAAATAATGCCATGAGAACACTTGATTTATTGTGGAGAGATACCACAAATAGCACATAAAAGGAAAAAAAAGTATTTTTAAAATTGGCGAACAATCATATATCGAGCCAATCTGATCTCAAGCTAGCTTGATTTGATCCAGATAGGACTCAATTAAAACTCAATCCAAAATGGGCTAATTATATGTTTATTTAATCCAAGATCAATCTAAAGCCAAAAACTGATTCTGCTTTTGAAAGATCCACAATCTTTGAGTGAAATTCACAATCCTACATATTAAAAATCACCTAATTAAAATTTCAACCGTGTAGAATTTTCTTCATGTGAGAAACTTAACATAGTTCTAATGTACCTAAAAATACCATGTTTTAAAAGAACAAAAAATAAATATATAAGTAAATGCTTGAAGATTAACATTGCAAGGGATTAACATTTCAGATGTATAAGAGAGCTTCAGAAGAATGTTGAAATAAAGAATAGAATTGATTTAGTAAGAAATTAACAGCTTAAGAACTTGCAGATATCACCTTTAGACCGAGAAGCTGTATACAATTGCGATCCTTCCAAAATGGATTTCACTAGTTGTCACGTTAGAGAACCAGCTTTAATTAAAAAAAACCTATGCTTAGATTTAAATAATTCCAACCTATATACTTCATTTGTTTGGCTAATTTTATCCATCTTCAATTACAAAAAAAAGATCAAAATCCTGAAAACGCCAATCTCCTTATTCCACAATTAAACCAGAAAGAGCAGAAAATTCAAGTCAAACACGGATCCATTAACAAACCTTAATTCCCAATTTCAACCACTTTCCTCCACTTTCCATCATGATGACTACCATCAACCGGATATGTTAGGCACTAAGTTAAGCCAAATACAGATAAAGAAGTAAAAATCTTCAAGAACATGACGGGATTTCCCATGCGATTAAGCCCAACATCTGGGATCAAAACCAATCCGATCCCAAATGCAACGGAATGAATTCAGGATTTCGAATCGGGGAAAGTACAGAATCGATACGGGGAGAAGAGGCCACCTGTTGCTGCCTGGCGACTTGATCCCTAAGCTTTCGGAAAGCTTCCATCCGTGATCACGCGATTGAGAGGATGAAGCGGGGATGAGAGATCAATCGTCAATCTCTTCTGAGAGAGAGAGAGAGAGAGAGAGAGATGTGAGTTGAGGACCGGTTGGCGATGCCGTAGAAGAATATTAAAAAAAAATTCCGGGAAACTTTGAACTGACTTCGTTGCCTTGGGCTAATAAATTTTCATACCTATGGCACAATTTTTATATATTTACATATCTAACATCTAAATTTTCATTTTTATGAGTTTAACACTCAAATCTTTGATATATATATGCATCAGAAATATGTCAGCACAAATCTTAAAGAGATAACAAACAAAAAAGTATAGCTAAGGGGGGGGGTCCACTTGACCAGATGCAACCCCCGAATCGAGGTTGGAGGTCGATTAAGTGTAGACCTATCAAACCAATGACTAAGCCAAATCTAACCGAGCAAGGGCATCCACCTACCTATCATCACATTCTGACTGTGGGAAAGGAATCATTATCACTAACAGTTTCATAGACACTTATGAGATTTCTTATCAAGGGCCAAGAATTGTCACTAACATAGCCCATGAATATCTCAAACCAACATATTATCCAGAAATGAGTAACCTATCAGATTACAGTGATTCATGCTCTGCTCGACAGTCTAGTCTCATTTTGCAGACATGAACTCCTCATCTAGGGATGAACGGTCAATAATCTCACTGGAATAACTAATCGACAAAGCCGAGTAAATCTACCAAATTTTGCCACCCTAAAGACCTTCAAAGTCCGACCAACAACCTCGATGAATCACATTCGAATGAGAAGGCCTTGCTGAACCAAGGCCCGCAACGTTTAGTCGTCCGAGTCAGAGTATAATAGAGTCGTAGGCCCATACATGTAAAAAAACCTATAATGTCCTGTAACGCACATTATGTAAGAATAAAAATTTTCACTTTCCTTTTTTTTTCGTCACATTCTCAATTCAAACTCTCTCTGTCTTTTTTTTTTTTTTTTTNTCAAACACTCTCTGTCTTTTTTTTTTTTTTTTATCTTGATTCATTGTTGTTGCCTTCATTTTCTATGCATATTTACCACCCTCACGGCTATTTAGGGACAACTAACGCCCGGGCTAGGGCATCGAATGACAACCTCACATGTCGTGTCTCCCATTACAACTTCATTTTCTTCGCATATTTACTATTTATTAGGTTAAGTGTTACATATGTAAATCCCTCATTATTTCATAAATAAGATTTTCCCATATCAAAATAGAACAATTTTTTTAATAATGTTAGTTAAAGTTAAATTTAATTGGGTTCATATTTTCTTAATTTTAAAAAATTATGATAATAACAATATAATGACAATATAATGATAATAATAAATATATTGATTAAGTTGCACCAAATGATTAAATAAGTTTAATTGAATAATCATTTATAGATTTTTTATACTCTAAATGATGTAGGATCAGTGGTTGAACAGTTGAATTCGTAGAAGGAACGTGTTTTACTGCCTCGAGGTAAGTAACTATTTTTTCTTAGAGGATAAGCATACCCTTCCTAATTAGGAGCATTAATCATTATTACTTATAGTAGATTCATAGTTATTTATATATGATTGTCAGTCATGTTCTTGCTACTCTAATAATGATTTTGTACTGGTTATATGCCTCAATTATTGCTAATGATAAAATCACTTTTTACCTTAATTTATTAATATAAAATTTCTTGCATATTGAGTTAATCTTACAATTATTATATATTTTTTCCCGCACTGTATGAATTTGCATACGCATATCACAAGTCTGCATGAAATAACATACTATTTACATATTTTAGCCGTGGAAAATTTGGTATGCTTGTGNGCACTGTATGAATTTGCATCTGCATATCACAAGTCTGCATGAAATAACATACTATTTACATATTTTAGCCGTGGAAAATTTGGTATGCTTGTGTGATGACATGTCGGTAGATCCCTTTTGGATAACCGGGCCGACGAGCCCACAAAGTGAAGACTCTATAGAAATTCATCGGGTTTCAATGAGTTGGTATTGATCTTCTAAGTTTCAGGGTGTCAGTTAAACTGATTCTATAAATATAAATAATGAAAAAAACTGAATAATAATAAACTTGATTTGAAACGATTACTTCTCATGATAAGTAAACATATATGATGGTTACCACTATTTTGTTATTTTATGATGTTATATATGCATGAACTAATCATCTTTATTTATTATTCGTATTGTATGCCCCATTTCTCAACTTTTATGCTTTAATAATTAGTTATTATTTACTGAGTTTGTTTGTCAACTCACTCCTTCACTTCTTACAAGACATGTTCAATTCAGCCACCAGCAGGACTGTCACCAACAGAGCATATTTGACAATTTTAGATTTTCTATTTTGGTTTATTTCAGTATTTGCTTTAGTTATTGTATTTTTTCCTTTGGGGTTCGAGTGGTTATTTCTTATTTTTATTTTAGTTTTGATTAGGGTAGTTCTTCTACTTTCTTTGTGAGTTGTATCAACGAACTATTCATTATGAAATAAAATTTATATTTATTGGTTACTCCTATTATTATTTGCATATAATCTTTTCTTTTAAAATAAAAACCAAGTTCAATTCATTTCATTATGCCCCGCGTTGTCGGGATTCACCGTCTTTTAGACCCAGGGTGTGACAGAGTGATATCAGAGCCTATGTTTTGTATTTAACATTCATTGCCTTGGCATTTCATATCCCTTGTCTTCTTAGGATTAAGTAGGGGTTGCCAACGTTCCAGCCCGCCCATCAAGCTCGTCCTCGTTGACTGAAGATTCCTTCGAGCTTCGGGTTCTGTTAGAGTCTTTCTCCGCCGAAACAGAAATGGAGGGCACGCCGGTGAATCCTACGATCCCAAGAAGGGGGCGAAGAAGCGGGACCTTCGCACCAAACAACCATTTTTCATAATTCGAGTCGCCTTGAGTCATCCAAATGAAGTAGATGAAGAAAACCTTTACCATCAAGAAAGTGAAAGTGATGAAGTGTCGATGACACATCTATTTGGCTATGAGGGTATAGAAGAGGGTGATTTTTAAGTAAAAGTGAATTTACCAGATATTGACGATCGCATGGATCTGGACGAGTTCATCAAGTGGCTCTAGATAGTAGAACTGGTCTTTGAATACAAGTACATTCCACCTGTCAGAAGAGTTAAGATAGCCGTCATTAAATTAAAGAAGAATGCATATCTATGGTGGGAAAATTTCAAATGCCTATGCCAGCGAGAGGGAAAAAGAAAATCACAATCTGGTTGAATGAAAAGGGAGATGCAGCATAAGTACCTACCAGTTACATTATAAACAGGATGTGTTCTTGATGTTTCATCATTTACTGCAGAAGATCTTTTAATAGATTTAATAGATAAGTACATTGGTGAGTTTGAGCAGCTTATATTGAATTGGAGCTTTAAAAGGATACTATAGCTCTTATTTAGATTTGCTCCGAACAAAAGATGTGTCGTAACTGCTAGCGGAAAAGAAGTCTAAAGCGCTATTATTAATGATGTGCTTGTTCCGAGGGGTCTCTGCTTCCCTAACCAGCATCGTGTTGATCTTACTTAACCCACCAAAACTATTAGAGCAATGAATCTCAACATGATAACTCTCATGGAAGTTGTGTCCTAGAATGTAAGCCAAACACTACAAGCTATTTTTGTAGCTCAAATTACACAAGCGGCCCGAGCTATTCAACAAGTGGTGCAATTGGAACTACTAACCACTTAACCAGTACAAGTAGTGGTAAACCTAATCAACCAATGACAATGATCAATGTGAGTGCCATGGATTGAGTGATGGACTAGTTTTTGAAGACATATCCTCCTACCTTCAATGACACGGTGAACCCGATCAAGTCTGATGCATGGCTCCATGATATCGAGAAGAGACTTTAAGGAATAAGTAACCTTAAGAATGTAAGGTGGACATTGCAATATTCCAACTACGCGAAGGAGTTGATGATTGGTGGGAGAGTCACCATCACAACACTTTTGGACCAGACACAGAAATTTCTTAGGTGGATTTAGAGAGTTTGTTCCTAGAGTAGTGTTTTTCTATAGCGAATCGAGATAAGATCATGAACAACTTAAGCAAACTTGAAGAAGGAATGCGGTCCATTTAGAATGACACACAATTTGATAGGATCATCCATTTCATTGCTTTGACTAATCAACATGAAGATTAGAAGATCTACCACCTAATTGTTGGCTTGAGAGAGGATTTTCAGAGGTCCTATATGTTGTCAAGTGTATGAATTACAAAGTGTTGGTGGACCAAGCTATTCATGCAAAGATTAGGATCAATGTCTGTGAAGAAAAATGTGTTGGGAAGTGGAAGAATTTAGATACACGAGCGTTGAAGTTTTCAAAATAAGCAACATGATAATCATAGGCGATAGGTCAAAAACAAACCCATGATGTGTTCATTACGGGAAATAACATTCTAGGACTAGTAACTCTATTTCCATGAAATACTTCAACTATTATAATACCAACCATAAGGCTAAGGATTATCCCCTTAAAGTACAAGATCAGCCATAAGTGACAAATACTTAGGGAAATATTTCTAAGTCTCATCACAAGAATAAGTGACAGAAGTCAAACGAAGGTCAATTTTAGACGCATCACATAAAGGGTAAAGTGAACCATAATTATTTTCAACCTACACTAGCTGCAAAAAGTGGTGACATCTCAACTATATCAGCTCCATCCTCCTACATCATGCTACCAGCAGTACTAGCAACCTCAATAGCTGTCACTGATGTATCAACACCCTTTAATGGTGCAATACCAACCTCAGTGATCTCAAGCTTCGGAGCACCCAAACATGCAATTCCATAACGAGCATTTGTTATGACGTGGGAAAAAGCTTGAGAAGCTCCTAATGTGGTAACATGCATTATCCTTATTTTAAAGAAACTGGTAAAGGTATTATTTGTTTATGGGCCAACTCTTTTATTCTTATGAATCAAATTTGTATCTAGTGCATTTATTTCTTCATTACAATCATATCTATCAATAACCCTACCATCTAGCTAACCCATGGTCCTTACTCAAAGTGTTTGTGATTGCGATATCATTTTCATGGCATGCACATGCCTGTCACTCTCATAGTATTCTCACTAGCTAAGTTTGATGTAATCATGGGTATGAACTGACTATTTACAAATCATGCAATTGTAAATTATCTTTAGAGGCAAGTGAATTTTTGTATACCTGGCTCAGTTCCTTTTTTTACATTTAGGGTACTAAAGGAGTTATTTCTTGCCTAATTTTAGTATATGGCTTATAAGTTGATCTCTCATGGGTGTGCAAGTTATCTAGCTCATGTGGTAGATTTTGAGAAACCTAGTGTTAGCTTAGATAGTGTTCCAGTGGTTCAAGAATTTTTTGATGTGTTTGTTTACCTCATTTTTGGTCACATAAAACTCACAAAAGCATCACCACTTGGGCCGGTGCAGCCACATTGAACAAAATTGCACTTGCCCATTTTTTTGGCCTGGTGTGGTTACGTCAGGCCTAAGCTTGACCATGTCGGAATGTTCCTTGGTATGGTCTCACCTAGCCTGGGTGTGACCACACCCAAATTTTCTTACTCTGGTCATACCATCCCTTGACAAGACCGCTCCAGGTATAACTGGAATAACCAATCCATGCGGCCACTTCTCTTAACATGCTAGTGATATGCGGCCTTCATCAGTGGCATTTCGTAGCTCATTAACGATCTCGTTCCTCTCTATCGTCGATGTGCCACCTAATCAGATGGCCAAGAACCCTCAATCATTGCCTTCCCTAGCCTGTAAATATGTTATCTTTAGCGCTCTCTGAAAGATCCCAACTCTTTGACACTTTCCTAGGATAACCCGAACAGAGGAAGAAGAAGGAAAACATTCCTCTGGAAAACCACCTCCTTTAGGTAAGCTTTTTGTTTACTTTTAATCAAAGTTTTTTTTTTAAAACAAAATTCCTAAGTTTTAAATTGATTTTAAGCTAGGTCAATCAATTCAATAGCCTTGAATTAGGCTTGGGTTTGGGTTTGGGTTTGACTCAGATCGACCTGAACCCAACCTAACCCTAAGCCATCTAAACCCAGTTTAACCTACCCCAACCCTCAAACCTAAGTTGATCCCTAAACCATAACCCTAATCTAACTTGAACCCTAGAACTAAAACCTAGCTCAAACCTAAACCTAAATTAAATGAAAAACCCAAACCCAACATTAGACCTAACCCAACCTAGGTCTAACTTAACCTTAAACCTAAGCCAACTTAGGTCTAATCCAAACTCAACCTAGACTTAACCCTAATTAGGTCTAAACTAAACCCAAAATTAGACTTAATCCAACTTTTGGCTAACCTAAACACAAATCTGACTCAAACCATAAACCTAGCCCAGTTCTGACCCGACCTAGACCTGACTCAAACCCTAAAACCTAATCCAAGTCTGGCCCAACTCAGATATTACCCAAACTAAACCAAAGCTAACCCAAATCCAACTCAAACCAAACCTACGCTAACTCGGGTCCAACTCAAATCAAACCTAAGCTAACCCAGGTCAATCTAACTTAACCCAGGTAAACCTAAACTAAACCCAACTTAACCAGGGTCCAACCCAAATCAAACTTAAGCTAATATGGGTCAACCCAAATGAAACCCAGCCTAACCCAAGCTAGTCTAGGTCCAACCGAGGCGCAAATTAACTGATCCAATACATACCTTAGCCCAATCTTATGCTAACCTAAGCTGGAAATTTACCTTATCTCACCTTATCCCTGGCCCAAGTCTAATTCAAAGCTAAATTATATGTGTTATTTTATATATCTATCATTTCAGATGTTATTTCATGTTCAAGAACAAAAAAAAACAAAACAAAAAACAAAGAAAAAAGATTAAATTAAAAAAATAAGAACGAAAACCTCTCAATTTTCTTCACAAACACCAAAAATCAAACTTCAAACAAAACAAACTCAAAAATTAGAAAATCTTACTTTCTCAACATGACTAACAAACCTAGGGATTGAAACAAGACATGAATTAAGATATTAAACTTCAAATAAAATCTAAAACACATCAAGATAAAGAAAGATAACAAAACCTAGGTAGATCTGACATGAACCTTATGTTAGCTAACTTATACACTAAATCGAGGGTCACAAAGTTGCCCTATGTTAGTCTGAGTAAAGAAGCCTAAGTTAGTCTAGATACTCAGTTATTGTTAAGGACTAGGGCATATAAAACAACAAAGCAACCCCCTAAGTCTAGAGGGAATAACTTAAAATGAAGTAACCCAGGGTTACTGACAAAGTTATTTCAGACTACTTCGAAAATACGAATCCTCCATGCTCTAATATTCAAGGGGATTCTTATTTATGAGGTTGGTCATAGCCGACAGATACCAATGCTTCAAAGATGTGAAAAAGCATGAGCATTTTGACCGGGGACGTTATTCTCAAAGTATAGGGTAGTCCGCCTATAAAATTTCTTGTTGAGTCTATAACCTTATTTCTCATCTAGAAATCCTTTTCTACCTAACTCTATCCTCAGATTAAGGCTTCCAACTGTTCCTGTCAGTCAAATCCAACATCATTGATTTATCTTTTAACTCCACTTAGTCAGTTCAAACTCATTGCCAGTCCCTTTCAAATATTTTGATACACTTTTCTCAAACATTTATCCTACATTTTGCTTGGGCTTTTCCCATAACATGTCACCATCAGACTGTAAGTCCCATTATTTGAAACCTAGTTCTTCCAATTTGGTCCCTCCACTGGAGTAATGAAAATTCGGTCTTAGGAAATTAGACTTATCACATTGATCGAGAGTTTTCTTTAGGGCTCATGGCTTTGAAGATGTAATTAACTATGAGAGTTTTCCCCTATAGAAAATAAAGACCCCAAAATTAAAATAAACCTTATCTTACACCCATAATATAAGAGAAGAATCTTGGTTTCGCAGATCCATAAATTCCAAAGATTCTCCATCTAAATGATTGTATCTATTCTAAGGTAATGTTTATATCTTCAGAAATAGTATATTATTCTTTAAATGACATATTTGATCACATAGAAAAAAATCTTTTGAGATCCATGGTGGCCGCCCACACAAAAAAAATCACACCAATATTTCCTGAAGATTTACCTACTTACCATCGGGTCGTGAGATTGACTTTACCATATACCTACTTTTGGGGACCATTCTAATTTCTAAAGTACCATATTAGATGGCCAATATTAAACTCTAGGAGCTAAAAATCTAGTTGCAAGAATTGCTTAATAAAAGATTCATCGGGTCCAGTGTTTTGCCTTCAGAAGCACCAGTTTTGTTTTAAAGAAGAAAGACCTAAGCATGCAGTTCTGCATTGACTACAGAGAGTTGAATGATGTGACCTTGAAGAACAAATATCCACTACTTCATATAAATTATTATTTTTATCAACTACAAGGTTCTTCTGTGTTTTCCAAAATCAACATCTGAACGGGCTACTATCAGTTGAAGATTAAGAATGAAGATGATTCAAAGATTGATTTTCGATCTCGATATGGGCAGTATGAATTTCAGTGATGTCATTTGATTTGACTAATGCCCTTGTTGTCTTTATGGACTTGAAGAATAGATTTTTAAAGCCATACTTGGATTGATTCATTATTGTCTTCAGTGATGATATTTTCCTTTACTCTATGGATGAAGAGGAACACACCCAACATCTCGGAGGAGCACTGAATACTCTTTGAGAGAAGACACTTCATATCAAATTATTTTAGTGTGAATTTTGGCTTTGAGAAGTGGCATTTTGGGACATTTTGTTAATGAAGCTGGAATTTCTGTGAATCCTATAAAGATTAAGGCAATAACAGATTGGATGAGACCAATTACTATCATCAAGATTCATAGTTTCCTTGGATTAGTTGGATATTATAAGAGATTTGTTGAAGATTTTTCTCTTATTACTACAGCCCTATCAAGGATGACTCAAAATGCTGTTAAGTTTGAATGGTTCAATGCTTGTGAGCAGAGTTTTTAGATACTCAAGAATTTTTTGGTGATAGCCCAACTCTCAGCATTTCCTCTAACATAAATGGATTTCAGATCTACAGTGATTCTTACATCAAGAATTGGGATGTGTTCTAATGCAACATGGTAGAGTTGTAGTTTATGACCATAGACACTTAAAAATGCATGAAAGTAATTAGCATACACACCACTTAGAGTTAGCTGAAGTTATATTTACACTAATGATTTGAAGGTACTACCTAAATGGCATTTGTTGTGAGGTCTTAACTGACCATAAGAGCTTGAAGTATATTTTCACTTAGAATGAGTTGAACTTGGAGCAATAATGATGACTTAAGTTAATAAAGGGCTATGATTTGGAGATTCAATACCACCCTGATAAGGCAAATGTGCATGTGTATGCTTTAAGTAGAAAATCTTCGATGAATGCAACTTGAATGATCACTAAAGAGCCTGAGCTAGCATGAGAGCTGGAGCCACTTTAACTCGATATAGTACCAATACGAGCTAATCCAAGCATGTATCAATTGTCAATTCAGCCCACACAACACAAAACACAAAACACAAAGACGATGAATTTAATGTCAGAGGTCACATTTTTCTGAAGGTTTCAACAATGCGTGAAGTTACACGTTCTAGCCAGACTGGAAAACTTCAATCTTGTTTCATTAGTTATTTTGAGGTGATCGAAAAATTCAGTAATGTTTCATACTGTTTGGCTCTTCCTTCAAGACTTGTAAAAGTACATAATGTCTTTAATGTCTCTATACTTCGATATGAGCCATTGGAGATTTGCAGAGACCATAGTTGTGAAGAAGTACAAGATCACATCTTGGGAAGTAAAGTTTGACAACTTATTCATTGATCGAGTCCTTTCATCAAAGTGTTTTTGGAAACCAATCAAAATGAGAAGTAACTTGGGAGATTGAAGAAGAGATGATCACGAAGTACTCGTAGTTGTTCAAATTGGGGACCAAATTCTTTTGAGGAGGATAGTATGTAAGAATCAAAATTTTCTCTTTCCTTTTTTAACTATCATCTCTATTCAGACTCATGTAATTTCTTTCTTGTTTTCTATTCTTTTGTTGTTTTCGCCTTTCTTTTCTTTGTGTGCTTGTCGCCCATACGATTGTTAGGGACAATCGACGCCCGAGCTAGGGCATCAAATGAAAACTTCACCGGTCGTGTTTCCTGTCGCAGTTTCGCTCAAATTATCACCGAACTTCCCCTCCCTCCTACTCATGTGGCCGAAACCCTCACAGTATAGTCATGCTTAGTGCTAGCCAGGAAAGCAGCGACATGATCGTGACGTGTAGAGAAAACTACCTTCCTCCTTCCGGCCGCTCCTACCTGAAACCCTTGAGGAAGGTAACCCTCATCTTTCCCCCTTCCTCTCCTTCCTCTCACCCGCTTACACACACATCAGCTCTTCTAAATCCTGTAAAACCATCTTCCAATAGGAATGGCTAATAATAATAATAATAATAATAATAAATATATTGATTAGTTGCACTTAATGAATAAATAAATTTAATTACATAATCATTTATATTTATTTTCTAAATGGTGCAGGATCGCTAGTTGAATCGTTGAATTTATAGAAGAATTGTGTTTTGTCACCTCGAGTTAAGTAACTGCTTTTAATTGGATGATAAATGTACGCTTCCTAGTTTGGTGCGTTAATCCTTGCTATTTATAATAGATTCATGGCTATTTATGTAGGATTGCCAAGTGTGCCCTTGCTACTTATCATTTTGTACTAGTTACATGACTCAATTATTGTTCGTAATGAAATCACTTACTGTCTTACTTTATTATTGCAAAATTTTTTGCATAATTGAGTTAATCTTATAATTATGATATTCTATTTTCTTTCACTTGTATGAACTTGCATCTATCATGTCACAAGCCTGCATGAAATAACATATTCATTATATATTATACTTGTAGAAAATTTGGTATGCTTGCGTGTTGTTATATAGGTTGGTAAAACTATTTTGGATATTAGCTAGTCGGACTGACAGACCCACATAGTGACAAATCTATTGGAAATCATCAAGTTTCCTTGTGTTAGTATTGACCTTCTCGGTTTTAGGATGTTGACTCTATAAATATAAATAATGAGAAAAAAATTGAATAATAAGAAAATTGATTTAAAACACTTACATGTTTTTTTTTTTTTTATGATAAGTAAGCCAATTTGATGGTTACCATTCTCTTTTGCTTTATGTTGTTGTGTATGCATGTAGTAATCATCCATATTTATTATTCATATTGCAAGCTTCATTTTTTTTTTATCATTTATGCTTTAATAATTATTTGTTATTTACTAAGTTTGTCAATTAAACTCACTTCTGGAAAAATAACATATCAGGTTCTATTCAACCATCAATAAAACTGCCTCTATTGGAACAGAGACTTGGCAGTTTTAGATTTTCTGTTTTGACATTTTTTTCAGTATTTATTGTAGTTATTGTATTTTCATTTTAGGGTTTGGGTAATTGTTCATTATTGTTATTCAATTTTAATTAGGGCATTTTTTTCTACTATCTTTTCAGCTGTATCAGTAAATTATTCATTCTGGAATATAGATTTATATTTGTTGATTTATTCCTACTAATATTTGCATACAATCTTTCTTTTGAAAATACAAAACAGGTTCAATCCATTTCATCACGCCCTGCATTGTCGGGTGTACTGCTTTTCGGACCTGGGGTATAACACATTAAAGCAAGGGAAAACATGTAACTTCACATATTGTACCTCATTTCATTATAAATAGAGATATCATTTTATAAAAAAAAGAATAATCGATAAGATTGATTGTAGTTCATTCCTCAACATTTCTTTCTCTCACTCTATCTCACACACACACACTCTCACACACACATTTTCTATGTGATATGATTTTAATTCACAAGAGAAAATGAAGTAGAAAAATATATAATAATAAATTTTAATGAAAATCGACCATCACATTCATGAAAAATTGACTAATTTAAAGGAGTTTTTACAAAACACCCAACATCACCCATCCAACACCTAAATTTGCATACTAATAAACTACCACCCAAACGCTATTCTCCAAAATTTCATCTCACTGTCTCCTCCTGTTCCTATCGTTTATCCCCACTCTTCTACTCCTCGTGATCTGCCTTCTTGCCCCATTTCTTCCTCCGTCGGGCTTCTCCTCCTAAAAGCTTCGACCGATGCCCCCATCAAAAAAGAAGACGGTACAAGTAAAACTACCCAACACTTTTCTTCCATTTTCGGTCTTCTTCTCTTGGCAGCGGCGTACAAAGGCCTCCATAAATCCCATCTTTCTCTGTATTCCTCCCATTCCCATTTGTGCGCTTATAGTGTTGTATATTTTATAATCTATCTTCCAACATGCCAAGACTCCATAAAGCCCATCTTTCTCTGCCCACCTCCCACCCACATTTATGCGCATCAGGTGTTGGATATTTTGTAATCCGTCTTCCCACCTTCCAGGACTACGTAAATCCCATCTTTCTCTGCCTTCCTCCCACCCCCATTCGTGAATGGGCTTCATGTTCTTCAAAGTTCATAATCCGTCTTCCAACCTGTTAGGGGCTGAAGGCAAGATGAAAGACAAGTTGTATTTAGTTTTCTGTAGGTTATTTGGAATGTTGACCTTTCTTTACTCATTTGCAGAATCTTGGTTAAAATTTG
The DNA here is from genome assembly GCA_002079205.1 of Phalaenopsis hybrid cultivar. Lineage (NCBI taxonomy): Eukaryota > Viridiplantae > Streptophyta > Magnoliopsida > Asparagales > Orchidaceae > Phalaenopsis > Phalaenopsis hybrid cultivar. Next base: position 198,665 of record JXCR01148245.1, read on the forward strand.
GAAAATTTTGTCTTAACATTGCCCAAAAATCGAGTGCACATTACCAGGAGGAGACACCTATATTTTTGACATGAAAAATTCTGAAAAGAGAAAACCACGGGGCCTAATACAATTGAAATATTCGACTATAAATGGTGAGTGCACATATTTACTCATCTCTTAAATTATAGAAGATGTAGTTATAAAGTTGATCATTGTAAATGAACAAGTGTGGGGCATTGATAATGGTCATACTCTAGCTGCAAAGAATGTAGTTTTTGATGATAGCAGGCTTCAAGGGTCGTAGTTGAATTCTATGGAGGCAGCAGCTAACCATGAATGTTGTAGATTATGGTTGTAGCGATAGCTTGTCGTATAATCTATAGTTGAAAGACATGGTAGTAGTTGATTAGGTGGACTCTAGATAATTGTTTTAGGAGTGTTGGTTGATTATATAGGTCATAGTAGTAAGCTACAGTATTTATGAGTCACATAAGTCATAGTTGGTCACATAGGCCATAATGCTGAGCTATGATGATTTTTATAAGCCGCAATGACTAGATTTGGAAGCTACACAAGTTGTGGATGACATAATCCATAGTCGGTCACTTATGTCGTAGTGGTAAGCCCTGATGACATTTGTAGGCCACAGGTGTTGAAAGGAGCTGCACAAGCTGTGGATCAAGTAGGTTGTAGTTGGTCGTGTAGGCTATAAATATGAGCTGTGATGACGCTCGTAGGCTATGGAGGTCGGAGTTGAGAGTTGCATGAGTTGGTCACATAAGTCGTAGTTGTTAGAGGTGATGTTGTCTGTTGGCTGCATGGTTTGAAGTCAGGAGCCACATGAGTTTTGGAACATGTAGGTCGTAGTTGACCACGTAGGCCAAAGTGGCGAGCTATGATGACATCCGTAGGGTACAGAGGTCAGAATCAGGAGCAGCCCATAAAGGAGCTTTAAGAATATTGAGACAATCATCATCTTTAGAGTGCATTGTTACATTATCTTCAAAAAGTGTCATTGCACAATATGTGGGGTGCATTGTTATACCATAATTAGGGTGTTTCATTTATCGTATTTGGGGTATATTATTACACCATCTTTGAGAGACGTCATCACATCGTATGTGGGGTGTGTTGTTACATCGTCATTGGGGTGTGTCGTTACACTGTATTTGGGTACATATTGCACCATATGTGAGGTGTGTTATTACATCGTCATCGGGATGTGTTGTTCCATCGTATTCAGATTGTTTCATTATACTGTATTAGGGATGTGTTATTACACCATATTTGGGGCACATTATTTTATCATCTTTGGGAGGCGTCATTACACCGTATGTGGGGTGTGTTGTTACAACATCATCAGGGTGTACCGTCACACGGTATATTGTACAACGTATTTCTCCATTGCGATTTACTGTTTTTCAACGTATGTTGGGATTATGTAATCTACATTACAAATCCACAAGAGACTTTCTTGTGAGGAGATAGTGATGGCTAATAGTGGTCGATGGTGGCCAGTAGGCAGCGATCAGAGTTGGTCAGAGGCGGCGGTTGGAGCTGTCTGGAGGCGATAGTTGTCAAAATTGGCAGCAGAGTTGGCATGCGACATTTGCCAGAGTTGGCGGCAGTAGCTTCCGGAGTTGGCCGACGGCGTTGGACAGATTTAGCAGTGGTAGTTGTCGGAGTGGGAGGTATTTGCCGGATTCACTTTTGGTGCAGAAATGACGCTGGATTTCAGCCCATCGTCCAAGCTTTTGTCTTCTTATGGCTCAAGATCTTGGTCCCCTTTTAAAGAGGGGGTAGAGCTCTATTTATAGAGTTTAGATTGTAAATAAAGAAGAAATTCAGACTGCTACATCGGACAACCGAAATAAATTCTCTCAATCAGATGACATTCGGGGAACATTCGAGTGTCTTAATGATGCAAGAATTGAGTGATCTTAGGGTCATTGGATTCATCTTGTTGAAATGCTTAATTTGACTATAAGAATGTTAGAATTGAAATCCTTTAGACATTCCAATTATGTATAGGAAGGTTTCAAAAGCAGTTTAATTGCTTGATGTAGGTCCGATTTAACGCAGATTGAATCAATTTTAGTATTATTGGGTACGTCTTGTTGAGCCGACTAATTTGACTGTAAGTTTGCTGAAATCAAAGTTTTGTATAATTTTTAATCCAATTTTAAACATTTTTTCTCAAAAAATTATCTCGAGATTCGTGTCATACCTCGAGATTCAAGTCAAATGATGAGAATTTGTTGATGGAGTAACAACTATTTCAGCTCAATTCCTTCAGTATCAGATTCTTGTTTTATTTTCATTTCTTCATTTAATTTCTTACTTCAACGAATAAGTTGACTAACTATTTCTGAATTTACTCAACTATTCTCTTTTACAATGAAATTCTTATTTATTATCCGAGATTGTGGAAAATAAGTCAATTCGATTAACAAGATCAACAAGCAACTAAGACAATCATATTTTCTGTCTTTGTAATCTATAATGTAAATTATACACCACTTACAGGTGATAAGGAAGAAAGTTCTACATGCCCCCGTGATTGAATAGAACGGGATTGCAGGTACTTTAAGTGGGTTGATGAAGTTGATCGAACACCAGATAATGTTGACATTGATCTTGACAGAGGTATAGATTGTGTGCAATACCAATTAAAGAGTAACGAGCGTATGAAATATGAGCTTTACAAGCTTAGATTTTCAATGTTATTTGTACTATCAATGAACAACTTGGTTTATGTAAAATATAATTTTTGAGGCATCAAAGTATATTAAATTTTTGGAAATGAATGATTCCTATATCGGGCATCTTTTCAACTCTGAATTAACATATATATATATATATATATATATAGATATATATATAAGTTTCTTTTTTGTGGCATTTACATACATATCTTTTACAATTCTCATGTATTTACAGTGTACCAAACCCAACCTTATAAAATACATCTTTTTATGCATATGAGAGAGAGGGACTGCTTATAAACAACATCAGTTCACATTTCTTTATTTAGCTATACCATTTCTGTCGAATATGACTCGCATGCTATAAGCTCGAAATAATGAAATTCTAAAGAACAAACCATATAAAGATAACTGAATCATCAGCACGTCCATACAAAATACAATAATTTGTCATTATTCTCCATAAAGTCTTAGTAGTTGTTGAAGATGTCATCAACCATCATAAATAGCAAACCTATCATTTCTAGCCCTCAAAATAAGGTATCATGATAACCATGGTTCAGTCGATTTGGTAGGGTATTCATGAACACATAAATACCACTCATTTCCTTTGTGGTTATATATCTAAAACCTAAACTTCAATTTTTACATCAAAAACAAGAAAAAGAAAAACCTGAAATAAGTATGAGAAGATAAAAAATTTGGTAAAACAAAAGGCTGAAATAATTGGAGACATCGCTTAGAACTTAATAGAAGACACTAGAAACTGTCGCAGTTTTTTAAAATATACTTCTCTTGAAACATTAGAAATCATTTGTTGAAAGGACATTTCAAACCAATTATATAAGGAATGAATCAAACAGGAAAACTTCATCTCGGTATATAATTAGTTAATTCATTTCCAGAAAAAAAGAATACAAGTGTGTCGAAGCGGGTCCGGCCCAGGAGTCTTATGTATTGAGATTAATAGAGTTCCACTTAGCAGATTATCTGTAATGTCTAGCCAGTGCAGATTGGAGTGGACACCCAATGAAATCATATTTGGAAATACATTGTTACTCATTGTAAACCTTGAGAATGTAGGACAAGATAAGCTTATAACATGATAGTTGTTAAAATCAGAATTGTGCAAAAAGAAGAAATATAAACATAAGAGTAAATACTGGTATAGATAAATTAACGGATGTAAAGACGAGATAAATTTTCCAATCTAATGAAGATAAGAGTGCCTTAAGATTTTCAATTTCATCCCTAAGAAATGTCTTTGTTGTGTCAAAGAGGGCTTCAAGTCAGTTAAAGATGAAACACTTAACATGCCTCACAAGAAAGTAATTGTAAGTTAGGGCATTATAAGAGCATGGTGACCATATTATTAGAGTGTGTTCAGCATGTATCAAAAAGAGATGCATCAAACTACGCCGAATACTTCGATCGCGATGTGCTTTGGGCCGCGCCGCACGAAAAAAGCGGCCCCAAACGGGCCCTAAGTGGCCCAAATGTAGCATGATAAATAGCTTTAAAATGTGGGATCAAAATAAATTTTGAACAAAATATAGAGCAACAAATTATGGTTTCAGAAAAAGCAAAAAACATAAATTGGATACATCAATGCAAGTAAAACAAAATTAGGGAAACCAATATTAAACAAAAGAAAGGATGAAATATGATTGAAAAAACAGCAAATATTTGAAGTCCTAAAAACTACCAGAAACTAAAGAAACAAAAGCACTTCAAAAAAAGGAGTGACCAAAAAATATACTTTAATAAGAGATTTACTTTAATTTACATGCATACCATAATGGTGGCCAAGCCAAATCGGCGTATGTATGTAAGACGTCCAAAAATCTTGATCAGATAAGCACATGACTTTAATTAACAAGCACTTTAATATACTTAGGGGCATAACCACAGTGGTGCATAAGCTAAAATCCTGCACCGCAATGCTTGTCATTATACTATCCTGCCACTCTACCTAAGCCCCTACTGTCATTAGTTTCATGGTTATGTGATAAAGCTCTGTAGAAAGTTTCTACACATTAAGCCCTGAAGCAATAGAAAGCTACTCATGTATATTTCAGCCATTTCATGCAGATTGGAACTTTTTACACATAAAATCCTCCAGTGAGAAGAAAATGAAGCATTGGTACATGTAAAACATCCAGGAATTAAATATTTCCCTTTTAGAAGTGAAATAAACCTTTTCATGCATTATTCTATGGCATGAAAGTGTCATAAAGATGAAATTTTAAGAGTTAGATATGTAAATACATACAAATTGTATCGTGTGTATGTAGATTTCCCTTTTACTAACAAAATCACAAGTCGTTGCCTGCTTTTTGGAGCCGACCTCCTCAATAGCTCCCTTAACTCTGCTATAAGATCCTCAAATTGAGAAAATAAGGCACAACGTTTAGAAGGAAAGGAATCCAACATCTGTGACATTGACTGTAGCTACAAAAGCTTCCCAATTCCTACAGCGATAAAGAGCAGCAATACCACCCCATCAGTAAGACCAAAAAAACCAACTTTAACTATAGCCACATTAGGAAAACTGCTTGAAAGTACAAATCTTTCCCCATAGATGGAAAATACCAGAGTTGCAACATTTAATAATGCTTGGGCACTATTAGAAATCTTTTACCATCAGAAATAGGGATCATATTCTTCTAAGAACTTCAGCATGAAAGATTAGGAAATAAACTTATCTACCTAGTAAATGACTCCTAGTAACAAAAAAAAAAAATTTAACAATTGTGTGATAGCATGTTAGCACAAAATAATTGTGACTATGGTAGTACAGAAATCAGTTGAAACAAAAGTAATCAACTAAAAGTAAGAGATATGTTATGTATTGTGAACTATTCTATTCGCCTTACTGGAAACTTAGCCTGAGCCCTCCTTTGAGCACCTATATTAGATTCATAGTGTACGTCTTGCTCAACATTTGATATTTATGAGTGTATTAGGTTCTTGCAGGTACTCCTATGGTGATCCCAATCTCTGCAAAAACTACATTTGTGAGCAATTTTCGCTCTCTTTGATGTGCTTTCAAGAAATATTTTAAACATTTATTTTTGTGGCCAACCTCGTGGCCTTAAACAATTTGGAATCTCGACCTACATATCAACATTAACAAAATTCTATTGGCCTTTCCCCGGAAGTGTTGATATTGCACCTTATAAGCCATTTTATATCTGCTAAAAAAATTTAAATGAAGTCATAGAAATAATGAATATAAGATTATGTGTTAGCACATAATTACCTTTTCACTTGGTAATGCTCATCTACATAGCGTGCCATAATGGATGTTGTTTGGATCCACTAACTGCTTTTGTTTGGATGATGGATGTAAGCTAGACTAGTTAACTGTCAAAATCTACTACTACATTCATTTTTTTTATATCATCTTCTTATCATTCAAGTGTCTCCAACCTTAACTTTTGTTTGTTTTGACGGTCTAATCATGAATGTCATTTTGCTTGTTGTAATCTCCCTAATATATCATTCAAAATGGAGCACTAATTCTCCTTTCCAGCTAGTTAAACTTAAATTCCTTTGTGCACGTTGCTCCATGATCTTAAACATAAGCATATCAATCAAATCATTAATCGGTTTACTTCGGGACCCTAAAATTCAAGAATTAAAAGATGTCGTCATATTGTTTGTGTTAAAATGACTATATCTATCAAGAAGTCAGATTTTGACCATTTGTATAGTAACAAAGTCAAATAAGAATGCATTGTATGACTGATTTTGAATATCCCATTAAGCTTAACATCGTTCGCTTTTTTGGTGTATGCATTTGCAATAGTCAACGCTAAACTTTTCAGTACATGGCCATCATTACAGTGGAACAACTTTTTCAAATTCTTCCATAAATACGGTAGGCATACTCTGTGCTCAGGATTTGGAAATGTAATTATAATGGCCTCGCCTAGTCCTTCCTCCATGTCCTAAAAGAAAGCCAAATGATTTATTTCACCACCAATAGTTTGTAAGAAATTTGTTAAAATCATTCCCATGGCCTTTTTGACTCAGATTCCACAATTGCAAAGACAATAAGGAAAATTCCATTCTTTCCATAAAGAAATATTGTAGATAAAAGCGCTCATAAGTATTTAGATTTAAGGTGATAAGCATCAAGTGCAATCAAATATCTACAGTCGACAAAACACTCATCACTCCAAACCTTATAGCTTACATAAACCCCTTAAAGTTGTTATCATGATTGTCACATGTATGTATTATGTGAGAACACGGGTTTCTGTTGATAAGCTATGATATAATAGTAGACACCCACCTATAATTATCATCTATTGAGCCAAATATGAAGTTTCTTGCTTGTTCGCTTGAACGCCATAATTTTATGTACGGTAATGATAACCCATAGCTGGTTTCAAAGTTGTTTTTGATAATATTTTGAGGAATGCCTGGATTATTTTACTAAATATTATATCTCATTAGCTACTCAGTTAATAGTGACACTTCTATTCTCTACTCTCTTGATTCCAGGGCATAAATATGTGGCATCTACTCTATTCAATTTGAACGAATGACCATCCGAACACACTGATGCACGTACCCTTCAAGGACATCCTCAAAGTGCAGAAATGACTATAATTCAACTTTTGTCACTAGCTTTAATCTTCTTTGCAAAATCATTCAAATTTTCTTTAGTGTCAATGGCTTGCTTGACAGTAGTAGAATCCTGAAAAAGTGAGTCACTGATAAGGATTTGTTATCTCCACTTTCAGATATAAAATAACATCATCAAAAACTTCAAATGCATTGTTACTATTGCCTTCACCATCAAATGTCGAATGACACAACTCCAACACCTGACTGTTATTCTCACTCTCTCTACTAAGCAAATACATAAGATCTTTAATGCTATTTGTTCTATAATAACCACCTACTTTACTTTATCCATTAGAATGATTGATCATTTCCAATATATCAACATCAGTTACTATTGGCTTGTGGATTTTAGGTGAAGTATTGCATACATGGCAGCACAATTCAAAATCATGACCTTTTAGCCATAGACAAATCTATTTTGCCTCTTCTCTAAGTACAAAACATTTAATTTTGTCATTCTCCAGTTCCACGGTCCTCTGATTCACACCTTCGTACTTTCTTCTATTTTGACTTTTAATTTTGATCTAATATCCACCAAATTTATAAATAATGAAGTAGCTCACATTTACATCCATTAAATCCATTTCTAAAAAAGTTGCAATGACAAAAAATAAATTACATCAGAATTTGTGCTTGGAAGGGAGTAAGAGTGGTTGTGAAAGCAAATCATGTCTCCATGATATCAATAGGTGCACAGAAGATGTAAAACATCACAACTATAGTTCTTCATAGATATTGCATCCAAATTTTTTTTTTCTTGGAAGCCATGTCAAAGTACACTGTTATGTCTTACTTTTTCTCCTTCCTTGCACCACAAAAATTTGGAAAATTTACACACATACACTCAATTTATTCATATGTATAACAACTAAACCTCAATTTTTTACATACATAACACCTTACTTATGCATGATTTGGGGAGTACGCATGTAAATGCATCTTTTCAGCTTGGCAGCACTTGTGTTAATGATGTGTTAAATTTTTCGGCCAAACTATAGGTAAATGTTCTGCCCTAAATGTTCTCGCCCCTAATGTTCTTCCATGTCATATTCCACCTTTAAAAATTCCTATAAACTGAGGGTCCCGGGAGGTAGGAATTGAAGTGCATACTAAAATACTGATTAAAATGCAGACTAAACCTGTTTATTGGCGCCTCTGTTAAAGATGAGGAGCAAGGTCGCGACATATTGCTTGGCTTTCGAGGCAACAGCATCACATGCGAACACCTTCATCCCTGGTTCAGAAGAAGAACAACTTTACTCCCCGGGGAAGAAGAAAAACGACCGGCGGCGTCGTTGTTGAAGATGGACAACAATGCCGCAGCCGACGGCGTCTCTGTTGAAGATGAACAACATGGCCGTAGCCTATTGCTTGGTTTTCGAGTCAACAGACTCAAATATGAACATTTCTGTCCCTGTTGAAGGAGTTTCCTCCCTGGCTTTCGAGGCCGGCGGTTAGCTTACGAACGATCACTGTGGATTTTGGCGGGATGAGGTCCGTCAGCTGGAAAAATTATTACTTCTTTGGAAGAAATATTTTTTCAGGTTTTTGTGTTTATTAATAAATATAAGTTATGACATCTAAATAAATTATTTTTATTTTATAACAGACTAATAACAAACTAATAACACACTAGTATGAAACCAATAACATACTAATAACACAATTATGCACTTCACTAACCCGCGATATAACACGTGAGAAATATTTCCTGTGTATTATACCTCGGGTTATAACGCCGCCCCACGTGTTATACAACCACCATATGACACTCTCCTAGTCCGCGGTATAACATGTTGGGAATATTCTCATCATTCTAACTCATGGTCTAGTGGATTATTCCCTGTGTTATGTTGTGAATTTAACACATTTTTTTTCAAAAATCACGTGTTATAAGCGATTTTAATCGTGTTATATGACGATTTAACATGTTATTTTCAAATTTCACGTGTTATAGACGATTTAAACCTCGTTATTATAATGTTATTAACTATTCGTTACATACAATTTAATACGTATATATTTATAACTTAATTATATGTATAGATTCAGGCCGGATCACGTTAAATGAGCGTTTTTTTTCTTTGCATTATTGAACTCCGCAAGAAACTGTCCCTGCGGAGTCCTGACGTAATATTTCTTCGATGGAAGGAGACAAGAGTAGTATAAAATTTGATAGGTGTTCGATAGGCAATATAGGGTGTTTTCTAAACTTCTTAAAAATTATTTCTTTTATAATCAAAACAAGTGAAAACAAAAGATGTGTTTTTCATCTACAATCAACCAATGAGAGAGATTATGCTTGTTTTCACTTGCTTTAAAAGAAAAAATAGAAATTTAGAAAGCATTTGTAGACTTGAGAATTCATGCTCATGAGTTATGACATCAATGTTATAAATGTAAATAGAACTTTTAAATGCAAAAAAAAATTGTGCAGTATGTAGGTAAATTTCCCAAATATTAAATGTTAAACAAAGAGTGTACACATTTTGTCCAATAAGCAGGGCCTATTCTTACAGAATTTATGAGTCAATTATCCAAATCCAAAATTCAAAGTAATTCACAATTGGATTTAGCAATCAATCCCCAGCTAAACAAAGCTAAGCAATGCAAAAAAAAAAAAAAAAAAAAAATTACAATTGACCCCTTCTGACATCCATACACCCCAAAAGAATGACAATATTGAAACATCATATTCATATCTTGCTTCTAATATTCTTTTATCTAATTTTCAAAACTCCCAAAAAAAAACTGCTTCTACATCAATAACCGGATAATAGCCAGACCAACTGCAGATAATGAAACCAAGGTGCCAACGCAATACTTGNAAAAAAAAACAGTTTCTACATCAATAACCGGATAATAGCCAGACCAACTGCAGATAATGAAACCAAGGTGCCAACGCAATACTNGAAAAAAAAAAAACTGTTTCTACATCAATAACCGGATAATAGCCAGACCAACTGCAGATAATGAAACCAAGGTGCCAACGCAATACTTGATAACCTCATATTTAGCAGCCTCCAATTTAGCTCTTAGACCATGAATTTCCTGAAAAGAATGCCATTTTGAAAATAAAATTTTATAAGCAAACAATACATATAATTATATATATATATATA